>CM051235.1:464365128-464695128 GCA_027917425.1 Gastrophryne carolinensis
GAGGTGTCACACTGTGCTTCACATGGTTTGTCTTGGCGAGTCACACGGGGGAGGAACTGCTTAAATTTATTAATCAAGAAATCCAAACATGGTTTACTCCAAGAAAACTGAAAATGGGAACCATGGTTACCGACAATGGGAAGAACATTTTCCCTGCGCTGCGACAAGGAAGGCTGACCCATGCGCCCTGCATGGCTCACGTCTTCAATCTGGTTGTGAAGTGGTTTCTGAAGTCTTCCCCCCATCTGCAAGACATCCTAGCAACTTCAAGGAAACTTTGCATGCACTTCAGCCACTCATACACCGCCAAGCCCACCCTTCTTGAGCTACAGTGTCAGAACGGTAGCCCCCAACATAGTCTGATTTGCGATGTTTTCACCCGTTGGAATTCCACCCTGCATATGTTGGACAGACTATACAAACAGAGAAAAGCCATCATGGATTTCTTGATGATCCAAGCAGATAGGGGGACTCCTCTGTGTAACTTCAATGTCAACCAGTGGCAGCTCATACGTGACACCTGCCGTTTGCTCAGGCCCTTTGAGGAAGACACTTTATTTGTGAGTCGCCAGGATTACGGGATGAACAACGTGATTCCACTGCTTCATGTACTACAGCACATGTTGGAAACCATGGCTGGTCAGGGCACTGGAGACATGGCATCTACATTTTACGGCCACATGAACCCCGTTGGAGCTGAACTGGAGGAGGAGGAAGAGGAGGAGGAGGGGCACAGTGAAGCACAGTTTAGGCTTGGCGAAATGGATGGTTTATCTAGTCAGTGGACAGAAGAGGAGGAGCAGGAGCAGCTAGAGGGTTGTGAGGAAGGCGAGACAGAGGACCCAGACACACCGTGGCAGTATGCAGTGGAGATGGAGACAGGTAGTCCCTCCGAGTCACTTGCGCAAATGGCAGGAAGCATGCTCACGTGCTTGCGTAGTGACCCCAGAATTGTTTCCATTTGTCAGCGGGATGACTTCTGGCTCTCCACCTTATTGGACCCTCGCTTCTGGCACAAAATGGGGGCATTTTTAAACCCGCCAAGAGGGAGGACAAACTGACCTACTACAAAGACATTCTACGTAGTCAGTTGGCCGATGCCTATCTGCGCCATGGTCCATACTCTCGCAGGTCTGACTCGGGGGGACCTCTGCGCTCACCTTCCACTACCATGGCTGCTGGGTTGGCAGGAGCAGCAGGAGCAGCTCCATCAGCAGCAGCCTCAGTCTTCAGTCGCTAATGAGTAGCTTTCTACACCTGCATAGTGAGGCTACTCATGAGCAGCAGGAAGACCTGGAGCAGGACCTGAATCAGCTGGTCATGTCATACCTTGGCATGACCATGCCAACACACCTTGAGGATCCGCTGGACTTCTGGGCAGCCAAACTTGACTTGTGGCCGCAGCTAGCTGAGTTTGCCCTGGAAAAGCTGTCCTGCCCGGCAAGTAGCGTGCCATCTGAGCAGGTGTTTAGTGTGGCGGGGGCCATAGTTACGGCGAGGAGAACTCATCTGTCAACTAAAAATGAGACTCACCTTTGTGAAAATGAATCAGGGATGGATCAGCCAGAATTTCCACCCACCAATGGCTGATGCATGCGACTAGATTCAGCATGGTGCCACGTTTTACACTTTCCAAATGGTGCAAAACATATTTATGTCTTTAGGCCAATTTTTGGGCTCCTGCTGATGCCAAATTCAGGGTGTGCCTTTCAGCCAAATTTTGGCCTCCTGCTGCTGCTGCTAACTGCAGTGTGTCTTTAGGCCAATTTTTGGGTTCCTGCTGCCAACTCCAGTGTCTCTTTCAAGCTATGTCTGGGCTCCTGCTGCTGCTTGCAACTCCAGGGTGTTATTCAGCCAATTTTTGGGCTCCTGCTGCCAACTCCAGTGTGTCTTTCAAGCTATGTTTGGGCTGCTGCTGCTGCTGCTTGCAACTCCAGGGTGTCATTCAGCCAATTTTTGGGCTCCTGCTGCCAACTCCAGTGTCTCTTTGAAGCTATGTTTGGGCTCCTGCTGCTGCTGCTTGCAACTCCAGGGTGTCATTCAGCCAATTTTTGGGCTCCTGCTGCCAACTCCACTGTGTCTTTCAAGCTAGGTTTGGGCTGCTGCTGCTGCTGCTGCTGCTGCTTGCAACTCCAGGGTGCCATTCAGACAATTTTTGGGCTCTTGCTGCCAACTCCAGTGTCTCTTTCAAGCTATGTTGGGGCTCCTTCTGCTGCTGCTTGCAACTCCAGGGTGTCATTCAGACAATTTTTGGGCTCCTGCTGCCAACTCCAGTGTCTCTTTCAAAGTATGTTTGGGCTGCTGCTGCTTGCAACTCCAGGGTGTCATTCAGCCAATTTTTGGGCTCTTGCTGCCAACTCCAGTGTCTCTTTCAAGGTAAGTTTGGGCTGCTGCTGCTTGTTGCAACTCCAGGGTGTCATTCAGCAAATTTTTGGGTTCCTGCTGCCAACTTCAGTGTCTCTTTCAAGCTATGCTTGGGCTGCTGCTGCTGCTACTTGCAACTCCAGGGTGTCATTCAGACAATTTTTGGGCTCCTGCTGCCAACTCCAGTGTCTCTTTCAAGCTATGTTTGGGCTCCTGCTGCTGCTGCTTGGAACTCCAGGGTGTCATTCAGACAATTTTTGGGCTCCTGCTGCCAACTCTAGTGTGTCTTTCAAGCTAGGTTTGGGCTGCTGGTGCTGCTGTTACTTGCAACTCCAGGGTGTCATTCAGCCAATTTTTGGGCTCCTGCTGCCAACTCCAGTGTCTCTTTCAGCCAATGTTTGGGCTCCTGCTGCTGCTTGCAACTCCAGGGTGTCATTCAGCCAATTTTTGGGCTCCTGCTGCTCCTGCTGCCAGCTCCAGGATGTCTTTCAGACAATATTTGGGCTCCTGCTGCTGCCAGCTTCAGGGTGTGTTTTTCAGGCAATATAGGGGTCCCTCATAGTGATGCCACCTCAACTCTCTGCAATTATGCCGCTCTGCGATTCTAATAGCGATGCCTCTGATCTGCATGTTATAATTATTTACAGTATTATTTCACTAACCCAGCACACATCCTATGCGTGTTACAGCAAGGCAGAATGGTTTACAACCCTATTGAGGCTCTAGGAAGCTCAGAAATAGCCGTTTTTAATAACGATTCGTCACGATCAAATTCTGACCAAAACAAATTTCGAAAATTCGGCGAATCAGCCGAATCAAATTTTCCAAAGTTCGCTCATCCCTACTACTGTGCATGCCAATGAATGACCCTTTCCTTGTTCTTTGACCCAGAGTATTCTTCATCTTTGTGCCTTGACACCAATTGGGACTGATCATCCTGTGCTTGATTTTTGGCTTCATCTCGATTATCGTCCACCATCTCGCCACAAGTCCATGGGGGTAACCATACCTGGGCACACGTGTCTACCATCCCATAGAGGGTGAGGCTGCAGTAAAATTGAGCAATATCCTCCGAACTTGGTTCTGCACACTGGTGGGCTTTACATTATAATGGGCTCTCTAAATGGTGAATATTGTGGAGCAGATGCAGGCCATGGTGGCTGTTATTGATCAACTGGCAGCACTATTGGGAGTCCAAAAAAATCACCCAAAGCCTCCTCCTGCAACTCTGTCAGAACCTCTCACTCCAAGAAAAGTTTGATGGAGACACTGCCAAGTTCTAATTTTTAAAAATTCTGGTGAGTTATACTTTGCTTCAGCCTACCTCCTTAGGATCTAGCACGCAGAAGGTGGGGTCAGTAATCTCAATGTTGCAGTGGAACCCACAGACATAGGTTTTTGGACTTCCCCAAACTGATCCAGCTCTACAATCAGTTTCTAATTTTTTCAAAGCTATGAAGTTACTATATGCTGATCCAGATTGAGCAGCTGCAAAATTGTGGGTTCTCAGCAAGTGAGGACATGCTGCTGAAGAATTTTTACTTATATACTTAGTTTCACTGGTGGGCTGTAGATTTCTGATGGAATCATCCAGCCCTCTATAGATACAGTAGTTCCACATGGGGATTGCAGAACCTATTAAGGGCTCTGCAGTGTCAAGTTCATCAGTTGCTTTGTTATACTATCACCAATGTCTGTCCGATTAAGAAGCCTTTGGAAAACTCCAGCACCTAGATAAGCTTGGGGAAACTCATTTAGGTGTTCAGGTATCAGGTTCTTTATTTATTAAGTTGCTATTACCTGCCCTTGTCTAATGGGAACATTCCAAAAGATTTCTCACCGCCTTTATCGATAGTGGGGTGGTGGGCAATTTTTTTGATAAATCCATTGCTGCCACTTTGGGTATTCCATTGGTACTATTGGGGAACCTCCTCCAAATTCTAGCTGTTATTAAGGAACCTATTGATGGTGGGGAATTCTCCTTTAAGACCCCTTTAATTATGAATTGTCCTGATACTCCCCCTGTCCTTGATTTCCCTTGGTTGAGGACCCACAAATCCCCAAATCATTTGGAATACTGGGGAACTGGCTAGATGGAGTCCCTTTTGTTTTTTTGCATATTATTAATATATTATTATTATTGCATATGTACTAATAGGGGAGTGACTAAAGTAACCCTTGATGCGTTACCAGAGATTACCGCAGCCTGGGCAGATTTATTCTCTCATAGGGCATACAATTGTCTAATCAAGTTACTACCTGGCACTATGCCTCATAAAGGCACATTTTTTTACCTTGACTCATCCAAAGGAATCAGTGAAAAGGGAGTACAGCTCAGGGGTGTCCATGCCTATGCTTTAGGCTCCCAGCATTAGCCTTGGTAATGTCCTGGGCTAATCAACCCTGTTGACTTTGTGGGCTTTCGCCGATTCGGCAAATTTTCCGGGAAATATCGTTTCGTTCCGAATTTATTCGCAACGAATTGCTATTAAAAACAGCTATTTCTGGGCGTCTGAGAGCCTCCATAGGGTTGCAGAACATTTTGCTTGGCTGTAACATGCATAGGATGCATGCTGGGTTAGTGAAATAATATTGTAAAGAAGTGACATGCAGATCAGAGGCGTCGCAATTAGATTCACTGTCTCAGAGCGGCACAATTACAGAGCCTTGAGGTGGCATCAGCATGGTGAGCCCATATATTGCCTGAAAGACACACTCTGGACTTGGCAGCAGCATAGGGAGCCCATATATTGCCTGAAAGACACACCCAGGAGTTGGCAGCAGCATAGGGAGCCCATATATTTCCTGAAAAACATATTGGAATTGGCAGCAGCATATGGAGCCCATATATTGACTAAAAAACACACCCAGGAGGTGGCAGAAGCATAGGCAGCTCATATATTGACCGAAAGACACACCCAGGAGTTGGCAGCAGAATAGGGAGCCCATATATTGCCTGAAAAACAAATTGGCATTGGCAGCAGCATAGGGAGCTCATATATTGCCTGAAAGACACATTGGAGTTGGCAGCAGCATTAGGCGCTCATATATTGCCTGAAAGACACACACAGGAGTTGGCAGCAGCATAGGGAGCCCATATATTGACTGAAAGAGACACTGGAGTTGGCAGCAGCATGAGGAGCCCATATCTTGCCTGAAAGATACACTCTGGACTTGGCAGCAGCATAGGGAGCCCATATATTGCCTGAAAGACACACCCAGGAGTTGGCAGCAGCATAGGAAGCTCATATATTGACCGAAAGACACACCCAGGAGTTGGCAGCAGCATAGGGAGCTCATATATTGCCTGAAAGACACACCCAGGAGTTGAAAGCAGCATAGGAGCCCATATATTGCCTGAAAGACACACTGGAGTTGGCAGCAGCATGAGGAGCCCATATCTTGCCTAAAAGATACACTCTGTACTTGGCAGCAGCATAAGGAGCTCATATATTGCCTGAAAGACACACTCAGGAGTTGGAAGCAGCATAGGAGCCCATATATTGCCTGAAAGACACACCCAGGAGTTGGCAGCAGCATTAGGAGCCCATATATTGCCTTAAAGACACACTCTGGACTTGGCAGCAGCATAGGGAGTCCATATATTGCCTGAAAGACACACCCAGGAGTTGGCAGCAGCATAGGGAGCTCATATATTGACCGAAAGACACACCCAGGAGTTGGCAGCAGCATAGGGAGCTCATATATTGACCGAAAGACACACCCAGGAGTTGGCAGCAGCATAGGGAGCTCATATATTGCCTGAAAGACACACCCAGGAGTTGAAAGCAGCATAGGAGCCCATATATTGCCTGAAAGACACACTCTGGACTTGGCAGCAGCATAGGGAGCCCATATATTGCCTAAAAGACACACCCAGGAGTTGGCAGCAGCATAGGGAGCTCATATATTGACCGAAAGACACACCCAGGAGTTGGCAGCAGCATAGGGAGCTCATATATTGCCTGAAAGACACACCCAGGAGTTGGAAGCAGCATAGGAGCCCATATATTGCCTGAAAGACACACTCAGGAGTTGGCAGCAGCATTAGGAGCCCATATATTGCCTGAAAGACACACTCTGGACTTGGCAGCAGCATAGGGAGCCCATATATTGCCTGAAAGACACACCCAGGAGTTGGCAGCAGCATAGGGAGCTCATATATTGCCTGAAAGACACACTCTGGACTTGGCAGCAGCATTAGGAGCTTATATATTGCCTTAAAAACACATTGGAGTTGGCAGCAGCATTAGAAGCCCATATATTGGCCGAAAGACACACCCAGGAGTTGGCAGGAGCATTAGGAGCCCATATATTGCCTGAAAGACACACCCAGGAGTTGGCAGCAGCAGCAGCATTAGGAGCTCATATATTGCCTGAAAGACACACCCTGGAGTTGGCAGCAGCATGAAGAGAACATATACAGATTTTGGGCACATATATCTTATCCAAAGAATATTAATAAAAATGAAAGATTAACGTAAAGCATTTCCTCAATAATTACTTGTGGTCTGATGCGGAGGAATGTCTGTAACTGGAGAGCAGCGCCTTAAATTTGTTTTGCACTATCCATATTTCTTTAGTGTTGGTCTGGCACCATGATCAATCTACTCAGGCATTATCAATCTACTACTAATCAGGCATTGGTGGGTGGAAATCTTGGCTGATCCATGCCCGACCACGCAGGCCAGTCTCTCAAAAAAACATTTTTCAAGCATACTGGAGCACATTGAATTGCGCTCATCAGAGCATCACATATGCACATCTAAGAGTTTCATCACTTTTTTCCTGTTAAAGTCTTCAGGGCCTAGTTACTACTTAGTGAAAGGCCATAGATAGTTACACACCTGCTGCTGTTATCGACAAATCCTGTTTTAAGTGCAGTGTAGCGTTAAATTCATCTGACCTAAATTCAGACCTAAATTCATCAAGCAGAGGTCTCAGCAGACTAGGGGCGAGTGGCAGCAGGAGTCTTAGTGAGACTCCCGGTATCAGCTAGCGGTCGTGTCTTGACCAGCAACCCATCTGCCGTCATCGATTGGTTAACAACATCATCCACTTCATCACAAGTGACATCTGACACCCCCAGTCAACTGTCGGTTATATCTTATGCTTTGGGTTCAGCTCCATTATTCAGTGAGGACGATCTGATAATCAGAAAAATCAGCAGCTACTGCCCAGCCAAGAAGTGGAGGAGACACTCGCTGCTTCTTCCACTAGGCGGGCAAGTAGTGATGAGGAGAGTGGCGTGGGAGGTGGTGTTGCAAGCGTTTTGGCTTCTTAAGCAGACACTGTTGAGGAACCTGAGGGGGACATCAGTGAGTTTTGAGGGTACTTTTAAAGGCTTGGAGTGATGGAGAGTGACAGATTTAGTGGTCAGCATGGTGGCAGAAGGGAAAAGTATGGAGGCAAATGTGCTCGGGGTAGACCACGTGCTGTGCAGCAGGCTACCTTTGCAGGAGGTAGTGGAAGAGGGTCCCTGGAGTCGGTGGCAGCAGAAGTGAATTAGTGCGGACTGTTGGTAGGAAAATCAGCTACTCGGCGATGTGGCAGTTTTTCATCAAGCATCCACAGGAGGTTAACATGGCTATATGAAAGATGTGTAGGCAGAAGGCGAAGTGTAGCCAGGATCCCAATGTTGGCCCCACAGCCCTGAGTCAACATTTGCAACGTCACCATAAAGCGGCCTGGGAGAGTCCAGCCTGCTGCATTACCCAGTGGCACGCCGCTCCCTGTTCTAGCCAGCCAAGGCTCCACCACCTCCTGTGTGTCATACCTATTCTCTGTCTGTCGCTCCAGTTGCTTCTCCTCCTCTTAATCCGAGTCAGTCATTCTGCCAGTAATCCATTGGCCAAGCCATGTCCAAGAAATAACAGTATGTGCCCACTCATAGCAGATGCTAAATGTGCTCCTGTATAAGTTGCTGGTGCTGCAGTCCCTCCCTTTTGAGGTGGTGGACCTTTCAGAGAACTGATGGCTTGTGCCGAGCCGAGGTAGAGAGTCCCAAGCTGTCATTTTTTTGTGAAGAAGGCAGTACCAGCCCTGTACAATTTTGTTGAACAGAAGGTGGGCCAGTTTAGACTGTCAGTGTGTACCAAAGTGCACGGCAGTGCCTATGTCTGGAGCTGTAACTACAGTCAGGGACAATACATATCCTTTAAGGCCCACTGGGTGATTGTGGTTCCTGCACAACCACAACAGCTACTTGGACAGGACCCTCCGCTGTGGCCTCCACGCTCCTAGGCCGTTGTGCCTGTGACAGTGCACTTGCACTTAGCAATGGTGTCACAGAAAAAAGTGCCTAATTGTCAATTACATATGAATTGTTAACATTTATCTTATTTGAACACATTTATAATAATAACATATAATAACATATAACATAATAACAATAACATATTGGTTGATTTTGTATTTTTTTTTTCATTTTCCTTTTTTTTATATTTTGTATTTTTTTAAGATACATATTTTTTAATTTTATATTTTTTTTTATTTTTTTTTTGTTAATATTTTTTTTTCCCATTGTCTTTTTTTAATATTTTGTTAATTTTTTTACAATTTTTTTTTTCATTTTTTTTTTTTTTTTTTGTATTTTGTTTTTTCTAAATATTTTTTTTTCGGTATTTATTTTTTTATTTTTTTCAGTGCCCTTCCAGCCTACCATGTGTGCAGGACACCGCGGTTTCACGCTGTTCTTTACATGGTTTGCCTTGAGCCACGGAGCCACACATGGGAGGAACTGCTAAAAATCATAAATCTCCACCAAAACTGCCAATGGGAACCATGATGACTGACAATGGCAAGAACATCTTGTCTGCGCTGCGACAAGGAAGCCTGAGCCATGTGCCCTGTATGCCAGAAGTGTTCAACCTAGTTGTCAAGCATTTTCTGAAGTCTTCCCCCCATCTGCAAGACATCCTAACAAAACCCTGGGGGGGAGTGTATGTGCTGATTGGTGCAACTTACAACTCTGTGAGTGATTGAACACACTATCCAGGGGCTGGTCAGTCTTGGCTGCAAGGCTGATCAGTCTCTGATTCCCATCAGGTGTGGAAGACTGGATTTTGAGGCGCTTATAGCGAGATATGAGAAGGCATATAAGAAAGACATCGCGGAGGTGCGGGGTCAGCTTCAGGCTCTTGACTCCAGAGTTACATCTCACCAGTCGGCGAACGAATCCGCTATCGCGGAACTAACTGTGCGTGTGGAGGCGCAGAGCTCACAAATCCTACAGCTTCAACTTATGCACGACGACTTGGAAAACAGACATAGGAGGAACAACCTTCGGCTTAGAGGAATTCTAGAGGCGTCGTCCGGAGAAGATGTGAAACAAATCATTACCACCATCTTTAACACCCTTCTAGAAAGAAGCACCGACACCCCAATCGAGATTGATAGGGCACATAGGGCCCTGGGTCCGCACAATCCTGACCCGGCGTTCCCCCATGATGTCATATGCAGAATAGACTTCTGCAGAGTAAAAGAAGAGATTTCGCGGAGGGCATGGAGACATGGCCCTGTGGAATTCGATGGAGCCAGAATACACATCCTTCCAGACCTCTCTAGACGTACGCTGCAAATGAGACGGGTGATGAGGCCGGTTTTAGATGCAATTCGGAACACACTTACCGGTGGGGCTTCCCATTCCACTTGATAATCTCTAAGGCGCGTGACACATTCTTCCTCAAAACCTACCAGGACTTGGAAAACCTTTTCTCCTTCCTGGGGTGCGACCTGGTGTTGGTGCCCAACTGGCTATTACCCACTTCGGAGCCTCTCCCACAGAGGCAACGCAAAGGCTACTCCCGTCAACCTAGATCGGTCAGACCAAGAAGCCGTAACGCCGGAAGGCCCAGACCAATTGACAACGAACTTTGAACACGCTTACCAGTGTTTTGGACTGCCTCGCAACTTCTCTCCTGAGTCCTAGTTTTCAGTCCAATCTGATGTGTGTTCTTGTTGTTTGTTTGATGCCGCCCGTTTTTCTCTTGGATTAGTAGCCCAGTAGACCGAATTGCCCTAATAATTCAGGAGAATTTACCCCCCAGTTCGCCGTTAGACACTGTCCCCCACTTAGGCCAAGCTTTGCTCTCCTCTTATTGGAGGAGTCTCAAAGCTAAGAGCATTTGCTATATAGTTTTGGTTCCCCCTAGCCCTCTATCTGGGCACGTGATTTGACTTGTATTTGTTCCCCCTTGTTCTCACCCCCTTTGCTCTCTACCCTCCTTCCTTATTCTCCCTGTCCTCTTCTCCCTTGCTACTGACTTTTACCTGTCCCTCTATCCGTTTCTCTATTTTCTCGTCACGGTCGGCGGAGGGAGGGGTGAGTTCCCCAGCGCAGGTCGGGTAGCGCCCCTGTCCTCTATCCAGTTACCAACCCCTCCTTACTTGATATCTGTCTTCCCTATTGAGGTCCTTCCACACGTGCCATAATGGGTGAAACTAACCTGGTCTCTTTTAATGTGAAAGGCTTGAGCACCCCCGAAAAGAGATCTACGATTTTGAACAACCTCAAGGCTCTGAAGGCTCAAGTGGCTTTTCTGCAAGAGACTCACTTCAAGGCCTCCAACCCCCCCATCCCTACGGAGTAAGGTATTTCCAATTTCTTATCATAGCTACTCTCCAGACTCGCGATCAAGAGGAGTGAGTATACTGCTTTCCAGAGTGACTCCTTGGGAGGAGGTGGGCTCTCTGGGTGGTGGGGAGGGAAGGTGGCTCTTTGTAAAAGGTAGGATTTGGACGGAGGTCTTTACCTTTGTCAATATATATGCACCCAACACTGGGCAAATCTCATTCCTTGAGGAGGTCTTTGACAAGATGGCAGACTTTGCCGAGGGCAAACTAATAGTGGGGGGTGACTTTAACCTCTCCTGAGAACCCCTTATTGATACATCCAAAGGGCACTCCTACATCTCCTACCCCAAACTCAGGAGGATTAAGAAACTCCTACACACTCACCAATTGATTGACCCGTGGCGCATACTTAACCCTGAAGCTCGAGGCTATTCCTTTCTCTCTGCCCCACATAACATGTATTCGAGGATAGACTTCTTCTTGATACAGCATTACCTGCTTCCACAGGTGACGGCTGTATCAATAGGAAACATCACTTTCTCAGATCATGCTCCAATCACACTTAAGCGTACAGTGCAGTCGCAGGTTCCACGTTCTTGGTCCTGGAGACTGAATAGCTCCCTTATCCAAGATCCGATAATTAAAGAGGATGTAAAAAAAAACCTGCAAGAATTCTTTACTACCAACTCCACTCCTGACATCAGTTTGCCCGTGATCTGGGAAGCACATAAATGTGTATTACGAGGCCTGATGATTCAACACGGAACCAGGGTTAAAAAGGAAAGAAGTAAGCAGATTCTGGAACTGCTTGGGGAGATTCGGAAATTTGAAACTCTCCTCAAGCAGTCATTGGCCGTGTCACATCTGGCTACCCTGACCACCCTCAGAGAGCGGCTAAAGAGGATATACAGCGACAGAACCAAACTCCAGCTCATTAAGAGCAGGAAAATCTTTTATGAAACTGGAGACAAATGCGGGCGCCTGCTGGCCTCGGCTCTGAGGTGGGAAAGGGCCAGAACTTAGATCCCCAGAATTCGTGACCAGGAGGGAAACATGGTACACACAGACAAAGACATGGCGGAAGTATATAGGGGGTTTTACCAGTCCTTATACAACATCCCTCCCTCCCAATCAAACCGCAGGGGGCAGAGATAGGTGAATACATCAGAAAATCGTGAATGCCTAGGCTCCCTCGAGCCGTGTTACAGGATCTAGAAGCCCTAATTACACAGGAGGAACTGGAGCTAGCCATTAAGGGGTCAGCCAATGGGAAAACACCAGGGCCGGATGGGCTCCCCCTACTATACTATAGAGAATTCGGATCAATCCGAATGCCTAGACTCCTTGGGGTCTTCAACTCCTTGAAGACGGATAATGCACTCCCCGTGCATAGTCTCCGTGCCCACATTTCAGTCATACCGATAGAGGGAAAAGACCCATCAATCAGTTCTAGCTATAGACCGATATCCCTCCTTAACGTTGACATCAAACTCCTCGCCAAAATTCTTGCTACCCGCATGGCCCCCCACCTCCATCATGTAATTCACCTGGATCAGGTTGGGTTCATGCCCCACAGGGAAGCACGTGATAACACCGCGAAGGCGCTTAACCTACTTCAGGCTGCCCTAGAAGGGGGTCAGTACAAAGTCGCTGCGACCTGCTCTTTTTTGTAACTAGCCCGGAGGTGACGCTTCCGAACCTCATAAAAGAGCTGGAGGTCTATAAGAACATGTCAAATTACAAAGTAAACATGCAAAAATCTGAAGTGCTTAATATTAATATTCCGTCAGCTAGAGAGGATAACCTCCAGAAAGCATTCCCCTTTAGATGGGCTAAGGAGTGCATCACTTATCTGGGCACGAAACTGGTCAGGTCCCTTGACAAGATATTCTCGGTAATTTCCCTCCTACTCCACGCATTTTCTAATGACCTAGAGGCGTGGTCACTCAAAAAGCTTTCCTGGTTTGGAAGGTGTAATGCCTTGAAAATTAACATACTTCCGCGCCTCTTATATGTGATGCAGGCCTTGCCAATTCATATCCCCAACACGTTTCTACAACGAATGGGAGCCCTCTTTACTAAGTTCCTTTGGTTGGGTAAGAGCCCGAGGATCAACAGGAGGTTGTTGGTTAGGACGAAGGACAAAGGGGGAATAGGCCTTCCCGACCCAGGCCTCTATTATGCTGCCACACATCTGACGAGAATAGTGGATTGGTGTAGGCACAAGCATCACAAACAATGGGTCCAGATAGAACAAGGCTGCTGAGTTTCCCCTTTAGGTTCTCTCCCCTGGCTCCCAAGACCGGATATAGGTGCGGAATTGAAGCACCCTACAATTGGAGCCTCGCTAAAAGTCAGTCTAAAGTACTTTCCTCTTGAGGGCGTATCACCGACATTCTCCCCCATGTTCCCTGTACTGGGGAATCCTGCATTTACACCGGGCATGGAGAGAGGGACAGCGGAGAGATGGATGGGGGAGGGGATAGGCAGGGTCAGACACTTTTGCACCCTGGGGAGATGGGAATCTCTGGATGTAATTGCGCAATAAAGGGATCTCCCTAGATGGCATAGTTGGCAGAAAATGCAAATAAATCATTTCTTATCGTTCCTTAAGCAACAGGTCAGAGAGCTCAGGGAACTTACTCCGTTTGAGAGGCTTTGTGAAGAGAGGGGACCTGTTCAACATGTTCTTTCCTACGCTTGCAGAATTCTAGTGAGCTCCCAAGACCAAGACCCCCTGCCTTCCTTTGTGAAGTGGGAAAGGGACTTGGATGTCGTCCTCACGCAAAAACTGAAAGATGTGATAGTTCGCTTGGCACATAAAACGGCTACCTGCACGAAATACCAGGAGTGTAATTATAAAATTCTAACACCATGGTATAGGGTCCCAACCCTTCTACATAAGTGGTCCCCGGATGTTTCCCCCCTCTGCTGGCGATGTAACAGGGAGAGGGGAGATTTTCTCCACATATTTTGGTCGTGTCCGAAATTGTTGGGATTCTGGGAGAAGGTTGGGAACACAATGCAGCGTATGACTGAGAGGGTGGTCCCATTGGGCCCGGCCTTCTTCATCCTCCACCACTCGGAGATGCCCACTAAAAAATACCAGCGATCTGTCCTGAGCCAGATGGCACATGCCACGAGGGCATGCATCCTGGCACTTTGGAAGCCCCCAACACCCGCCAACCATTGCTTCCTGGCTAAATAGGGTGGCATAGATTGAGAGATTTGAGGGCCTGATTGCAGCGCAAACCGAATCCTCTGAGAGCCACCGACTCAAGTGGTTCAGTTGGGTGGAGTTCACGACCACACAGGATTACAGGATGCTCCTGGAGGACGTCCTCTGACTGGGTGGGGGTGCTTCCCTCCTTCTGCCGCACATCTTTGCTCTTCTGCTTCCCTTCCTCCCCATTTCCTTTTCCTTCTTCTCCTAACTAGGTCAACCTTCCTTTCCTCCACCCCCCCCCCTCTTCTTTTTTCTCTCCCTTCCCCATGGCCCTTACCTCTTAATTTCTTACAGTTTTTTTCTATGAGATTCCTAACATGTCGAGCTTTCATTGAACACTGGGGTTTTGGGTCGGTCGGGGGGGGGGGGGGTCCCGTCGGCGCCACCATAATCATTATGGGAAATAAAAGAGGGCTACCCATGATGAGGCTCTCGGGGGAGTGGGGTGGCGCCGGGGGAGCTCCCTCCCGCCCAGTGGGGCAGAGGCGGACCCCCTGCTCCAAATGGTTTTCTTCACCATATTTACTCGATATTGCTTAACATTTAACAATTGATGTAACATGAGTCAGAGACTGTATTTCTTTCTTTCTTTCTCTTTATTGATGCTTTACTGTTTCTTATTGTAAACTGAAAATGGAAAATAAAGAATATGTAAAAAAAAAAAAAGAAAGACCTGGAGCAGGCCCTAAACCAGCAGGTAGTGTCATACCTTGACATGACCATGCCAACGCACCTTGAGGACCCGCTGGACTTCTGGGCAGCCAAACTTGACTTGTGGCTGCAACTGGCAGGAAAGATGTCCTGCCCAGCGAGTAGTGTGCCATCTGAGTGGGTGTTTAGTGCGGCGGGGGCCATAGTCATGCCAAGGAGAACTTGTCTGTCCACGAAAAATGTGGAGAGACTCACCTTTGTGAAGATGAATCAGGCATGGATCAGTCAGGATTTCCAGCCATCAATGGCTGATCCATGGTAGTAGCTGATGCATGGTAGCTCCTTATGCTGCTGCCAACTTCAGAGTGTGTCTTTCAGGCAATATATGGGCTCCCTATGCTGCTGCTGCCAGCTCATATGTGTGTCTTTCAGGCAATATATGGGCTCCTAATGCTGCTGCTGCCAACTCCAATGTGTGTACTCTTAAAAGACACATGCTAGCATATTTGGGATGGGAGCCCCCCCCCCCCCCCCCCGGTTAAAGGCAATGGCTGCTGGCAATTTGCCAACATGACTTTCTTTACAAAATACAACCAGTTAATAGACAAGTAGTCTTGAAATATTTATGCTAGTGTTTGGGATGCCCCCTCCTCACATACAGAGGTTGGCTCATTTTATAGTGGTAAAGTGACGTTGATTACAAAATGCAACCAGTTAATAGACAGGTAGTCTTGAAATATTTATGCTAGTGTTTGGGATGCCCCCTCCTCACATACAGAGGTGGGCTCATTTTATAGTGGTAAAGTGGCGTTGATTACAAAATGCAACCAGTTAATAGACAGGTAGTCTTGAAATATTTATGCTAGTGTTTGGGATGCCCCCTCCTCACATACAGAGGTTGGCTCCTTTGGTTCTGGAAAAGTGACGCTGATTACAAAATGCAACCAGTTAATAAAAAGGTAGTCTTGAAATATGTATGCTAGTGTTTGGGATGCCCCCTCCTCACATACAGAGGTTGGCTCCTTTTATAGTGGTAAAGTGACATTGATTACAAAATGCAACCAGCTAATAGACAGGTGGTCTTGAAATATTTATGCTAGTGTTTGGGATGCCCCCTCCTCACATACAGAGGTTGGCTCCTTTGGTTCTGGAAAAGTGACGTTGATTACAAAATGCAACCAGTTAATAAAAAGGTAGTCTTGAAATATGTATGCTAATGTTTGGGATGCCCCCTCCTCACATACAGAGGTTGGCTCCATTTATTGGGGGGAAAGTGACATTGATTACAAAATGCAACCAGCTAATAGACAGGTAGTCTTGAAATATTTATGCTAGAGTTTGGGATGCCCCCTCCTCACATACAGAGGTTGGCTCCTTTTATAGTGGTAAAGTGACATTGATTACAAAATGCAACCAGCTAATAGACAGGTAGTCTTGAAATATTTATGCTAGTGTTTTGGATGCCCCCTCCTCACATACAGAGGTTGGCCCCTTTTATAGTGGTAAAGTGACATTGATTACAAAATGCAACCAGCTAATAGATAGGTGGTCTTGAAATATTTATGCTAGTGTTTGGGATGCCCCCTCCTCATATACAGAGGTTGGCTCCTTTGGTTCTGGAAAAGTGACGTTGATTACAAAATGCAACCAGTTAATAAAAACGTAGTCTTGAAATATGTATGCTAATGTTTGGGATGCCCCCTCCTCACATACAGAGGTTGGCTCCATTTATTGGGGGGAAAGTGACATTGATTACAAAATGCAACCAGTTAATAGACAGGTAGTCTTGAAATATTTATGCTAGTGTTTGGGATGCCCCCTCCTCACATACAGAGGTTGGCTCCTTTGATTGTGGAAAAGTGATGATGATTACAAAATGCAACCAGTTAATAGACAGGTAGTCTTGAAATATTTATGCTAGTTTTTGGGATGCCCCCTCTTCGCATACAGAGGTTAGCTCCTTTTATAGTGGTAAAGTGACATTGATTACAAAATCCAACCAGCTAATAGACAGGTAGTCTTGAAATATTAATGCTAGCACGCTCTTTAAAGAATGACACCAGGTAAAGGAAAAGCTAAATAGGCAGGTGTGTTATTAAAGGATCAGTATCGCGAATTTTTCTTGGTGACTTATATTTAAATGGTACTTTGAATGTAGGTAAGTGTTGGAGTAAGAATTACAAATTTAGAAAAAAATGATGTCTGTGTTGTGCAGCTGGAGACTAATAGCTCATGCTTATGTCTTCTGAGTGTTGGAGCCCGACACTATGGCCTGTTCCACGCTGAGGAGAGGGGTAAACAATGTATCAAAGTATCAGCTGTTCAGTGCTGGCAGCCGTCCAGCATAAGGTAACAACATTGCAACATTGGCGTGCCAGAACTTATATATCTAAAACAGAGAGAAAAGCTCTAGAAGTCATTTAGCTGATTTTGACAGTTTTCCCTTCATGTTGGCTCTGCTGCAGAATCTTTCAGTTTACCTCTCTCTCTCTTTTCTCAACACATTTTTCCATATGATCTTTCTTTCAGCTTTGTGTGTTTTGAGCAAAGCCCAACACAGGATTTTCACTATCTGGAGTTTTGTTTTGTGCCCCTAGGGGCATCCCGACTTGGGATGCCCTGATATGTGAAATCCCCAAGTTCGCCTGTGAAAACGTACCTTTCCCTGTCCCACAGCGCATGCGCGGGCTCTCATCCAATCAGCGCTGTTTGCAAACAGATGGGGAGCCTGAGCAGTAACCTTCCTGGCCGCCCGGCCTGTCTAAATGACTATCTGCGTGAGCGCGCCAGAAAAATGGGGGGATCTGTGGTTATCCAGGGGTCGTTTCACACAGTGGGCATCCTGATTTAGAATGCCCAAGGGGCAAGGTCAATGGCCGGGTCTTATAGACTTCAGGGTCGGCAACTCAGGGTTTTGTTCCACTTTAATACCTTTAGATTTTCCTGCACAGTTATTCAAAGAAGAATTTCAGTCGTTTTCAGTCAGTTTAGTTTATTTTGTATAGATTTTAAACATTTGAGTCACCTGGTCTCATAACAAAAGCAGCACCTCACACACACACAGCCGTTACCACTGATTACAGTGTCAGCCTCTGAGGTAAAGTGTTGCTAGGAGACCAGTGGGCTAAATGAAGCAGCTCACTAAATACAACCCAGCAGATCCCCCTATTCAGCAAATGGACTGAGCCATTGTAATTATACAATTTAAAAGAAAGGCATATATTTTTTCCTTTTTCTATCGCCAGATTATTTATACACATGTTAGAAGCTATTGTGTGGCTATTTAATTATTTATCTTTTTTAATGTAAATTTCGCGATACTGCTCCTTTAACACTAAATCGGCTTGGAAGCTAATGCAAACAATTTAAACTGCCCCTGTCTTTCTCTGTCACTGTCACATGCTCTCTCCTTCTCTATCTGTCCCTCGCTTCTTCTGTTCTATTAATCTATCTATCTATCTCTCCCTCGATGAGTCTATGTATCTATCTATCTGCCTGTCTGTCTGTCTGTCTGTCTATCTGTCCCTCGCTCTCTCCCTGCCTGATCTGCTCTGGCCGCAATACAGTGTCAGAATGATCTTCCGTAAAATGGCCGCTGCTTATATCGAGCTGTGACATAATCGGTAAGCCTGTCTGCTTATCCCTTTCAGTGCCAAGCATGTCGTTTCTACGTGCTCGCTTCCACTCCACTTAAGTGCCAAGCACGTAGAATCTATGTGCTTGACTTTCCCCCCTGCTAGCAAAAAAAATAAAAATAAAAAATACTCACCTGACCCCTCGTTGGATCCGTCCGGGTCTCTTCTTTAATTTGGTGCCATCCGATCCCCCGTGGGAATAGCCCCCCCCCCCCCCCGTTTGGCAGCAGCAGCTGCTAACTGTAAAAAAAAAAATAAATAAAAATTATATTTACTTACCTGCAGTCGCGCTGCCTCCCTCCGGGTCTCCTCTTCACTGGGGGGGCCTCCGATCGCCCCCCCCCCCAGGCTCTTCAGCTTCAGGGGAGAGCCTGAAAGGGCTCTCCCCCTCTTCTCCCGATGGGCGCCGCCATCTTGCTTTTAAGCCCCGCCCCTTTGGGGGCGGGGCATATGATGTCACTCCCGGGCGTCTTGCTGCCTCTCCTCGGCTCAGCTGTCAGATGTCCTGGTGATTGCTGGGCAGAGAAGTGGAGGGGCAGGGGATGCCCCCTCCTCTGGCCAGCGATCACCAGGGCATCTGACAGCTGATGAACACAGGAGCTGACAATCGGGTGAGGTGAGTAAAGTTTTTTTTTTTTTTTTAATAAATAAAAATTTTGTGTCTGTCTTTCTTTTTTACTGTTAACCCTTTGTGAGCTGGTAAGGGGTCCATGAGACCCCTTATACCAGTTCACAAGGCTAGGGGCTGGCAAGTCACTTGCAACTAGCGAGTGGCTTGCCATTAACCCCCGCACCCCAATTACCTGCCTCCCCAAAGCCCGGGGGGGGGGGGCAGAAGAGCCTGGGCCCACACAGGATATGTGGGCTCGTAGGCTGCAGGGTGGGGGGCCACAAAAGCTGGCCCCTCCACTCTGTTCCTACAAGCCCCCATAGCTGGTCCCGGGCTGGTTATGACGGGTAAGGGGGACCCTACGTCATTTTTTTTTTTAATTTTAAGGGTTAGGGTTAGCCTAACCCTAGCCCTTAAAATTAAAAAAAAATGGGTTCCCCCCCCCCCCCCCCCCGGGAGGGGGGACCTTGCGTCATTTTTATTTTATTTTTAAGGGTTAGGGTTAGCTTAACCCTAACCCTTAAAATTAAAAAAAAAATGGGTTCCCCTCTACGTCATTTTTTTATTTTTAAGGGTTAGGGTTAGCCTAACCCTAACCCTTAAAATTAAAAAAAAAGTATTTTATTTTTACGGGTTAGGGTTAGCCTAACCCTAACCCTTAAAATTCCCCAAAAAATTCAAAAAAATTTTTTTAAGGGTGAGGGTTAGGCTTAGGGATGAGCGAATCGATCCGGACGAACCCGGATTCGATCCGAATTTCAGGAAAAATTCGATTCGGATCGAATCTGAATTTCCCCGCGATTCGATCGCTCGAAGTTTTCCTTTAACATCCATTCATTTACATTACAGGCATTCTAAGATGGCGGACGGGACATGTCCAGACATCAACCCCGCGCCAGTGCAAGCTGGGACAGTCACATGCATCCTATCAGCAGCCAGCAAGCCCGGTGACGTCACAGCGGTATTTAAGGCCGGCCATCTTGCTTTCCAGCCTCATTTCTCTATTGCATTCGAGAGAGACAGAACGCTGTGTAGCTGAGGGAGAGACAGACAGTTAGACAGGCAGGGACAGACAGGGACAGGCTGGAGACAGGCAGGAGACAGACAGGAGACAGACAGAAAGTAAGCGAAAAACAGGGAAAGGAAGGGAAAATCGGAGGCTGTCAGTTTTTTTTTTTTTTTCATCCAGCCTGACAGGCTTTGTTAGCGTTTTCAGGCTGCTTATACTAACTAACTGTGCATATATACTGAACTGATCTTAAGTCTGCTGTGAGGCATCCCATTCTGTGACTACACCAGCCTCTATTTAATAGCATAATAACCATTTGCACTTATTCTCATAGAAATCAGGCCTGATAAAGACACTTTTGCTGTGCATGCTCTCTGGTTTTTGTGGCATCCCATTCTGTGACTACACCAGCCTCTATTTAATAGCATAATAACCATTTGCACTTATTCTCATAGAAATCAGGCCTGATAAAGACACTTTTGCTGTGCATGCTCTCTGGTTTTTGTGGCATCCCATTCTGTGACTACACCAGCCTCTATTTAATAGCATAATAACCATTTGCACTTATTCTCATAGAAATCAGGCCTGATAAAGACACTTTTGCTGTGCATGCTCTCTGGTTTTTGTGGCATCCCATTCTGTGACTACACCAGCCTCTATTTAATAGCATAATAACCATTTGCACTTATTCTCATAGAAATTAGGCCTGATAAAGACACTTTTGCTGTGCATGCTCTCTGGTTTTTGTGGCATCCCATTCTGTGACAACACCAGCCTCTATTTAATAGCATAATAACCATTTGCACTTATTCTCATAGAAATCAGGCCTGATAAAGACATTTTTGCTGTGCATGCTCTCTGGTTTTTGTGGCATCCTATTCTGTGACAACACCAGCCTCTATTTAATAGCATAATAACCATTTGCACTTATTCTCATAGAAATTAGGCCTGATAAAGACACTTTTGCTGTGCATGCTCTCTGGTTTTTGTGGCATCCCATTCTGTGACAACACCAGCCTCTATTTAATAGCATAATAACCATTTGCACTTATTCTCATAGAAATCAGGCCTGATAAAGACACTTTTGCTGTGCATGCTCTCTGGTTTTTGTGGCATCCCATTCTGTGACAACACCAGCCTCTATTTAATAGCATAATAACCATTTGCACTTATTCTCATAGAAATCAGGCCTGATAAAGACACTTTTGCTGTGCATGCTCTCTGGTTTTTGTGGCATCCCATTCTGTGACTACACCAGCCTCTATTTAATAGCATAATAACCATTTGCACATATTCTCATAGAAATTAGGCCTGATAAAGACACTTTTGCTGTGCATGCTCTCTGGTTTTTGTGGCATCCCATTCTGTGACAACACCAGCCTCTATTTAATAGCATAATAACCATTTGCACTTATTCTCATAGAAATCAGGCCTGATAAAGACACTTTTGCTGTGCATGCTCTCTGGTTTTTGTGGCATCCCATTCTGTGACTACACCAGCCTCTATTTAATAGCATAATAACCATTTGCACTTATTCTCATAGAAATCAGGCCTGATAAAGACACTTTTGCTGTGCATGCTTTCTGGTTTTTGTGGCATCCCATTCTGTGACAACACAAGCCTCTATTTAATAGCATAATAACCATTTGCACTTATTCTCATAGAAATTAGGCCTGATAAAGACACTTTTGCTGTGCATGCTTTCTGGTTTTTGTGGCATCCCATTCTGTGACAACACCAGCCTCTATTTAATAGCATAATAACCATTTGCACTTATTCTCATAGAAATTAGGCCTGATAAAGACACTTTTGCTGTGCATGCTCTCTGGTTTTTGTGGCATCCCATTCTGTGACAACACCAGCCTCTATTTAATAGCATAATAACCATTTGCACTTATTCTCATAGAAATCAGGCCTGATAAAGACACTTTTGCTGTGCATGCTCTCTGGTTTTTGTGGCATCCCATTCTGTGACTACACCAGCCTCTATTTAATAGCATAATAACCATTTGCACTTATTCTCATAGAAATCAGGCCTGATAAAGACACTTTTGCTGTGCATGCTCTCTGGTTTTTGTGGCATCCCATTCTGTGACTACACCAGCCTCTATTTAATAGCATAATAACCATTTGCACTTATTCTCATAGAAATTAGGCCTGATAAAGACACTTTTGCTGTGCATGCTCTCTGGTTTTTGTGGCATCCCATTCTGTGACAACACCAGCCTCTATTTAATAGCATAATAACCATTTGCACTTATTCTCATAGAAATTAGGCCTGATAAAGACACTTTTGCTGTGCATGCTCTCTGGTTTTTGTGGCATCCCATTCTGTGACTACACCAGCCTCTATTTAATAGCATAATAACCATTTGCACTTATTCTCATAGAAATCAGGCCTGATAAAGACACTTTTGCTGTGCATGCTCTCTGGTTTTTGTGGCATCCCATTCTGTGACTACACCAGCCTCTATTTAATAGCATAATAACCATTTGCACTTATTCTCATAGAAATCAGGCCTGATAAAGACACTTTTGCTGTGCATGCTCTCTGGTTTTTGTGGCATCCCATTCTGTGACTACACCAGCCTCTATTTAATAGCATAATAACCATTTGCACTTATTCTCATAGAAATTAGGCCTGATAAAGACACTTCTGCTGTGCATGCTCTCTGGTTTTTGTGGCATCCCATTCTGTGACAACACCAGCCTCTATTTAATAGCATAATAACCATTTGCACTTATTCTCATAGAAATCAGGCCTGATAAAGACACTTTTGCTGTGCATGCTCTCTGGTTTTTGTGGCATCCTATTCTGTGACAACACCAGCCTCTATTTAATAGCATAATAACCATTTGCACTTATTCTCATAGAAATCAGGCCTGATAAAGACACTTTTGCTGTGCATGCTCTCTGGTTTTTGTGGCATCCCATTCTGTGACAACACCAGCCTCTATTTAATAGCATAATAACCATTTGCACTTATTCTCATAGAAATCAGGCCTGATAAAGACACTTTTGCTGTGCATGCTCTCTGGTTTTTGTGGCATCCCATTCTGTGACAACACCAGCCTCTATTTAATAGCATAATAACCATTTGCACTTATTCTCATAGAAATCAGGCCTGATAAAGACACTTTTGCTGTGCATGCTCTCTGGTTTTTGTGGCATCCCATTCTGTGACTACACCAGCCTCTATTTAATAGCATAATAACCATTTGCACATATTCTCATAGAAATTAGGCCTGATAAAGACACTTTTGCTGTGCATGCTCTCTGGTTTTTGTGGCATCCCATTCTGTGACAACACCAGCCTCTATTTAATAGCATAATAACCATTTGCACTTATTCTCATAGAAATCAGGCCTGATAAAGACACTTTTGCTGTGCATGCTCTCTGGTTTTTGTGGCATCCCATTCTGTGACTACACCAGCCTCTATTTAATAGCATAATAACCATTTGCACTTATTCTCATAGAAATCAGGCCTGATAAAGACACTTTTGCTGTGCATGCTTTCTGGTTTTTGTGGCATCCCATTCTGTGACAACACAAGCCTCTATTTAATAGCATAATAACCATTTGCACTTATTCTCATAGAAATTAGGCCTGATAAAGACACTTTTGCTGTGCATGCTTTCTGGTTTTTGTGGCATCCCATTCTGTGACAACACCAGCCTCTATTTAATAGCATAATAACCATTTGCACTTATTCTCATAGAAATTAGGCCTGATAAAGACACTTTTGCTGTGCATGCTCTCTGGTTTTTGTGGCATCCCATTCTGTGACAACACCAGCCTCTATTTAATAGCATAATAACCATTTGCACTTATTCTCATAGAAATCAGGCCTGATAAAGACACTTTTGCTGTGCATGCTCTCTGGTTTTTGTGGCATCCCATTCTGTGACTACACCAGCCTCTATTTAATAGCATAATAACCATTTGCACTTATTCTCATAGAAATCAGGCCTGATAAAGACACTTTTGCTGTGCATGCTCTCTGGTTTTTGTGGCATCCCATTCTGTGACTACACCAGCCTCTATTTAATAGCATAATAACCATTTGCACTTATTCTCATAGAAATTAGGCCTGATAAAGACACTTTTGCTGTGCATGCTCTCTGGTTTTTGTGGCATCCCATTCTGTGACAACACCAGCCTCTATTTAATAGCATAATAACCATTTGCACTTATTCTCATAGAAATTAGGCCTGATAAAGACACTTTTGCTGTGCATGCTCTCTGGTTTTTGTGGCATCCCATTCTGTGACAACACCAGCCTCTATTTAATAGCATAATAACCATTTGCACTTATTCTCATAGAAATTAGGCCTGATAAAGACACTTTTGCTGTGCATGCTCTCTGGTTTTTGTGGCATCCCATTCTGTGACAACACCAGCCTCTATTTAATAGCATAATAACCATTTGCACTTATTCTCATAGAAATCAGGCCTGATAAAGACACTTTTGCTGTGCATGCTCTCTGGTTTTTGTGGCATCCCATTCTGTGACTACACCAGCCTCTATTTAATAGCATAATAACCATTTGCACTTATTCTCATAGAAATCAGGCCTGATAAAGACACTTTTGCTGTGCATGCTTTCTGGTTTTTGTGGCATCCCATTCTGTGACAACACCAGCCTCTATTTAATAGCATAATAACCATTTGCACTTATTCTCATAGAAATTAGGCCTGATAAAGACACTTTTGCTGTGCATGCTTTCTGGTTTTTGTGGCATCCCATTCTGTGACAACACCAGCCTCTATTTAATAGCATAATAACCATTTGCACTTATTCTCATAGAAATTAGGCCTGATAAAGACACTTTTGCTGTGCATGCTCTCTGGTTTTTGTGGCATCCCATTCTGTGACAACACCAGCCTCTATTTAATAGCATAATAACCATTTGCACTTATTCTCATAGAAATCAGGCCTGATAAAGACACTTTTGCTGTGCATGCTCTCTGGTTTTTGTGGCATCCCATTCTGTGACTACACCAGCCTCTATTTAATAGCATAATAACCATTTGCACTTATTCTCATAGAAATCAGGCCTGATAAAGACACTTTTGCTGTGCATGCTCTCTGGTTTTTGTGGCATCCCATTCTGTGACTACACCAGCCTCTATTTAATAGCATAATAACCATTTGCACTTATTCTCATAGAAATCAGGCCTGATAAAGACACTTTTGCTGTGCATGCTCTCTGGTTTTTGTGGCATCCCATTCTGTGACTACACCAGCCTCTATTTTATAGCATAATAACCATTTGCACTTATTCTCATAGAAATTAGGCCTGATAAAGACACTTTTGCTGTGCATGCTCTCTGGTTTTTGTGGCATCCCATTCTGTGACAACACCAGCCTCTATTTAATAGCATAATAACCATTTGCACTTATTCTCATAGAAATTAGGCCTGATAAAGACACTTTTGCTGTGCATGCTCTCTGGTTTTTGTGGCATCCCATTCTGTGACAACACCAGCCTCTATTTAATAGCATAATAACCATTTGCACTTATTCTCATAGAAATTAGGCCTGATAAAGACACTTTTGCTGTGCATGCTCTCTGGTTTTTGTGGCATCCCATTCTGTGACAACACCAGCCTCTATTTAATAGCATAATAACCATTTGCACTTATTCTCATAGAAATTAGGCCTGATAAAGACACTTTTGCTGTGCATGCTCTCTGGTTTTTGTGGCATCCCATTCTGTGACAACACCAGCCTCTATTTAATAGCATAATAACCATTTGCACTTATTCTCATAGAAATTAGGCCTGATAAAGACACTTTTGCTGTGCATGCTCTCTGGTTTTTGTGGCATCCCATTCTGTGACAACACCAGCCTCTATTTAATAGCATAATAACCATTTGCACTTATTCTCATAGAAATCAGGCCTGATAAAGACACTTTTGCTGTGCATGCTCTCTGGTTTTTGTGGCATCCCATTCTGTGACTACACCAGCCTCTATTTAATAGCATAATAACCATTTGCACTTATTCTCATAGAAATTAGGCCTGATAAAGACACTTTTGCTGTGCATGCTCTCTGGTTTTTGTGGCATCCCATTCTGTGACTACACCAGCCTCTATTTAATAGCATAATAACCATTTGCACTTATTCTCATAGAAATTAGGCCTGATAAAGACACTTTTGCTGGGCATAGCACTACTGGACCCTGCAAGGGCATCCCATTCTGTGACTATAGCAGCCTCTGTTAAAGACCATATAACCATTTGCTCTTATTATATTTGAAATTAGCCTGATAAAGACACTTTTGCTGGGCATAGCACTACTGGACCCTGCAAGGGCATCCCATTCTGTGACTATAGCAGCCTCTGTTAAAGACCATATAACCATTTGCTCTTATTATAATTGAAATTAGCCTGATAAAGACACTTTTGCTCGGCATAGTACTTCTGGACCCTGCAAGGGCATCCCATTCTGTGACTATAGCAGCCTCTGTTTAAGACCATATAACCATTTGCTCTTATTATATTTGAAATTAGCCTGATAAAGACACTTTTGCTGGGCATAGCACTACTGGACCCTGCAAGGGCATCCCATTCTGTGACTATAGCAGCCTCTGTTAAAGACCATATAACCATTTGCTCTTATTATAATTGAAATTAGCCTGATAAAGACACTTTTGCTCGGCATAGTACTTCTGGACCCTGCAAGGGCATCCCATTCTGTGACTACAGCAGCCTCTGTTTAAGACCATATAACCATTTGCTCTTATTATATTTGAAATTAGCCTGATAAAGACACTTTTGCTGGGCATAGCACTACTGGACCCTGCAAGGGCATCCCATTCTGTGACTATAGCAGCCTCTGTTAAAGACCATATAACCATTTGCTCTTATTATAATTGAAATTAGCCTGATAAAGACACTTTTGCTCGGCATAGTACTTCTGGACCCTGCAAGGGCATCCCATTCTGTGACTATAGCAGCCTCTGTTTAAGACCATATAACCATTTGCTCTTATTATATTTGAAATTAGCCTGATAAAGACACTTTTGCTGGGCATAGCACTACTGGACCCTGCAAGGGCATCCCATTCTGTGACTATAGCAGCCTCTGTTAAAGACCATATAACCATTTGCTCTTATTATATTTGAAATTAGCCTGATAAAGACACTTTTGCTGGGCATAGCACTACTGGACCCTGCAAGGGCATCCCATTCTGTGACTATAGCAGCCTCTGTTAAAGACCATATAACCATTTGCTCTTATTATAATTGAAATTAGCCTGATAAAGACACTTTTGCTCGGCATAGTACTTCTGGACCCTGCAAGGGCATCCCATTCTGTGACTATAGCAGCCTCTGTTTAAGACCATATAACCATTTGCTCTTATTATATTTGAAATTAGCCTGATAAAGACACTTTTGCTGGGCATAGCACTACTGGACCCTGCAAGGGCATCCCATTCTGTGACTATAGCAGCCTCTGTTAAAGACCATATAACCATTTGCTCTTATTATATTTGAAATTAGCCTGATAAAGACACTTTTGCTGGGCATAGCACTACTGGACCCTGCAAGGGCATCCCATTCTGTGACTATAGCAGCCTCTGTTAAAGACCATATAACCATTTGCTCTTATTATAATTGAAATTAGCCTGATAAAGACACTTTTGCTGTGCATGCTCTCTGGTTTTTGTGGCATCCCATTCTGTGACAACACCAGCCTCTATTTAATAGCATAATAACCATTTGCACTTATTCTCATAGAAATTAGGCCTGATAAAGACACTTTTGCTGGGCATAGCACTACTGGACCCTGCAAGGGCATCCCATTCTGTGACTATAGCAGCCTCTGTTAAAGACCATATAACCATTTGCTCTTATTATATTTGAAATTAGCCTGATAAAGACACTTTTGCTGGGCATAGCACTACTGGACCCTGCAAGGGCATCCCATTCTGTGACTATAGCAGCCTCTGTTTAAGACCATATAACCATTTGCTCTTATTATAATTGAAATTAGCCTGATAAAGACACTTTTGCTGGGCATAGCACTACTGGACCCTGCAAGGGCATCCCATTCTGTGACTATAGCAGCCTCTGTTAAAGACCATATAACCATTTGCTCTTATTATATTTGAAATTAGCCTGATAAAGACACTTTTGCTGGGCATAGCACTACTGGACCCTGCAAGGGCATCCCATTCTGTGACTATAGCAGCCTCTGTTAAAGACCATATAACCATTTGCTCTTATTATATTTGAAATTAGGCCTGATAAAGACACTTTTGCTGGGCATAGCACTACTGGATCTTTTTTGGGGGCATCCCATTCTGTGACTACAGCAGCCTCTGTTTAAGACCATATAACCATTTGCACTTATTATAATTGAAATTAGCCCTGATAAAGACACTTTTGCTGGGCATAGGCTTACTGCTGCCTGCCAGGTGCACTTCTGTTGAGGCATCCCATTCTGTAACATAGCATACCCCTATTTACACTAAGCAGCTCTCTTATTTACACTAAGCAGGCCTGTTGGAGGCTGAGTGTTACTGCTCACTTTTGGTGTGCATTATATTCTGTTTCATATAGACCCACCGCTGCCCGGGGTTTTTTTAAATATCACCTACTACCACGCCAGTTAGACTATGTCGGGCAGACAAGTGCCTGGAAGTGAAAAGAGGAGTGGCAGAGGCCAAGATTCTGCAGGCAGAGCTCGCATCAGACTGGGGGCCAGTAGCAGCAGGAGTCACGCTGAGAGACCTAATCTGCCAGTATCTGCTAGCGGTCGGGTCTCCACCAGTAACGCATCTGCCGTGGTAGATTGGCTGACGCGCTCATCAACAACATCATCACAACTTACATCTGAGACCCCCAGTCTAGGGTCGGTAGGTTCCTCTGACACAACCCTGAGTTGGCATGCCCAGAGAGCAGTCCCTGTCCTCCCATTGCCTCTGTCCTACGCCGTTCCCTCCCCCAGCGACGTATCCTATGCTTTGGGTTCAGCTCCACTCTTTAGTGAGGAGGACGATCAGATACAGGAGGACAGTCAGCAGCTACTGCCCAGCCAAGAAATGGAGGTGGCTTCTTTAGCTAGGCAGACAAATAGTGATGTGGACAGTGTCGTGGGTGCTGCGAGCGTTCCAGCTCCTGCGCCAGACACTGTTGACGAATCCACGAACATCAGTGACGTACAGCCACAACTCGGTGATGATGATGATGACGATGAAGCCGATCGCACTTGGGAGCCGGGTGAGGAAGGGGCTTCATCGTCATCATCAGCAGAAGAGGGGCGCAGGTTGCCCCGGAGTCAGCAGCTGAGGCAGCAAGGTGGTAGCAGTCAGCATGGGGGCACAATTCCAAAGGCTGGAGCCGGCCGGGGCCGGGGTCGGGGTAGAGCACCTGCTGTGCGGCAGTCTACCTTATCAGGAGGTAGTGGAGCAGGGGTTCCTGGAGTTGGCAACAGCAGCAGTGAATCAGTGAGGCCAGGGGGTGGGAAAAGTAGCTACTCGGCAGTGTGGCAGTTTTTCCTGAGGCATCCGCAGGAGGGTAACATGGCCACATGCAAGATATGTAGGCAAAAGGTGAAGCGTGGCCAGGGTCCAAATGTTGGCACCACGGCCCTGCGTCAACATATGATGCGTCACCATAAAACGACCTGGGAGAACCGAGGCTCCCAAGGGGTGGTCCAGTCTGCTTCCTCACCAAGTGAGCTCCCAATTTCTGCCAGCCAAGGCTCCAGCACCTCAGCCGAAGGCAGCTGTGCGTCATACCCATCCTCTGTCGCTCCTGCTCCTCCTCCTCCAAGTCATGCATCCCGCCAGCAATCCATCAGCGAAGCCATGTCCAAGAGACAGCAGTATGCGCCCACTCATCCTACGGCGCAGAAGCTGAATGTGCTCCTGTCCAAGTTGCTGGTGCTGCAGTCGCTCCCTTTTCAGGTGGTGGAATCTGCACCTTTCAGAGAACTGATGGCTTGTGCCGAGCCGAGGTGGAGAGTCCCAAGCCGTCATTTCTTTGCCAAGAAGGCAGTACCAGCGCTGCACACTTTTGTTGAACAGAAGGTGGGCCAGTCCTTGAGCCTGTCGGTGTGTAGCAAAATACATTGCAGCGCCGACATCTGGAGCTGTAACTACGGTCAGGGGCAGTACATGTCGTTTACGGCCCACTGGGTGAATGTGGTCCCTTTGCAGCAGCAGCAGCAACTTGGACAGGTCACGCCGCTTCGGCCTCCGCGCTCTCTGCCCATTGGGCCTGTGACACCGTGCGACTCGGCCTCCTCATCCTCCGCCATCTCCTCACCCTCCACTGTAGGCTCAAGTCTCAGTGCCCCTCCAGTCTACCATGTGTGCAGGGCACGGAGGTGTCACGCAGTGCTTCACATGGTTTGTCTTGGCGAACGGAGTCACACAGGGGAGGAACTGCTTAAATGTATTTATCAGGAAATCCAAACATGGCTTACTCCGAGAAAACTTAAAATGGGAATCATGGTTACCGACAATGGGAAGAACATTTTGTCTGCGCTGCGCCAAGGAAGCCTGACCCATGCCCCCTGCATGGCTCACGTCTTCAATCTGGTTGTCAAGAGGTTTCTGAAGTGTTCCCCCCATCTGCAAGACATCCTAACAACTTCAAGGAAACTTTGCATGCACTTCAGCCACTCCTACACCACCAAACACACCCTTCTTGAGCTACAGCGTCAGAATGGTATCCCCCAACATAGTCTGATTTGCGATGTTTCCACCCGTTGGAATTCCACCCTTCACATGTTGGACCGATTATATGAACAGAGAAAAGCCATCACGGATTTCCTGATGATCCAAGCAGATAGGGGGACTCCCCTGTGTAACTTCAATGTCAACCAGTGGCAGCTCATACGTGACACCTGCCGTTTGCTCAGGCCCTTTGAGGATGCCACTTTATTTGTCAGTCGGCAGGATTACGGGATGAACGACGTGATTCCACTGCTTCATGTACTACAGCACATGTTGGAAACCATGGCTGGTCAGGGCACTGGAGACATGGCGTTTACATCTTACGGCCACATGAACCCCGCTGGAGCTGAACTGGAGGAGGAGGAAGAGGAGGAGGAGGAGTTGCCCAGCGAAACACAGTTTAGGCTTGGCGAAATGGCTGGTTTATCTAGTCAGCGGACAGGAGAGGAGGAGCAGGAGCAGCCAGAGGAGCTAGAGGTTTTTGAGGAAGGCGAGACAGAGGACCCGGGCACACCGTGGCAGTATGCAGTGGAGATGGAGACAGGTAGTCCATCCGAGTCACTTGCGCAAATGGCACGAAGCATGCTCACGTGCTTGCGTAGTGACCCCAGAATTGTTTCCATCTGTCGGCGGGATGACTTCTGGCTGTCCACCTTATTGGACCCTCGCTTCCGGCACAAAATGGGGGCATTTTTTAAACCCACCGAGAGGGAGGACAAACTCAACTACTACAAAGACATTCTACGTAGGCAGTTGGCCGATGCCTATCTGTGCCATGGTCCATACTCTCGCAGGTCTGACTCGAGGGGACCTCTGCGCTCACCTTCCACTGCCATGGCCGCTGGGGGGGTTGGCAGCAGCAGCAGCAGAAGCTCCATCAGCAGCAGCAGCCTCAGTCTTCAGTCGCTAATGAGTAGCTTTCTACACCCGCATAGTGAGGCTACTCATGAGCAGCAGGAAGACCTGGAGCAGGACCTCAACCAGCAGGTCATGTCATACTTTGACATGACCATGCCAACACACCTTGAGGATCCGCTGGACTTCTGGGCAGCCAAACTTGATTTGTGGCCGCAACTAGCAGAGTTTGCCCTGGAAAAGCTGTCCTGCCCGGCAAGTAGCGTGCCATCTGAGCGGGTGTTTAGTGCGGCGGGGGCCATAGTTACGGCGAGGAGAACTCGTCTGTCAACTAAAAATGTGGAGAGACTCACCTTTGTCAAAATGAATCAGGGATGGATCAGCCAGGATTTCCACCCACCAATGCCTGATGCATGCGACTAGATTCAGCATGGTGCCACGTTTTACACTTTCCAAATGGTGCAAAACATATTTATGTCTTTAGGCCATTTTTTGGGCTCCTGCTGCTGCCAACTTCTGCCAACTCCAGGGTGTGATTCATCCAATTTTTGGGCTCCTGAAGCCAACCCCAGGGTCTCTTTAAAGTAATATTTGGGCTCCTGCTGCTGCTACTGCCAACTTCTGCCAACTCCAGGGTGTGATTCATCCAATTTTTGGGCTCCTGAAGCCAACCCCAGTGTCTCTTTAAAGTAATATTTGGGCTCCTGCTGCTGCTGCTGCCAACTCCAGGGTGTGATTCATCCAATTTTTGGGCTCCTGAAGCCAACCCCAGGGTCTCTTTAAAGTAATATTTGGGCTCCTGTTGCTGCTGCTGCCAACTCCTGCCAACTCCAGGGTGTGATTCATCCAATTTTTGGGCTCCTGAAGCCAACCCCAGGGTCTGTTTAAAGTAATATTTGGGCTCCTGCTGCTGCTGCTGTCAACTCCTGCCAACTCCAGGGTGTGATTCATCCAATTTTTGGGCTCCTGAAGCCAACCCCAGTGTCTCTTTAAAGTAATATTTGGGCTCCTGCTGCTGCTGCTGCCAACTCCTGCCAACTCCAGGGTGTGATTCATCCAATTTTTGGGCTCCTGAAGCCAACCCCAGGGTCTGTTTAAAGTAATATTTGGGCTCCTGCTGCTGCTGCTGTCAACTCCTGCCAACTCCAGGGTGTGATTCATCCAATTTTTGGGCTCCTGAAGCCAACCCCAGGGTCTCTTTAAAGTAATATTTGGGCTCCTGCTGCTGCTGCTGCCAACTTCTGCCAACTCCAGGGTGTGATTCATCCAATTTTTGGGCTCCTGAAGCCAACTCCAGTGTCTCTTTAAAGTAATATTTGGGCTCCTGTTGCTGCTGCTGCCAACTCCTGCCAACTCCAGGGTGTGATTCATCCAATTTTTGGGCTCCTGAAGCCAACCCCAGGGTCTCTTTAAAGTAATATTTGGGCTCCTGCTGCTGCTGTCAACTCCTGCCAACTCCAGGGTGTGATTCATCCAATTTTTGGCTCCTGAAGCCAACCCCAGGGTCTCTTTAAAGTAATATTTGGGCTCCTGCTGCTGCTGCTGCCAACTTCTGCCAACTCCAGGGTGTGATTCATCCAATTTTTGGGCTCCTGAAGCCAACTCCAGTGTCTCTTTAAAGTAATATTTGGGCTCCTGTTGCTGCTGCTGCCAACTCCTGCCAACTCCAGGGTGTGATTCATCCAATTTTTGGGCTCCTGAAGCCAACCCCAGGGTCTCTTTAAAGTAATGTTTGGGCTCCTGTTGCTGCTGCTGCCAACTCCTGCCAAATCCAGGGTGTGATTCATCCAATTGTTGGGCTCCTGAAGCCAACCCCAGGGTCTGTTTAAAGTAATGTTTGGGCTCCTGTTGCTGCTGCTGCCAACTCCAGGGTGTGATTCATCCAATTTTTGGGCTCCTGAAGCCAACCCCAGTGTCTCTTTAAAGTAATATTTGGGCTCCTGCTGCTGCTGCTGCCAACTCCAGGGTGTGAATCATCCAATTTTTGGGCTCCTGAAGCCAACTCCAGTGTCTCTTTAAAGTAATATTTGGGCTCCTGCTGCTGCTGCTGCCAACTTCTGCCAACTCCAGGGTGTGATTCATCCAATTTTTGGGCTCCTGAGGCCAACCCCAGGGTCTGTTTAAAGTAATGTTTGGGCTCCTGCTGCTGCTGCTGCCAACTCCAGGGTGTGAATCATTCAATTTTTTGGGCTCCTGAAGCCAACCCCAGGGTCTCTTTAAAGTAATATTTGGGCTCCTGCTGCTGCTGCTGCCAACTTCTGCCAACTCCAGGGTGTGATTCATCCAATTTTTGGGCTCCTGAAGCCAACCCCAGGGTCTCTTTAAAGTAATGTTTGGGCTCCTGCTGCTGCTGCTGCCAACTCCAGGGTGTGAATCATCCAATTTTTGGGCTCCTGAAGCCAACCCCAGTGTCTCTTTAAAGTAATGTTTGGGCTCCTGCTGCTGCTGCCAACTCCAGGGCGTGATTCATCCAATTTTTGGGCTACTGAAGCCAACCCCAGTGTCTCTTTAAAGTAATGTTTTGGCTCCTGCTGCTGCTGCTGCCAACTCCAGGGTGTGATTCATCCAATTTTTGGGCTACTGAAGCCAACTCCAGTGTCTCTTTAAAGTAATATTTGGGCTCCTGCTGCTGCTGCTGCCAACTCCAGGGTGTGATTCATCCAATTTTTGGGCTCCTGAAGCCAACCCCAGTGTCTCTTTAAAGTAATATTTGGGCTCCTGCTGCTGCTGCTGCCAACTCCAGGGTGTGATTCATCCAATTTTTGGGCTCCTGAGGCCAACCCCAGGGTCTGTTTAAAGTAATGTTTGGGCTCCTGCTGCTGCTGCTGCCAACTCCAGGGTGTGATTCATCCAATTTTTGGGCTCCTGAAGCCAACTCCAGTGTCTCTTTAAAGTAATATTTGGGCTCCTGCTGCTGCTGCTGTCAACTCCTGCCAACTCCAGGGTGTGATTCATCCAATTTTTGGGCTCCTGAAGCCAACCCCAGGGTCTCTTTAAAGTAATGTTTGGGCTCCTGCTGCTGCTGCTGCCAACTCCAGGGTGTGATTCATCCAATTTTTGGGCTCCTGCTGCTGCCAACTCCAGTGTCTCTTTAAAGCAATGTTTGGGCTCCTGCCCCTCATAGTGATGCCACTTCAACTCTCTTGAATTCAATTGTGCCGCTCTGCGATTCTATTAGCGATGCCTCTGATCTGCATGTGATATTTCTTCAAAGTATTATTTAACTAACCCAGCACGCATCCTGTGCGTGTTACAGCAAGGCAGAATGGTTTACAACCCTATTGAGGCTCTAGGAGGCTCAGAAATAGCCGCTTTTAATAGCGATTCATCGCGAATTTATTCGGGTCGAAACGATTTTTGTCGGAAAATTCGTCGAATCAGTCGAATCGAATTTTTCAAAAGTTCGCTCATCTCTAGTTAGGCTAACCCTAACCCCTAAAAAAGGTCCTCCCATTTTTTTTTTTAAATAACCCTAACCCTTAAAATTTCCCAAAAAATGGGTCTTCCCCCCCCCCCCCGGGAGTTGGGACCCTGCGTCATTTTTTTTTTATTTTTAAGGGTTAGGGTTAGCCTAACCCTAACCCTTAAAATTCCAAAAAAATTACATAGGGTCCCCCCTCCAGGGGGGGCTCCCCATTTTTGGGGGGGAATTTTAATTTTTGTATATTTTTTTATTTTTAAGGGTTAGCCTAACCCTAACCCTTAAAATTCCCCAAAAAATGTCCCCCCCCCCCCCCCCACTGGAAGGGGGGACCCTATGTCATTTTTTTTTTAATTAACCCCTTATGTTTATAGTGTGGATAGTATTTTATTTGTAAATGTAACAAAGTGTTTTTTTCAGTTTGGGGGGTCTCCAGGGCAAGAATGGGGGGCTACCGATACATATGTCGTACCGTTGTAATTGGGAGAAATGGGGCTATCACATGCAATATGGTTTTCATTAAAAAAAAAAGAGTTTTATTTAAAATAAAGGAGACAATTGTCTAAAAAATATATATTTTTTGTTTTTTTGTTTTTTTTTTAAGCAAAATTCAAAAAAACAGTAGAAAAATTACAAACAAGACATTTCATGTTAAAGCCTAAACTCTGCTGCAAAAAATGTATATGTAATATATATAATTTTTCTGGAAATTCCAGCAAAAATCATGGTTAATCATGCCACAAAATGGGGAAAAAGGACCTGTCAACAGAGGGTGACAAAACTTCAAGTAGGCTGACAATTAGAGATGAGCGAACTTTTGAAAAGTTCGATTCGGCCGATTCGCCGAATTTCACAAAGAAATTCGGGTTCGGCCGAATCGAACTTTTACGAAGTTCCCCATCAAAAATGCCGGCATGGTCGGAGCGGAGCCAGCCGGCGGGCCGGTAAAGCCGGCCGGCCCGCTCCCACCATGCCGGCATTTAAAAAAAAAAAAAAAAAAAAAAAAAAGCATTTTTGCCGGCATGGTGGCAGCGGGCCGGCCGGCCGGCCCGCTCCCACCATGCCGGCATTTAAAAAAAAAGCACTTACCTGCAGGTCCGGAGCGTGGAGGCCGGCGCCGCTCTCAGCTGTCATCTGAGGGCGCGTCATCAGACTGACAGCGGAACCGGCCGGCCCGCTCCCACCATGCCGGCTTTTTTTTTTTTTTTAATTTCAGGAAAAATTCGATCGGCACGAACCACAAAATATTCGGGTTCGTGCCGAATCGAATATTTCCTGAAATTCGGAGCGAATTCCGGTTCGTCCGAACCGGTTCGCTCATCTCTACTGACAATTAAAAGGGTTAATAGTAACTATGCATGTTGGGTATTGTTCTGCTCGGGGGACCTTGCGCTTTCAGATTTAGCTTGTTTTTTCTTGTTTGCATATTGATATTTTAGGAAAACATGGTCTTTATTCTGCTTTTTTTATAATTGTTTTTAGGGAAACCCTGTGCAACCTAAGAATTCTTCAATGGATTACTTCCAGAAAGATGAGCCCACTACAACAAGCTCAGTACTCTTAGAAAGCTTAACATGTGTACTTTCGGGGAATATATGGTTTATGGGGATATTCTAAATTTAAAGGGTTGTTTTGGTTGAAAAATCGCAAGGTGCGCACTTTGTCTGCAGAACTGAAATTTTTAAGTAAAATTACTGTTATGCGCATGCTTTACTTTGGGGTGTTTGGCAATTATTCCCTTGACAGTACCTATGCATGTTGGGTATTGTTCTGTTCGGGGGATGTTGCTTTTTCAGGTTTTACTTGTTTTTTTCTGTTTGCATATAGTTTTTTTTAGGAAAATGTGGCTTTGATTCTTCTTTTTTATTCTTTTTTAGGGAAACTCTGTGCAACCAAAGAATTGATTGAGGGATTACCGGTACTTCCAGAATGTGTATACTTCCAGGGAATATATAGTTTGTGGGGGTATTTCAAATTTAAAGGGTTCTTTTTCTGGAAAGACAGCAAGGTGCGCTTAGCGCTGTGCATAGTTGTATTTTATCTGAAAATCTCCTAAAGCGCTGTTTCAGTTTGGGGGAGTCTCCTGGGCAGGAAAGGGTGTCTACCAATACATATGTGGTAACGCTGTAACCGGGATTAATTGGGGTTTCACATGCAATAAGATTTCATTGACAAACTTAAATTTTTTATTACAAAAAACACTACAAATTGCAAAAAATAGATTTTTTTTTATTTTTTTGCACATATTTCACCCAAAAGTATTGAGAATACACCTAAAAAATTACAAACAAGACATTTCATGTTAAAGCCCAGACTCTGCTGAAAAAAACAATATATCATTTTCCTGGAAAATCCCTGGAGATCCCTTCAAAAATCACATTTGAACATGGGGAGCGCAAAATTGTGCAAAATGGTCTGGCACCAAGGGTGACAAAAACTCCAGGTAGGCTGGCAGCGAAAGGGTTATAGGTAGCATGTGACACCTACCCAGGATTCCTTGCCCCTTGGGACATGTCCTGACATGTGGATCCACCATTTTAGATGGGCTGTATAGCAGTAAATGGAGTTTTAAGGAAGCGATTCGAGCAATCGAATAGCCGCCATATTCGGAATCGTAACAAATCGAATATTTCCTGAAATTCGTAACGAATTTGGGTTTGTCAGATTCGATTTGCTCATCTCTACTTATGATCCCTGAGTTCTCGGCAATCCTCTTTCATTTGCCCCTATAAAGGTGTCCCAGCCCATTTTACCAATGTACTTTATAGCTGTCGTTTGGTTGTTGTTTTGTTTGTGAAGTTTCCTGTCTATCCATGCAAGAGCCTCATTTAACCTTGTCCTTGCCTGATTCTCTGTACTGAACCTTCTGGTTTACCGTGTTTGACCTTGGATATCCTCCACTCTGTCTCTGCCTGCCGATCTTGTACTGCTGCTTTATATTCCCTTGAATGACCCATGGCCTGCCATTTAACCCTGTGTATTCTTCATCATTAGATTTAACCTTTGTGTATGATTTTCATTTTTGTCTTGGCCAAATAACCACCACCTATGAGAGCTTGCCCATGTATAGACCCAACGCTCAGAGGGTTTTGTTTGAACTGTAAGTCCTTGGGTGCAACCGTACCTTGGCACACATGTCTAGCATCCCACAAAATGGGGGCATTCATTGCCAGCCACTTGAGATTTACTTGTCTGCATTGGCAGCCATTAACTGCCAACCACGTAAGTTTCACATTACATCACTAGATATAGATTTAAAAAAAAAAGCTTAAAGGAGCACTATCGCAAAATAAATGGCCCAATAATAAAAATCCATATAAATATGCTGGACGGTGAGTGGAGGGGTCACTCGGCATCAGGAAATATCCAGCCTGGTTTGCTTTTTAATTTTAATAGTAGAAAGACTAAATCACGGGTGACAGGCTCTGTCATTGACTAAACCTGAAACCCCTGGATTTTATTTCTGCCAGGAGAAAAAAAACACAAGCTTGCTGGAAGTTTTATTCAGTTCGTGTGTATATGTGACCCCTCTTCTCATTAGCCAAGGTGTTTATATGTATTTTTGATATTACACAATTCCGCGATAGTACCGACTGATCTTAATATCCATTTTAATTAATCAATTCATCAATGATTTAAAAACATGCATCAAGACTATACAACACCATTACATACATTTAAAAACATATATACAAAACATATCTACAAAGCATAGCACCAGCAGGAGCGAACCACATAAACCATACCAACCATATTAACCCAGATACCCCCCTGATTATAAATCTCTATCCCTAAATTTAAAGTGCCAATCTCCAAAGTGACCAGTGCAAAGTATGATCCTTAAATATATAAAAAGCAAAAACCTAAATCAATAAAAGTTTACCTCATTGTGAATAGCGATCATCTCCTGCTTGGCAGATATGAAAAGCACCCACGCGTTCCGTAGCTATGTGCCACTTTCTCAAGGTGTCATGACCTAACAGGAAATATCATAGGAGGAAGCATAGAATAACTCCAATTTCAGAACACTTCCACGTGTTAAATTTGACATGAATTGATGTTGTTTCGGCTAGTCATGGCTTTCCAATTTTATTTGAATTCTATGTCACACATTGTGAATTACAGATCAAAAATCATCTACTGTTGTAAAAAAGCATTTCCAGAGTACTGTTACTTCTGTTACTACCACTATTGTACTATCCACACAGTACTATTGAAATCCTTTCACAACAAACACATTTTCCTCATGTTTCCACATCTCTAAGACCTACCATATTCTATTATAAAAAAAAAAAAAAAACACATTTTTGCAGCAGAAGTCCCCTTGGTTTAAATTATAGTACTTAAAAAGCACTCTGTAGCATATAAGCAATTATATGCATGAGTAGCACAATTGGCAGTGCTAAAAGCCTTTAAAATAAATAAAACATTTGGGTTTTACAAATTCCTAATAAAAGCATTTTTTATAAAAGGTTTACTTTGATTCAGTAATTGAAGGCTATGTCCCTATATATATATATATATATATATATATATATTAAGGGGTTAGGTAGCGGGTTAGTCATCTCCTGGGTAGACGGACACACTTTCAGCAGGCACAAAGTCCACAGAACAAGGAAGAATCATTTAACTGACCTCAGCCAGTTTTATTGACAGATTGTGGTATAAAGTAAAACATAACTAAACAAAATAAGTCCTATGCCTGTCCGGCTCTAACTAAACATTAGGTGCTCCTGACTAACCCAATGCCGGCCTAGTACCGGGCACCACAACATATCAGATCATGACATACCGCTGGCAATGCTCCCACAGGCTCCTAGCAGATGTCCTGCTCCCAGGATGAGAGAGCCAGAGTGTGTGAACTCCCTCCTTCTATCAGGCAAGCACAGCTTGGACTAATCAGACAGCCCAAGTACCGGACTGTCCGGGTGGAGTGGGGCCCACCCTCTCTTCCCCACTCCAGAAACACAGGCCCTGTAAACTGTTTTTTTCCCAAACCCTAACCTAGAGATCCTAAATCTCTAGTTTCTAACTTCCTGGTTGCTTTTACCTGACAGATACAAGAAATCTTGGGCAGATATACACACCCTCTATGACTTGTCCAGACACTCTGTCACAATATATATGTAGTATACGCTAAAGTTTTAGGCATGTATGTGCTTTTATTCAAACAAATGTACAATACATTTACTTTGTAATGCATTTACTTTGCAAATTTACTTTGCAATTTACTTTGTTTGCTGAGATGAAACATAGGCATATCCTTAAAGTGGATGCAAACCTTAAAGGGTTGGCTGGCTGCTAGCCTATCCCCAAGGCATCTTATGGTAGGTAACGCAGTTACCGGCCACAACATCCCAGGCTACAATAGGGTTGATTCATTGCCGGGTGAGAATTTTCACTCCTTTTCAGGAGAAGAAACTGCCATTCCCTTTCATTGTCTACCAGGTGTAAATTTTCACCTGTCCCTGAATATGTCCCAAGGTCGACAATGTAAGTCGATGGCAGTTTTCTCTACTAAAAAAGGAATGAGAATTATCACATAGCTCGACCCCAATGTAGCTGTGCTCACTCCTACTCCCAATTAGCAATCTCAAAACTGCAGCTGGCTGTGTCTTCAGTGGTGGAAAAACATGGTTTAATTTGAAAACCAGGCCACTGCCAAGCCAGCAGCATCACCCAAGGGAGGGGGGGCAAAAAGAGGGTTTCAACCTGTTTTAAGCTGGAATACTGAAGTGAGAAAGGGCTTCAGAAATAAGTGCTGTTTCATTTACTGGCTCTTTAAGGAGCTACCAGTAAGACATTTTAGAGGGCCATGGATTCTGGTCAGCAAGAGAAGTGGGGTGGGTCATTCTGGCTACTCAATCCAGTACAGAAACTGGTACTCAAGGCCAAGAGGCCTAGAAAAGGGCTGGCAAACCTCAGATGAAGGCAGCTATTTGGACTGACTAGGGGCATGAGGCACCAGGGGATGTGCTGTGTAGAGGCCTGCAGCCAACAGAATTGGTGTGCACAAATTGATGACAGGGCATAAGTGCTCAAAGAAAGCTATGGAGCTGCAAGGAAGCAGTTGGAAACTGGGATAAAGAAGCTCAGACAAAAAAGAAGCCTAGGAAGCTTGTGCTGTGTTAGAACCCATTGTTGAGACTGTTTTTGACTTTTGTTATGATCAACTATATGCTTAAGAAACCCATCTGTTTAATATATGTGGAAAATAAGCTGAATATCCTTCTTGTGTTTGGTGCACTGAAGGTCCTAAGTTCTTACTACTGCACTCAAAAACAAAGGCACTCCCTTACCAGCCCACAGGCTGGTAAAGAAGCTCAGACAAAAAAGAAGCCTAGGAAGCTTGTTCTGTGTTAGAACCCATTGTTAAGACTGTTTTTGACTTTTGTTATGATCAACTATAGGCTTAAGAAGCCCTTCTGTTTAATATATGTGGAAAATAAGCTGAATACCCTTCTTGTGTTTGGTGCACTGAAGGTCCTACGTTCTTACTACTGAACTCAAAAACAAAGGCACTCCCTTACTAGCCCACAGGCTCAATCTCACGGGGACTGGCTTTCTTCACCTCAGCTCCTCCCGGCCTCTCTGCCCTGCTGCTGGTCACGTGGGAGAACTTCCAGACTGGACTTCGGCTTTAATATATTATTCAAAAAGTTATTAAAAAATGTTTTCCGCCACACTTCTTCAATTCACCAGGATGTCGTCCTCAACTGCTTCCTTTGTTCTGACCAGCCTGTCATCTTTGCTGCTGCGTTTTCTCTGTGTAGTGGCAGGGCATTATTTTTGCTGCTTTTCTCTATATAACACTGTCACCCTGTTATTCTTTGTGTGTCACACACACCCCGCTTCCTGTAGTAATAACGATCGGGTAAACCATCTCCAGATGTCATTGCAGAGAGAGAGAGATCTTGAAACTGGCCCCTCCCAGTCTATATATACCTGGGACCTCCCACTTAATCCCCAGTGTTCTCTCTCTGCAAGATGCGTCAAGACAGAAGAAAGAGGTCTCCATGGTTTCTACCCAGTTCATTTTTTACTAGTATTTGGTAACTATCGGAAGCCTCCCAGCCTCGGCTGCTGACTGGGTAAGGGTAGCCGGCACCTGGTGGTGCCTAGGAGCTTATCTCCTCCACTAGTCCCCATTATTGGGGCAGAGTGGTTATCTGGTTGGTGACCCGGATTTTGGGATGCCCCGTCTCGTTGTCCCCATATCTCTCCTCTCCTTCTCATGGCCTCCCCTTTTTTGGTGGGGAAGTCCTTTAGGGGGAAGGGGGGAGGTGAGGGGTCTTTTCTAGTATATCCTGAGGTAATTTCTTTTCTAATTGTACTTATTCAGTTGAGCGTCGGTGCGCGCGTGTCTGTGTGTGTGTGTCCTTTATTATGAGTGTGTTTGTCTGTGTGCGGCGTTTCTTTCTGGCGGGGTCAGCAGACCGGGTCCGGTTTTGGCATAAATGAATGGCGCTGTCGCCATTTTTTACCTCTCTGAGGTAATCCTTGTTTTGGGGGAGCGGGGCCGCGCTCGGCGCGGTGATTGGCGGGCGGGGTCAGAGCGCTTCGCGCGCGCTCTCTGGCCTGCCCGTCTTCTCTCAGCTGTGGGATCGCTCGCCCTGTGCCCTGGTCCCGCTGCCTCTTTCAACTGCGGCTGTTTAAAAAGGTCTTTTACTATAGCTCACTCTCTTTGTATTACTTTCAATGAGTGCTTATTCCCTTAAGGGGACTTTATGCTGTGGTCCATATAAGTATAGATTGGAGGTTTGGTTGTCAGTTATAACAAGCCATGGTGGCTTTCTTTTTCATTATGCATTATATCTCATGCTAGATTTTTTAGTTAGGCTCAGCATGCTTTAAATGTATGGGACCATATTTATTTTAAGTCATATATATATATATATATATATATATATATATATATATATATTCAGTATTTTCATTGGATAATATTGTTTTTCTCTATGTGTGCATGTGCGGTTTACTCATGAATTTTTACATTGTATTTTTCTGTCTTCCAGTTTTGGGATACCCCTGCTGCATGGGTCTCCCAGTCTGATATAGTCTTAAAAAATCCTCCCACTCCCGGGACTTTAATTAATAAATAAGGGGCATCCCGGGTAGCTTATAGCATAAATCCCTGGGCTCTGCGAATTCAAAAAAAGTTTCACCGAATGGAGGCTTCCAATGATACCGGAAATGGCTCTTCGGGGCAATCTAGGCAGTGTGGGGGATGTGGGGTTCCTCTCCCAGGGGATGATGTCATTTTGTGCGTTCCTTGCGCACAGCAGAATATTGCGCGCCAGTCTGGTACTCCGGCTCCTGGCTCTTCGCAACCTCAGTCGTCCCCTGCCCCTCCACTTTTATTCCGGACCCAGGGTGACGTTGTCACAGCTGGGGATTCGCAATCTGAGTTGTGCGCTTGAGTGGCCACTCTCGAGAAGTTGTTGTCTGCACAGGTAGCTCATAAGGCTACGGCTAAAAGGAAACACATTGATTCTCCTTCTCTGACTCCTGCCTTGGAGGCAGCGGAGGTGTTGGACTGGTCAGAATGTCCTTTGCCTGAAAAAGGGGAAATTTTGGAAGATTTGGATGATATTGATGCTCCCCTGTTGTCTGATACTTCGGCAGAATTGACTACTGGGGTGTCTTGTGATACTCCTACTATCCTTTCCAAGGTTTTTGAAATTTTGTCTCTGGATCCACCTGCGGCGGTCCCTCCGCCTAAGGGTGAGCTATTTGAGGTGCCTAAGCCGCGTTTAGCATTCCCTGGTCAGCTACATTTTGAAAGGGTTGTGCTTAAGGAATGGGAACAGCCGACCCGCCTTGTTGGCTCCCCGGCTAATTGGGACAGGAGGTATCCCTTTTTGGAGGAATTGGTCAAACTTTGGACGGTACCCCCAGACGTTGATGCACCGGTTTTGGGGCTCTCTATTTCTTCAGTGCTGCATTCACCAGACACTACTACAATTAAGGATGTTGAGGATCGTAGAATCGATCAACTGTCTCGTCATGGTTTCATCAGTGCCGGTTCGACCTTGCGTCCTGTATGCGCTTCTTCCATTGTCCTATTGGCTCTTAAAGCCTTGATCAAAAATTTGTACACGGATCTTGATCCGGAATGTGAGGAGTTTACCTCTCTTCAATTGTGTGAGTCTTTTGCTTCTTTTGTTCTGGCCGCCCAGGATGATGCTATGGCCATGTGTGGCAGGACATCTGCTCTTTTGGTTGCTATTCGGCGGTCAGTGTGGCTCCGTCAATGGACGGCGGATGTTGGTGCTAAAAGATCACTTACAGCTCTTCCTTTTCTGGGTTTACGCTTGTTTGGTGACAAGTTGGATTCAGTCACCAAGGGAGGCAAGTTGCCTCAGCGCAGTAAGCCGCGGCGTCTTCTTCGAGGAACCTCTTCTTTCAATCCTTCCTTTCGAGGTGCCTGGGCAGGCAGAGGGGCCTCCCTTCCCGCTACCAGGGGCACGGGCTGGAACCGGGGGCGAGGCCGCGGCCGTTCCGGTCATTCGTGGGGCTCTAAGCCTAAGTCCACGCCCAAGCCTGCTCAGCAATGAGGGGGCGCCCTCACCCGTGAGGGTGGGGGGGCGGTTGCGACACTTCTCCCAGACTTGGGTCCAGGCGGTCCCGGACAGATGGATTCGGGAGGTGGTGTCGTCCGGTTACAAACTGGAGTTCCAGTCCCGTCCTCCCTCAAGATTTCTCAAATCCCGAATACCTACCGATCCTTTGGTCGCCCAAGAACTCCGAGTGTCGGTAGGGAATCTTCTAGATATGGCAGTCATCCATCCGGTGCCAACCTTGGAATTGGGTCTCGGTTTCTATTCCAATCTTTTCACGGTGCCCAAGAGGGACGGATCGGTGTGCCCTATCCTGGACCTGAAGTTCCTCAACGGGTTCATTCGTCCACGGAAGTTTTGCATGGAAACTCTGCACTCGGCCATCACTTCTCTTCGGCAGGGGGACTTCATGACGTCCATAGACATAAAGGATGCTTATCTGCATGTTCCCGTCTGCCCGGTCCATCAGCGTTTTCTGCGCTTCGTGGTAGAGGATCGGCATTTTCAATTCGTGGCGCTTCCGTTTGGTCTTACCTCGGCGCCAAGAGTGTTCACCAAGGTTCTAGCAGGGGTGATGGCCATTCTCAGAACTCAAGGCATTCGAATTTTGCCTTACCTGGATGACCTTCTCATCATGGCTCCTTCCTTCAATCAAGCGGAGAAGGACACCAGTATGGTGGTTTCTACGCTGAAAAGCTTTGGTTGGGTAATCAACTATCCCAAGTCCTCCCTGACTCCGGCCAGGGTGGCGTCCTTCTTGGGGATGACAATAGACTCTTGTCAGCACAGTGTTTTTCTACCTCAGTCGAAGATACGTTTGATTCAGGATTTGGTTCAGCTTCTTCTCTCCAATCCTCGACCGTCCATCCGTCTGGGGATGAGGCTGGTGGGGTTGATTGTAGCCTCCTTCGAGGCAGTTCCATTTGCTCAGTTTCACACTCGGACGCTTCAGATGCATCTGTTGGCGTCTTGGGACCATTGTCCACTTTCATTGGACCAACCCTTCCAGTTGTCCTCCCGAGTCCGGCAGTCTCTTCGGTGGTGGTTGGTTTCGAACAATCTCTTGAAGGGCAAGTCCTTTCTGACTCCTCTATGGGAGACTGTCACCACGGACGCCAGCCTTTCGGGTTGGGGGGGATTCTGGAAGGATCTTCAGTTCCAGGGGCAGTGGGGTCCTCGAGAGGCTCACTTGCCCATCAATGTTCTGGAGCTGAGAGCTATCCGTCTGGTTCTTTCTCTTCTGACTCACCATGTCCGGGGCCTTCCGGTTCAGGTGCGTTCGGACAACAGGACGGCGGTTGCCTACATCAATCATCAGGGAGGGACTCGCGTCTGGGAGCTCTCAGAGAGGTTTCCCTGATTCTGACCTGGGCGGAGGCTCATGTTCCTTGCCTGTTGGCAGTTTACATTCCGGGGGTGGAAAACACGGAAGCGGACCTTCTAAGCAGATGCTCCTCCCGTCTGGGGGAATGGTCTCTCCATCCTCAGGTTTTTCAGGCTCTGTGTCTTCAGTGGGGAACACAGAAGGTGGACCTGTTTGCCTCTCGTCACAATTACAAACTTCCGACTTTTGTATCAATGTCTCAGGATCCTCTGGCTCTGGCGGTGGATGCCATGTCTCTGAGCTGGGGGAAACTGGGTGTGACAGACGCTCTGTCTTTTGGATGTCATCACTATTCAGTTGCCCACCGGGCCATTCACTGGCCTTTTCTTAATTAGGTCATTGTAGTTTAGATTGTATTATAAACTGCCTTTGTGTTAATTGATTACGTCACAGGCAATGGCATTGTTCTGATTGAGTGTATTACAGACGCCTATTGTTTTGCTGATTGCGTCACCGGCAGAGTTGGTCTGTGTATTTGTCATGAGGTCCACGGGGGAGGTCCCATTGCATGGAGACTTGTGTATATAAGGCCTAGAGTGGCACTAATAAAAACACACTTCACCTTCACCCTCAATACTGAGTTCTGTCTCTTATTGGGGGAAACGCTATATTACAATTCACTAGCCCTTGTAAGGGCTGTTCCTGTTTCCTCACGGACGACTCTGGAATTCCAGCAGCACCTCTTACGATTGGGAAAAGGACGACTCGGGCGGTGAAGCCCTCCGGCGATAAGGGTTATCGCTACAATTGGTGGCAAGCGGTGGGATGGTCCTTTGTACCCAGAGAGAGTGCTACCCTGATGGAGAGTCAGTAGGACAAGTTGAAAAGGCTGACCCTGAAGGATCTACTCGAGAGCCGGGGAAGGTCAGCTAGCAACCGCCCACGTCAGGAACTGATAGCCGAGCTGATCGAAATGGAACGTGCAGCAGTGAGGACTGAAACCAATATAGAGATCGATGAAGACGCTGCTCTTGTTCAAGCGGTTCGGAACAGATTGTCGGTCTATGGCCCGAATCCATCACAGGAACTGATCGACCGAGTCTTCGCCGCAGCGGAGGCAGAGGCCAGTAAGCGAAGGGAAGATCGGCGACTTTCAACCCAGCAGCCTCTCAGCCTCAGTTACACTGGGGGGAGAAAGATTCCATTTGCAGCATTTAAGTCCTTCCAGGAAAGTGACGACGAGATTGACGGATTTTTGGCCGATTTTGAACGGCAGTGCGCTTTACACCGGGTACCCACGGAGGAATGGGTCACCATATTATCAGGGAAACTATCTGGGAAAGCTTCCGATGCTTTTCGGGCCATCCCTGATGCGGACTTACCACACTACCATCTGGTAAAGGAGGCTTTGTTAGCCCGGTACGCTGTCACCCCGGAAGCCTACAGGCGACGATTTCGGGAATCCCAAAAGAAGGGAGGGGATTCTTACACGGAGTGGGCATGTCGCCTCCATCGTACAGCATCACACTGGGTCACTGGATGCAAAGCCACGACCGCTGAGGATGTACTACAGTTGTTTTTACTAGAACATTTTCTCAATGCCCTGCAACCAGAGCTAAGAGAGTGGGTATGTGACCGGAGGCCTCTAACGCTACCTGAGGCTGCTCGTCTAGCCGACGAGTACACTGATGCTCGCCGGACAGAACAGTCCGCTCCAAAACCACAACCTCCCATCAAATTTCAAGCACCTGTGGCTTCAGCGCCAACTCGTGACTCTGGGCCACATAGGCCAGCGCAGCAACCAAACCTCTCCACAGTTCAGTGCCATCGTTGCAAACAATGGGGACATTATCGCAGTGATTGCGCCCTAGAGCCTCCCCGAAACACGTGGGGGCAAAAGCAACCTTCCACCTCCCGTACTCCTGTGGCACACTGTTTGGAAGCTGAGAGCAGTTCGGAAGAGTATCTGGGGGTACTGTATGAAGCTGATCCCGTACAAGCGGCCATCCAAGATAACCGACAGCACCATTGCCAGGAGGTACGAGTCAATGGGCGCACCGCGCAAGGATTACGCGACACCGGAGCCACACTTACCTTGCTTCAACCTCATTTGGTCAAGAACAAAGACCGCACTGGACACACCGTTGCAGTAAGGGTGGCGGGAGGAGCTGTGTTTCGACTCCCCACCGCCCGAGTACATCTTGACTGGGGCGCTGGATCCGGCAGGGTACAGGTGGGACTTATGGACAACTTACCAGCAGAAGTACTATTGGGAAATGATCTAGGACCAATGACTTCTGCCTACGCTACCTCTGAACCAGCCAGCGTCAACCCTGTTACAACCCGGTCTCCAGCCCGAGCTGCCGACTCCAGCCCACTGGTCGGGGAGACCCAGGGGTTTCGTCTGCATCACGTCATGTCTGTTACAAGAAGCCAAGAAGAGGATCAGCCATCAGGTTATGTCCTTCCAGAAGGGAAACGTATGCCAAACACTATTTTTGTTGGGGGCATTGGCCATCGGATTAATCAGCCTGAAATTAAGGATGTTTTTTCAAAGTATGGCGCTGTAAAGAATGTCAAAATTATTAGGGATGCCTCTGGCGTTTCTAAGGGTTATGGTTTTGTCTACTTTTACGATGATGTAGATGTGCAGAAGATTGTGGATTCTCCGATCAGCTACCATGGAAAGAGATTGAAACTTGGACCAGCTATAAGAAAGCAAAGCACCTGTGCACACATCCAACCAAGGACTTTGGTGCTGAACTCACCAACGCCACAATATCCCAATGTTTGGACCCCACCCATGACCGATTCCTATGTACAGCCTACGTCAATGTTTAGTCCGGTTACTCACTATGTGCAGACTTGTCCTTACACAGAACTCTGCCCATAACAAGAGTCCGGACAGCCCCACGTTAACCCGAACAGGGTCAATCCGGGTCTGCCGGGTGTTCCACAAAAAGGGGGCATTGTGACAGACGCTCTGTCTTTTGGATGTCATCACTATTCAGTTGCCCACCGGGCCATTCACTGGCCTTTTCTTAATTAGGTCATTGTAGTTTAGATTGTATTATAAACTGCCTTTGTGTTAATTGATTACGTCACAGGCAATGGCATTGTTCTGATTGAGTGTATTACAGACGCCTATTGTTTTGCTGATTGCGTCACCGGCAGAGTTGGTCTGTGTATTTGTCATGAGGTCCACGGGGGAGGTCCCATTGCATGGAGACTTGTGTATATAAGGCCTAGAGTGGCACTAATAAAAACACACTTCACCTTCACCCTCAATACTGAGTTCTGTCTCTTATTGGGGGAAACGCTATATTACAATTCACTAGCCCTTGTAAGGGCTGTTCCTGTTTCCTCACGGACGACTCTGGAATTCCAGCAGCACCTCTTACGATTGGGAAAAGGACGACTCGGGCGGTGAAGCCCTCCGGCGATAAGGGTTATCGCTACACTGGGGTTCCTGTATCTGTTCCCTCCGATTCCCTTGCTAGGAAGAGTGTTAAGAAAGTTGATTCTGGAAAAGGTCCCCGCCATTCTCGTGGCTCCAAGGTGGCCAAGAAGAATGTGGTTCGCGGACGTCGTTCGGATGGCAGTGGATCAGTTCGAGCTTCCTCTGTGGCCGGATCTTCTCACTCAGGGTCGGCTGCGTTACCCCAATTTACCAACGCTGGCTTTGACGGCTTGGCTGCTGAAACCTCCATCTTAAAGGAGGAGGGTCTTTCTGATTCAGTTATTAAGACTCTTATCTGTGCTCGAAAGAGGTCTTCCTCTGCTATCTATTATAGAACCTGGCGTTCTTACATCGATTGGTGTGAGGCTAGATCTTTGCCCTGCAGAGTCTTTTCTGTTTCCAGAATTCTGGATTTTCTTCAATCTGGACTGGATGCTGGTCTCCAGCTTAGTACCTTAAAGGGGCAGGTTTCTGCCTTGTCTATTTTGTTTCAGAAGGCTTTTGCGCTTCATCCGTTTGGTCAAGACTTTTTTCCAGGGGGTTACGCATCTGCGGCCTCCTAAGAAGGCGTTGCTACCTGTTTGGGATCTGAATTTGGTTTTGTCTGCTCTTCAGGCTCCTCCTTTTGAGCCTTTGTCGGATATTGCTCTTTCCACTTTGACTCAGAAGGTAGTCTTTCTCGTGGCTATCACTTCGGTTCGGCGTGTCTCTGAGTTGGCGGCCTTGTCCATTCAGGCGCCCTACCTTGAGAAACATCAAGATAAGGTGGTATTTCGGTTCAAATCGGATTTTCTTCCTAAGGTTGTTTTATGCATTCCATCTGAATCAGGACATTGTTCTTCCCTCCTTGTGTCCTAAACCCAAGAATGACAAGGAGAAGGTTTTGCACTGTTTGGAAGTTGTTCGCTGTGTTCATTTTTATTTGCGTGCTACGTTTTCTTTCCGTAAGACTGATGCCTTTTTCATTGTACCTTGTGGGCCTAAGAAAGGTTTGGCCCCGGCTAAATCTTCCATTAGTAAATGGATTCGTCAAGCCATTATTGGCGTCTATACTGCTAAGGGAAAGGTTCCTCCCTTCTGTATCACTGCTCATTCTACTCGTGCTATTGGTGCGTCCTGGGCTTTTTAGCACCAGGCTTCTGTTGAACAAGTTTGGTCTTCGGTTCATACTATTACAAAGTTTTACAAGGTTGATGTGCGAGCCTCAGCGGATGCTGTTTTTGGCCGCAAGGTTCTGCAAACTGCAGTGGTTTGAGTTATGCTTCATCTTCCTGCTGGATACCCACCCTTTAGGGACACTGCTTTTGGATGTCCCGATCGTTATTACTACAGGAAGCGGGGTGTGTGTGACACACAAAGAATAATACCATTTTGTGAATACTCACCAGTAAAATGGATATTATTGGTGTGTCACACACACCCCGCTTCACCCGCCCTTTTTAGTATCCTGGTTTTCTCTATTTGGTGAAGCTATAAGTTTTTGTTGAGGGTTAATTTTTCTGGTACCTTGTCTTACTGCTTTTCAATTACACTGGGGATTAAGTGGGAGGTCCCAGGTATATATAGACTGGGAGGGGCCAGTTTCAAGACCTCTCTCTCTCTGCAATGACATCTGGAGATGGTTTACCCGATCGTTATTACTACAGGAAGCGGGGTGTGTGTGACACACCAATAATATCCATTTTACTGGTGAGTATTCACAAAATTGTATTTTTTTCTCCCCTCTAGGTGGTCATCCATACTTCTCCACTTCTCTCCACACTAGGCTGACATTTTTTCTCCAATGGTCTGTTTTTTTCATCACTCTACTTCATTCCACACAAAGCTGATGCTTTCACCGCTGGGCTGGCATCCTTACAATCCAGTCTTTTAGCACCAGGATGATGTATTTTTCACTTGGCAGCCATTATGACATCTCCTCTGCTCTTCCCACTGAACTTTCATCCTCACTCAGAGGTGGACTGTCCAAAGGTAGACCACATTCAATCTATGCCTTCCTAGGCTCCTCCTAACCCCTTATACACAGCCTCACTGTACCCCATCAGAGCCAGTGCTTTAGTCTCCACATCATAGCAGTGGGGATTCAGTCTTCCAATCTCAGTCCTGCCACATTATCTGTCTGTACAATACCAAAGCTTCAGCATTGATTTAACATTGACCATATCTGTCCCTGAAATGCTTTAGCCTTAGCCATGGTACATACTTGTTGACCACCCGGGAAGTGCATGGGGGGGGGGCTCAGTGCTGATGTCACATGTATTGCCCAGGGGCAGTCGAAGTTCTGTGCAGATTCTTGCCTCCAGTCTGCCATTGTTTTGTTGTCTACCCCACACCACCTATACAAACACTTTTGTGTGTAAAAAGGACCATTGTTTGTATTCACACAAAAATCATAGTTTTGTCTTTTACTATTCACTCAACTCTAAGGCTAATTCTAAGGCTCAGCCAATCATGTTATTCTGCATAATGCACTTTTGTAACTCCATTTCTTCTAAGTTTTCATCAATAAATAGTAGAAAAATATTAATGGAAAGATCAAGAAAACAATCAACAATAACCTTTGATGAAAGCCGGTAATGAGATTTTATGACTTTCTAGTTTATAAAAAACCCATTTTAATTAACTTGAATGCAAAAAACAAATGCTGCTTTGTTGGCCTCAATCTTTTTTTTTCCTTCTGCAGAAGTACAAGCTTTTCCAGTCTCTCCGTATATCTTTAGGGGAACGCAGAAAGCCATTATGGCTCCCCAGTGCTCCTAGAGGCAAAACAATTATTCCAATCCAAAGTTAGAAATGTACAATAAGGAAATGAATTGCAGCTCTTTCTTTCCATATTTCCAGACCCGTGGCCACCAAGGGGGAATAACAACATTTATGTTCATTTAAGTTTTTTTTTTTTTACATTTATAGATGTTTAATGTAGACGTTTTTAGATTTGTTCAAATGTCACTTATTTTTACAACTTCATCGGCTTGATTGCCTTAACAGGTAAATGACATCATAGGGCTGATTCAGCACGTGAGAATTTCTTTTCTCACTTTTTTGTGAGAAAATGCTTTTCGTCTTGATTTTTTTTTCCTGTGCAATTCTGCAACATTCAATTCAAGCCTCAGTAGCAATTGTGGCTGACTCCTCGCTAGTAAACAATTTTGTATATACTATATATATATATATATATATAGTATTACATATTTACTTAAAAGAATATAAAACACATTCAACGTACAGCCAATATTATTAGCAGCTGGTCAGCGAGTTAAGCCTCCAAAATAGCGTCTCACCCTCCTTGAAATGCAATGCCGTATGTCTTCCTCGGCCGTAGGAACCGGCAGCGTATTCCGCTAAAAACAATAATGAAAACGCCATGACTTCTGTGCGTCTTGCTTGACCATGCCTCAAACTTTCGTCATAGAATAACTTGTTCACTGGCTAATTCTGCAATATTAAAACATTTTTTTAGCCATGCAAATGTTTTAAAAACTTAAACAGCTAAAAACAAATCTAACTTGCACCAAGGATAAAAAATCAAGATAAAAGTGTTTTCTCACAAAAAGTGAAAAAAAAAAATTCACAGTGCTGAATCAGCCCTCATGTCTTTATATTAGATGTCAACCTAGGTTATAGACACTGCAATGTGCCTGTACCGAACATGAACACACCTAACTAGATACAGTGCTTACAAAATTGGGGGATGATAATTATCAGCTCTGCTTTTTTATGTAGGCCTCTGTTGACTGAACAGTACCCACATGACTGGAACATATGAAAGCCTAGGTTTTTATGAACAACTAAGTACAGAGCATCTGTAGCCAGTGGGAATAGAGTGGGGGATATGTTATAATATTATATAATATTGTAGATGCACAGTCCAAATGCACCTGGCTAGTGGAAATGTGGTGCAAAACAGTTTCTATAGGGACCCAAACTGTCCATTGAATATGCGTGTGTTGCAGGACAGGTTTCAAATACAGTTCAGCTGCAAGATCTAGACACAAGAACTCCAAATTCTTGAAAAATGTATGATTCTTTATTTCTCCTATAGGGGATTTGCACAACAGCAGTACACAATGACTTCTTGTTCAAATATAAATTCTCACACAAAATATTGCACACAATCCCTTAGACAAAAGGCTGGGCATTGCTGGTCTTACTTCATTCTCCAGCAGGTAGCTAGGTCTTTGCACTGACCTAAGGCTCGATTCAGAGAGACAAAAAAATACTTTCGCTTTAGTGCTGATCTGTTTTTTTTTTTTAATGTTTCCGCTCTCGTATGAGTGTGCGAGCGATTCTGTGCATGCATTGCAATCCTTCTGTAAAGTTTCCGTCCGTTCGTACGGCAGATTACGAATACGAGGATGTAATTTTCCAGCCTGACTTTTCCGTTTCATTTTCACATGTTACAACGTAGGCTTTCGTTTTTGCCCTTTTCCCATCGTATCCTCCCATGAATCCTTTACGTTTCCCGTTAGTTTCTGTTTCCCTTTTTCAATAAATAATCGTCCAGATGGAAATCCTTACGATCTTACGCCTGCGCACTACAAACTTAACTCATTAAAATGCTCACCTACATATTTGCCACCCTCACTTCTACTACAATGTTTAGCTAAATCACTTAGTGCTATCCTCCATCTTCCCTTTTGGACCCTTAAAGCTCACCCAAACCCCTTCGCGGTTAGGTTCTTCTTTCATTTTAGCCCCCTAAAACTTACCCAAATCACTTCTCGGTCATGTGAATATTCATCTTTAAATATTTCTGGGCCCATAAGTTTTGTGTTAATGTATTTTGTAAATGAAATGACACTGAACTTTTTTTTTTTTTTATTCCATCATAAAATATAAAATCTTAAAAAAAATTGAAAATTTATATCTTTAGGGGAACGCAGAAAGCCATTATGGCTCCCCAGTGCTCCTAGAGGCAAAACAATTATTCCAATCCAAAGTTAGAAATGTACAATAAGGAAATGAATTGCAGCTCTTTCTTTCCATATTTCCAGACCCGTGGCCACCAAGGGGGAATAACAACATTTATGTTCATTTAAGTTTTTTTTTTTTTACATTTATAGATGTTTAATGTAGACGTTTTTAGATTTGTTCAAATGTCACTTATTTTTACAACTTCATCGGCTTGATTGCCTTAACAGGTAAATGACATCATAGGGCTGATTCAGCACGTGAGAATTTCTTTTCTCACTTTTTTGTGAGAAAATGCTTTTCGTCTTGATTTTTTTTTCCTGTGCAATTCTGCAACATTCAATTCAAGCCTCAGTAGCAATTGTGGCTGACTCCTCGCTAGTAAACAATTTTGTATATACTATATATATATATATATATAGTATTACATATTTACTTAAAAGAATATAAAACACATTCAACGTACAGCCAATATTATTAGCAGCTGGTCAGCGAGTTAAGCCTCCAAAATAGCGTCTCACCCTCCTTGAAATGCAATGCCGTATGTCTTCCTCGGCCGTAGGAACCGGCAGCGTATTCCGCTAAAAACAATAATGAAAACGCCATGACTTCTGTGCGTCTTGCTTGACCATGCCTCAAACTTTCGTCATAGAATAACTTGTTCACTGGCTAATTCTGCAATATTAAAACATTTTTTTAGCCATGCAAATGTTTTAAAAACTTAAACAGCTAAAAACAAATCTAACTTGCACCAAGGATAAAAAATCAAGATAAAAGTGTTTTCTCACAAAAAGTGAAAAAAAAAAATTCACAGTGCTGAATCAGCCCTCATGTCTTTATATTAGATGTCAACCTAGGTTATAGACACTGCAATGTGCCTGTACCGAACATGAACACACCTAACTAGATACAGTGCTTACAAAATTGGGGGATGATAATTATCAGCTCTGCTTTTTTATGTAGGCCTCTGTTGACTGAACAGTACCCACATGACTGGAACATATGAAAGCCTAGGTTTTTATGAACAACTAAGTACAGAGCATCTGTAGCCAGTGGGAATAGAGTGGGGGATATGTTATAATATTATATAATATTGTAGATGCACAGTCCAAATGCACCTGGCTAGTGGAAATGTGGTGCAAAACAGTTTCTATAGGGACCCAAACTGTCCATTGAATATGCGTGTGTTGCAGGACAGGTTTCAAATACAGTTCAGCTGCAAGATCTAGACACAAGAACTCCAAATTCTTGAAAAATGTATGATTCTTTATTTCTCCTATAGGGGATTTGCACAACAGCAGTACACAATGACTTCTTGTTCAAATATAAATTCTCACACAAAATATTGCACACAATCCCTTAGACAAAAGGCTGGGCATTGCTGGTCTTACTTCATTCTCCAGCAGGTAGCTAGGTCTTTGCACTGACCTAAGGCTCGATTCAGAGAGACAAAAAAATACTTTCGCTTTAGTGCTGATCTGTTTTTTTTTTTTAATGTTTCCGCTCTCGTATGAGTGTGCGAGCGATTCTGTGCATGCATTGCAATCCTTCTGTAAAGTTTCCGTCCGTTCGTACGGCAGATTACGAATACGAGGATGTAATTTTCCAGCCTGACTTTTCCGTTTCATTTTCACATGTTACAACGTAGGCTTTCGTTTTTGCCCTTTTCCCATCGTATCCTCCCATGAATCCTTTACGTTTCCCGTTAGTTTCTGTTTCCCTTTTTCAATAAATAATCGTCCAGATGGAAATCCTTACGATCTTACGCCTGCGCACTACAAACTTAACTCATTAAAATGCTCACCTACATATTTGCCACCCTCACTTCTACTACAATGTTTAGCTAAATCACTTAGTGCTATCCTCCATCTTCCCTTTTGGACCCTTAAAGCTCACCCAAACCCCTTCGCGGTTAGGTTCTTCTTTCATTTTAGCCCCCTAAAACTTACCCAAATCACTTCTCGGTCATGTGAATATTCATCTTTAAATATTTCTGGGCCCATAAGTTTTGTGTTAATGTATTTTGTAAATGAAATGACACTGAACTTTTTTTTTTTTTTATTCCATCATAAAATATAAAATCTTAAAAAAAATTGAAAATGTAAAATTTTTACAACTATAAAAAACAAAATACATAGCAATGGCAGGCCACAGAACATTATTCTTCATCTGTGGTCCCCAACAAGTCGCGCAGCTCCTGCATCTCGCCCACCAACTGAAGAACCCTGACACTCAGTTGTGCCACTCTGGCACATGTGGTCCCTGTTAAAGAACATAAATTAAAATATTGGTATAACCTTGTTGGTGTCATACTGCAGTGCCCCCCCCCCCCGTATGGTCCAAACACCTAAATCTGGACTTCAAAAGCCAGAGGGCCCTCGCCACCACGGGCCGGGTTTTGCATAGTGCCCGATTAGAGAACCCCTGGCCCGCATTCTGCAGGCAAAGAACGGGCATCAGGAGCAAGGGCAGGAGTGGATATCCAGAATCCCCTGAAAGAATTTAAAAATACTAGCATAAAATACACATTCTAAGCTACAATATTGTTTAACATGTCATCAAGGGCTAAAAACAGCCATAGGTTAAGACATGAGTCATCAACTATATTCATTGCCATACAGTGAAAATGGATTGATGGAATGTGAGCAAACTTACCCAGGAGCCATCCACCAGATAATTCTCCTGACTCAAACAGACAAAATCAATAGCAATTAATAGCAATATATAAGCATCATGGGATGACCCTGGATGCCCTGCAAGAACACTGAGGAATCACATAGCTGGACCAAACACTGCTTGTATGTTGTACGAGTGGCACATCTTGCGGTTCCTACAACCAAATATAAAATAATTACACAAAGCAAAGGTAACCGACTAAAACAAGACCTCCAACAAATTAAGATTCAAGCTCCAACAATCCAAATATAATTTAGACATAAGTCTAAAAAAATATAGCAATTATATGTATGTGTGGGAAAATAAATGTTTACATGCTAAGGACTAATTAAGGTCAGCATTAAAATGATTCTATAAGGCATACATGAAATGTATTAATTCAGGTATGCATTGCTATACAATTTATGGCCTCGGCCATGCTGATACATGCAATGCCTTGGTGCTAAAGGCGTGCAGACTCCACATAGCTGCAAAACATGTTCAACAATAGCAATCCGAGCCCTCAAAGGTCCCGTAAGTGGATCGGAAATGAAACGGATTTATAGGGTGGTGGTCTGTCGGAAATCAGCTCTCTGAATCAGACGCAAGCCCATCCCAACAACGTAAGTTATCTGAACGAACGAAAAATATCAGATTTTGTTTGGAAAATGATCCGAACTAACGCAAATGATCCGATTTGCTTTCGTTCATCGAAAGCGCATATATACATTTCCCCGAACGTTCGTACGAATGAAAAATGAATGAAAAAAAGCAAAAAACACCCACTAAAACTTTCACAGACAGCTACGGATGTCCAGACGAATGTGTCTCTGAATCGAGCCTCTAGTTCTTTTGAGCTGCCACCATCCTTTATCTTATCCCAGATATTCTCGCTGGCTGCTATGGACCTTCAAAACTAATCTAAACTCAGAACTAACTTTAGAACTCTCTGTTTAACCAATGGTTCCACCTTATATGGGGTAAGAGTCTGCCTAGGTTGAACAATGTGGCCTGTTATCAAATGGATTAATGCAGTGAACATACCACACCCTCCATGTGTAAGGACTTCTAGACCTGCCTGAGCCACCTCAACTCAGTCCAAATGTGACCCTCAAAAAAACAGCAAATATATCCCTCCTTATGCACAGTTGACATTTCTGCTTTCACATTCTTTAAATGAGATGCCCCCCCCAGTACATTTGCATTAATTGTTCTGACTTTTTCTGTAAAAAGTCAGACCAGTTTATTCTATCCTGAGCCTCTGTGGTAGCAGACTGACTGTATTTTTGTACACACAAAACGGAGCAGTGGAAACATGCATATATAGGCTTGCTGTATTTATTAAATGAATTTAAAAGAAATGAAATACAGTTATACATGGAAAAGACTGATGATTATCCGCCCCACAATTACTAGGTTACCAAGAGTTCTCCCATGATTCCTTACGTGCTGTAGCAAATTTAACCAAGGTTTTTTTTAGATCTGTTCTATAATGCCTTTAATGTTTCTTGGCCATACCTGAGGAGAAAAGAGACGCCTTTATATGTTTTGTGGAGGAGGGAAAATTGAGCACAAATAAAGCTTGGCTAATAGAAATGTAAATCAGTGAACCCCATGTCACACTTCTGCTAGTAGACAACATTTCCTCCTGCTTAAACATCCATAATCCAATGTGGCTACTGTAAATGATACTTTAGCATTAACCCTCTCCACTATCTCAAAAAGTATAAAAAATGGTTCTTAAACTTGGATGTGAAACAAAAAAAAGCAATGGTGGGTATCTCCCTTTAAAATTTTAATGGGACTGTAAACGCAAATAAAACAGCAAAGCGCTCATCTGATGTCTGTCCCATGTGCGATTATATTTCCTGGAGGACAGGGTAGAAGATGTAACCATATTCCACAGCTACTTGGTCCCTTGTTGCTCTCAGCATGAGCAAGCATGACAAGCCATAGCGGCCCCATAGCTGTCTCTGACCACAGCAGAGCATGCTGAAGACTGATAAAGCTGCGTCATGACACACCCTTCCCTGTTCAGCCACAACCCAGAAGTTGAAGCACATATAATCAGACATTTTGAGATGTTTTCAAGTGTCTTATTTTACACTGTTCCCAAGGGATAATGTAGGAGGAAGCTAGTGTGTGTCAGGATGGAGACTTTAATGTATGCATGCACCATTTTCTATAAAGCACAAAGACAAGACATTCCCTATTGCCTTCCCCATTGTATTAACTGATCAAATGTTAATTCAACTTGTGACCTTTGTTCTACATCTTGTATAATTCATAAGCTGTTGCTGACATTTAAATGTTATATAAGAGTTGCTGCATCCAGTCTCATTTTAAAAGAAAATCATTTAGATAGAACTTTGAAGAGATGCAATTCATAATTCTTTTAGAAAAGTTAAATAGTGGCAATAAAATTAAGCCATACAACTTGTAAAATATCAGGAAGTATCACTTCAATACTGTGACATGAGTCATTTATCCCTTGAATACATTTCCTGTCCTTCTTATCTGAGCTTTTTAATTGCTCCCAAGTAGAGGATGAAATTTAATAGCAAAGACATTGTAACTCCAGCCTGAAATTATACATAAATCATAATTTGCACTCATGAATTATAATACCGCAACTAAAGTGTGGCGCTTGAGTCTGTTTTTTTTTTGCAGAGCAGAAAAGGAAATAGATACATACCTCCCAAGTGTACCTGATTTAGAGGGACTGTCCCTCTTTTGAGTCCATGTCCCCCTGTCCCTACCTGATTTAGAGGGACTGTCCCTCTTTTGAGTTCATGTCCCCCTGTACCTTCTCCTTTTTCCCTCCTTGAGGTGTACCATGCAGATCTGAATCAATAAATGATTCATTTGCCTAATTAAACTGTTTATATTGTTTTAACCGTTAAATCTCCTATCCATCCCTCAATGAGGAGGTGTGGCCTAATTTAACAAATGTCCCTCATTCCCACCCTGAAAAGTTGGTAGGTATGGTAGATATGATATCTCACCGCACACAGGCCACTTCAAATTTAGATGTCTAATCACCAGCACAGCTGTCACCAGGTACGTATTATTCCTCACTGTACCACTGATAAAGAGCCAACCCAAAATGGTGAGCCTTATTTATGAAGCATCAGCGACACACAGCGCCACTTGTTTGGCCTCAGCCGCACTCAGCGTACTCAGAAACACTCAAACAAACAAAACAGGCTGTGCCGATGCGGCCGCCAGCTATCGTCTAATTTAACACTAGCGTCCAAAAGGTTGCAGCGTTGTGCGCTCTGGTTGAAGCAGCTTCAGTTGAAACCTGGTGCTGTAGGTCAAGATCCCATAGAGCACAAAGGGCAGAACTGGTTTGAAGTGTTTAATGCTTATAATTAATATTACACACATTTATTTTTACAGAACTTGCATTGGGACTGGTCAGTAATTGAAATTCAGGACCTAGATGTCGCCAATTAACGTTTTATTCATAGAAAAATCATTTTAATGGCTCCTTTTTTTTTACAAACGTGTAATTTGAACAACAGCAACTAAAATGCAGCCTAAATGCACTGTAACGTTTGTCCACTTTATCCCCAGCAGTGATATCTTGTAACTGTAATTATGAAACACTGACCAGCGTCGGGAATGCAGCATCTTGTCTTGGTGTACGGGCAGGCTGATTCATTAATAGCGCCAGGTAGCGACAGATGAGCGACAGTAGCGTTATTTTCACAGCGCCCGCTAGTATTCACTGTGCTTGGGCGTTGTTCGGCTGTTGACAGCGACTCAGTGTGCGGTAATGTTGAATACGGGGTTAGGAGTCGCTGTTGACAGGTTCCGCGCTGTATGGGAGCGCATGACAGCGAACGGCCATAGCGAACGGCTCCCAGCATATTCATTAACAAGTCATGCTCCAAAAATTCTCGCACTGTGAAATGCTTGTTTAAACCCCAGAGCGCTGGCGGCGATGGGTTAAAAGTAGTTTTTTAACCCCCAAACAACCATATTTTTAGAAAAAAAAAACATGTTTTTCAAAACATTTTGTAATATGAATACATTAATATCAGACCTGTAATATCAATTCTGCACAAATTAATTTATTTATTTTTTTTTACCTTAAAAAAAAAATCTAATATTGCAGAAGTGGTCACAGAATTTTTGACATTTAAAAAAAAAAAAAAAAAAATATTTAACCCTTTAAGTGCCAGCCTACCTGGAGTTTTTGTCACATTCTGTTGCCAGACCATTTTGCACTATTTTGCGCTCCCCACGTTTAAATGTGATTTTGGAAGGGATTTCCAGGGATTTCCCAGGAAAATGATATATTGTTTTTTTCAGCCTGGGCTTTAACATGAAATGTCTTGTTTGTCATTTGTTAGGTGTATTCTTAATATTTTTGGGTGAAATATGTGCAAAAAAAAAAAAAAATTTTTTTACATATTGTAGTTTTTTTTGTAATAAAAAATGTAAGTTTGTCAATGAAATCTTATTGCGTGTGAAATCCCAATTTCTCCCGGTTACAGCGGTACCACATATGTATAGGTAGACACCCTTTCCTGCCCAGGAGACTCCCCCAAACTGAAACAGCGCTTTAGGGGATTTTCAGATAAAATACAACTATGCTACGCAATATGCGCACCTTGCAGTTTTTCCAGAAAAACAACCCTTTACATTTGAAATACCCCCAACAAACTATATATTCTCTGGAAGTACACACCTCAGGCTTTCTAGGCGTACCAGGCTTGTTGATGTGGCCATAGTTTTCTGGAAGTAATCCCTCAATGGATTCTTTGGTTGCAAAGAGTTTCCCTAAAAAAAGGATAAAAAAGCAGAATCAAAGCCACATCTTCCTAAAAAACTACATACAAACAAGAAAAAACAAGTTTAATCTGAAAACGCAACAACCTCCGAACAGAACGATACCCAACACGCATAGCTACTGTCAAGGGAAGAGCTGCCAAACACCCCAAAGTAAAGCATGTGCGTAACGGTAATTTTACTTGAAAATTTCAGCTCTGCAGACAAAGTGCGCACCTTGCGATTTTTCAACCAAAACAACCCTTGACATTTAGAATATCCCCCATAAACCATATATTCCCTGAAAGTACACACGTTAAGCTTTCTAAGGGTACCCAACTTGTTCTAGTGGGCTCATCTTTCTGGAATTATTACCTCAAAGAATTCTTTGGTTGCGCAGGGTTTCCCTAAAAAATTTATAAAAAAGCTGAATAAAAAACACCTTTTCCTAAAATTTAAATATGCAAACCAGAAAAAACAAGCTAAGTCTGAAAGCGCAAGGTCTCCCGAACAGAACAATACCCAACATGCATAGGTACTATTAACCCTTTTAATTGCCAGCCTACTTGAGATTTTGTCACCCTCTGTTGACAGGCCATTTTTCCCCATTTTGCGTCATGTTTTCGCCATGTTTTGCGCCATTTTTGCTGGAACTTTCAGGAAAATTATATATATATATTTTTTGCAGCAGAGTTTAGGCTTTAACATGAAATGTCTTGTTTGTACATTTTTTTTTTTTTTTTTACAATATTATTAAGTAAAAAAAATAAATAAATAAATAAAAAATTTTTTTTGAAAATTGACTCCTTTATTTTAAATAAAAAATGTATTTTATTAAGGAAAATCATATTGCATGAGAAAGCCCCATTTCTACCGATTAGAACGGTACCACATATTTATCGGTAGCCCCCTGTTCCTGCCCAGGAGACCCCTCTAACTGAAACAAGTATTTTATAACATTCACAAAAAAAATACAAATACCATCCACACTACAAAGGGTTAAATCGAGAAAAAAAATGACATAGGGTCCCCCCTCCCAGGGGAGGGGGACCCCATTTTTTTTTTTGATTTTTAAGGGTTAAAAACCCTTAAAAATCAAAAAAAAAATTGACGTGGGGTCCCCCTTACCCAAAGTAACCAGCCCGGGACCAGCTATGGGGGCTTGTAGGCACAGAGTGGGGGGGCCAGCTTTTGTGGCCCCCCCACCCTGCAGCCTACGAGCCCACATAGCCTATGTGGGCCCGGGCTCTTCTGCCCCCCCCTGGCCTTTGGGGAGGCAGGTAATGGGGGTGCCGGGGGTTAATGGCAAGCCACCCGCTAGCGCAGGTGGCTTGCCATCCCCCCAGCCTCGTGAACTGGTATAGGGGTCATGGACCCCTTACCAGTTCACAAGGGGTTAAAAGTAAATAATCACACAGACACAAGCAGAGAAAAAAATATTTTATTAATTTTTATTTTTTTTTTACACTGTACTCACCTCCCATCCATCCTGGAGCACTCTGTCCCTCGGCGATCACTGGCTTCTGCTCACTTGCAAGAAGCCTTTTATAGCTGCTGGATGACAGATTACAAAGGGTTAATAAAAAAAAAAATGACATAGGGTCCCCCCTCCCAGGGGGGGCGGACCCCATTTTTTTTTTGATTTTTAAGGGTTAAAAACCCTTAAAAATCAAAAAAAAAATGACGTGGGGTCCCCCTTACCCACAGTAACCAGCCCGGGACCAGCTATGGGGGCTTGTAGGCACAGAGTGGGGGGGCCAGCTTTTGTGCCCCCCCCCACCCTGCAGCCTACGAGCCCACATAGCCCATGTGGGCCCGGGCTCTTCTGCCCCCCCCTGGCCTTTGGGGAGGCAGGTAATGGGGGTGCCAGGGGTTAATGGCAAGCCACCCGCTAGCGCAGGTGGCTTGCCATCCCCCCAGCCTTGTGAACTGGTATAGGGGTCATGGACCCCTTACCAGTTCACAAAGGGTTAACAGTATAAGAAAAAAGACAGACACAGGTTTTGTAATATGTTTATTAAAAAAAAAAAAACATTTTACCTTTACTCACCTCCGATCTTCATATGCATTGTCCCGCGGCGATCTGATGCAGGTGACAGCTGGGCAGAGAAGGGGGGAGGCAGGCGATCGGAGGATCGCCTACCTCCCTCCTTCTCCGCCCAGCCATCACCGGCATCTGAGAAGAGAACTGCCGGGTGCCCCGATGACACCCGGCTGTGACGTCATTAGCCCCGCCCCCGAAGGGGCGGGGCTTAACAGCAAGATGGCGGCGCCCGTCGGGAGAGGAAGGGGAGAGCCCTTTCAGGCTCTCCCCTGAAGCTGAAGAGGCTGGGGGGGGGCGATCGGAGGCCCCCCCCAGTGAAGAGGAGACCCGGAGGGAGGCAGCGCGACTGCAGGTAAGTAAATGTCATTTGTATTTTTTTTTTTTTTACAGTTAGCAGCTGCTGCTGCCAAACGGGGGGGGGGGGTGCTATTCCGGGGGCTCTCCTGGAGCCAACCGACCCCCCACGGGGGATCGGATGGCACCAAATTAAAGAGGAGACCTGGCTGAATCCAACGAGGGGTCAGGTGAGTATTTTACTTTTATATTTTTTTTACTGTGGGGGTTTAAAGTCAGCTACGTGAGTCTCACGTAGCTGGCACTTAAGTGGAGTAGAGGCTGCTACGTGAGACTCACGTAGCTGGCACTAGAAGGGTTAATAGCAATTAATTATGAATATTTAAAGATTGCTCCATTGAAATGCATTGGAGAGCGCCAGGTAGCGAGAGGTCATACTGTCGCTGTTCAAGGTCGCTCGCTGGCGCTGTGGGGTGAGGCTGGAATAATGATGAATGATTCGCTATCTGGCGCTCTGTCAGTTGCTAAGCAGGATCGGCTTGATAAATGAGTGATTGCGGAGGGGAGCCGGCGTTCTCGTGCTGGTGAGCGTCATGACCGTTCGCTCACCATTCGCTACCTGCCGCTATCCCTTGTTAAATAAGGGCCATTGTTCGCTAGCAACAGATTACAGATAGTGACAACAACTTCCATAAAACTTCCATAATTTAATACAAACATAAGAAAAAAAAAAAAAAAAACTAGATCAGCTCACCTTAAGGACATACTTTGACACTAAAAATAAACCCTTTCAAAAATTCTATCAAAAGGGGCCTTCCTAATTCTGCTCTTGTTCCACAAAACTAACCTGCAAATCTCCCACGACAATACAATTTCAAGGAAACAAGACAACAACAAAGATTCTATGTTTTAATCATTGTCTCTTGGGAAATACAACCCTTTGCTGTACATATATATAAATATATATATATATATATATATATATATATATATATATATATAGCAAAGCAGCTGTAAAACCTTGAACCTCTGCCCACCAGTTCCACTGACAAATATCTCATTGGGCTGCTTTCCGCAATAAACCTGCAAATCTTCTTGTCACGATAAGCAATATCCATGGAAACAATACTGAGCTTCCATGTGCTCATGGAGACGCTTTAATCCGCACACATGGCTCTGCACAGCCAGATTGTTTGCCGCTATTTTTAGAAAATGTAGGAGTGATTCTCACGCCACTATAACACTGATATACCCGTTTTGTTAAATTCAAATAAAATGTTTTAAAATGTACTACAAAAAGCACATACAGTACCCCAGCAAGGCCCATGCCTGACTGTGCCATACCGGGCCCGCTAAACTATGTTAAAACAAAATTAGAATGAATATGCAACATTTGTAAATGACAAAAAAACAACATAGACACTTAAAATAATGGGGCAGCCTGCGACACAAGAAAAATGTGATCATGTAAATTATTTATAGTACTACAGAAGAGGGTTTGGCTCCTTTGTTAAACTACCATGTGGGCATTTACCTATTTAGGATAGTAGACTGGTGCAGGAATATCAGGAATACAGACCAAAATATGTGTTGAGCTCGAATAGGATGATTTGTGTGTACACTTGCTTAGATTTCCCTTGATTGCTTTGGGCATACCACAGTGTCACATTGTGTATCTGCTCTAGGTTCTGGACTAGTCCACCACAAATCTTACCCCCATTGACCTCATGACCCTCATTATGAGCAACCCTAGCTTTGAAGATCAAATGTTAGGCTTGGTTTGGGACCTTAAAGGGCCACTCCAGGCCCTTTCCCAACCCCCCAACCCCTGCCCTACCCCCTCCTTTTAGCGATACTGAATGTCTAATAGAAGAAAATAAAAAGACGCCTTCACACCAAAGGCCTGCCAACATGTTTCTGTAGATCCGGCTGGGAGCTTGCGCTCTCCGTATCGTGCGCTCTCATGCACTTTCCTGCCCGCCCATTCACGTGTCTGTAGAGCTCAAATGTATTTATGTATGTAGGTTTCCCTACAGAATGACAGGAGAATTAAAATGAAAAAAAACATATATAGTAATATGTGCGCTAAAGTAGAATACACAAAATCCATAACAACATTGTAATAATAAATACAGTATAAAGGCCTCAATTCAGTAAAACTTTTCTGAAAATGTTTAATGAGAATAAAGGCCATTTCATGCTTTGTTTTTAACTAAGGCATGAGATAACATAAGTGTGTGTAAATAAGAGTGATTTCAAGACAACAGAACATAAATGTTCACTTCAAGCAGTAAAAGAAAGGTCCACTAACTGTGAAACCCATGATTTACTGAAGTTTTACTTTAGATTTTTATTAGAGTAAGATAAGCATGTAAAAACAAAGACATTAATTCAAGTAGGTCAAGACCAGTAGTGCTCAGTGCATCAGACAATGGTTCACATGCCAATTATAGGAAAACATTTGTTCAACACATAGAAATCAAAAGTGATATTGTATCATAAGTAACAGTCACTATTATATTCATAGCAAATCACGATTTACTGAATAGCTATGGACCTATAGAAGTCGGAGGTGTAGCAGAAAGGCTGGTCAAATGTGATTAATACTTTTCCCATATAATTTCTATTTTAGAATCTCAACAAAGAATAAATTAGAAAAATGAGAGACCCCTGGCTTTCTCCGATTACCACAAGGTATCTCGACCCAACTGGTCTTAAAGAAGTCTGAGAGCAAAGCATAAAGAAATTACATGCAACATACCCAGGACCCATTCACACACATTCACCTTGCATTATATGGCATGCGGTAGTACCAGTTTCATTGGATTGTCTTCCTCCCACTCCACTTCTGCCGAGAGTGCTGAGCTCTCCTCAGCTACCTTCAAATCAGCAAGGCCATTCCAGCCACAAGTCATGGAGTCACTAATGCTCTATGATGACATACCTAGCTGGAATACTGTAGGCCATCTACCTGTCCCTGCCCCAGTTGCAGACCTAGGGTTTCCAGATACCCAACAACTTGTGTCTGAGGATGAGGACGTACTCATCAGACAATCGTGTGACACCTGCAATGATGATGTAACCCTAGTGCCAACTCCTACATCGATCTGCATTGATGTAGCGTGGAGGAGGGGGTGGAAGATGATCCCAAAGGTGATGATGAAGTCCTAGACCCAACATGGATTGATGGCCATTGGCCATCAGAGTTCGGAGGAAAAAGTATTGATCACACAGCTCCAGGCAGTCAGCAGAGGAGGGAGAAAGGTGCCAGCTGTCATTGGTCAGCCCGTTGCTGCCACTGCCCATCACGCCCAGGGAGTGAGCACACCAAAGTTGGCTCAAAGAATTTCCCCAGCGTGGCATTTTTTTCAAGCAGTGCAGAGAGGAAAAGCCATGGGTCTTTTGTACGCTGTGCTATCAGTCCCTGAAGCGAGTCAAATGCTTAATAAACTTTGGACCATGTCCATGGCCAGGCACCTGCAATCCAACTACGAGCTGCATTGGCAGAAACACCTAAAAGACATGCAAACACCTGAGGCTCCCTCTACTAATTCAGTTGACGCCGGTACCACTGTCTACCCAACGACAGGCCATCTGTTTCCCCCCAAAGGGAACTTTAGCCTTCGCACCCACCGTCTCATATGTCACTACCTGGGGGGGGGGGGGGGGGGAATTTAGCTTTGGATATGTTGGAAAGGGTAGGTGAGCAGCAGCAGAGAATAGTGGCATTCCAGCACCAAAATACCCAGGTGAGTAGAAGTTCAAACCAACAGCCCTTTACCACCAATGTGTGGTCCTCCATCAGTGCTTCCAGTATGCCACCAATATGGTCAGCGCTAATGAAGTCGAGGAGGAGGAGGAAGGCCCATTTTCCCAGGCATCACGGCAGTGCACACGTGGCTTGCAGGGTGAGTTGCTGGGCCATCAGTGGCCAGGTATTCCATTGTCCAGCCAGCAGGTTTGGAGGATTCACAGGGGAAGGGTGGCAGGGTGGCACACAGTGCAGTTCACGAACATGACTGGAGTGTGGCTGGACAGAGGAGCAGGAGGAGGGAGAAACCTGACACTGAGGACAGCTTCTCCTTGACTCAGGGCAGCCTGGCTCACATGAGCCACTACATGCTCCAGGGCCTTCGCAACACCCTCAGAGTTGCCCACATAGTCACCACTGCCGATTACTACCCACCCTGCAGGATCCCTGCTATAAGGACAACATCACTTCCTTGATTCCAGCTCGGGAGCAGGAGGGAATATGAACGCACTCTGGAGGATGCACTGTTGGTGGAGATATTGTCCCAGCTGACTTTAAGGGCTCAGAGGCAGCACAAGGTTGAGGAGGAGCAAGTAACCAACACAGCAGGGGCACCACACAGGGGAGGATAAGTATGGCCACAATGTGGAACACCTTACTCCATTTACCACCTCATACACCAACATCGGATACTACCTGTAGTACCAGGATACAGTACTATGGCCTATCGTACCAGGAGACTTTGACTCACCTGGTGGATGACTACCTGTCCACATGTCTCCTGGTACTGAGCGATGGGTCCTCCCAGTTCATTTTCTAGGTTGCTAAACTGTACATGTGGCCAGAGCCTGTTCTCTTTGCCTTAGAGGTGCTTGCCTGTCCTGTGGCAAGTGTCCTATCAGAACATGTGTTCAGTACCACAGCAGGTGTCATCACTGACAGGCAGGACATGCTTAAATTACATCGACCAGGCGTGGATCCCATGGGACTTGGCTGTGCTGAGTGAGTAGTTAAAATCTTTGCTACCGCCTCCTCCTCCACCTCTTACACGTAAACCGCCATGTCCACCTTCACCAGCTCCTCTTTCCCCCCCAATACCCCCCCCCCCAGGACCTTTTGACGAAGGTAACAAAAAATTATATTTTAATGAATTTATTTGTGTATGTATATATGTATACATTTTTTAATGTATATATTTATTCATGGTGATATTTATTTATTGATGCATATATGTATTGTGAGCGGTTGGGCGATCAGCAGTGACACAGACAACAGTTCTTAAACAGCAGAATGGCTTTATTTAGCAAATTATCGCTCAGTCCATAGATTGCAGCATAAATGCAGTAAAATCAAAAAGTGGTTACTTCACCAAACAAACGCAAGTCCAGGGCTGGGTACTCCAGAAAACTGTCACTTCCAGGTAAGTCCAAATCCACTTTGCAGGGCGTATCAGCCCTCCACTATCCCCAAAAGTCCACAGTTAGGGGTGCAAAAGCCAAGTCCTTCGGCTTGCATACAGTCTTTTCCTTCACCAATGTGTACCTCAGCCTGGGCTCACTCCTACCGGCTGGTCAAAAGACAATAGACAGGCCGTGTGTTTCCTTCTAATTCAGGCTTCCCCTGTAATCAGCCTGAACACCTGTGCACGGCCTTAGATCATGGAACAAACCTGAAAGGGATTGGGGAAAGTGACCTGGGTCCTGAAAACCCGGCATGGATTGTGCCTTATACAGCCCAGCAGGGGAGAAATACACATCATTTATGACATTTTTGTACAATTTACCACATATCCCCCCTCTTCTTCAGACCCGCGGTCTGACACTCTTCAGCGACCATACAGTGGGTTCGAGACACAACATCTACATTCCCCGGCTTATGTTCCACTTCTCTCTTTCACCCGTGGGTACTATTCCCCGCACTCGGTCACCAGGATTAAAGTCCCTCACCCTGGTCGGCCTATTATATAACCTGTTTGGGGCCACGTCTAACGGACTTGACGGGGAGGGTTACCGGTTCTGCCGGAGGTACTCTCCTGCTGTCGGCAGGAGGGATACGCCTTTCCCACAAGGGCCAGAACAAGGAAAATCCCACGCAATTACAACATCATAACCAAGGCGTTTTACTATGCCAACTTCATGGGTCACTGTCCCCTAGGGGGTCTCAAACTTACTCACAGTTACAGGGTAAGCCACAATATCCCCGTGGATGCAAAGCACACTAAGCTTTTTCTTTGGTTTGCAACCACCGCGCACCAGGTTGGCCCGGACCAAAATTACCCAGCTACCTGAGTCCAATAGTGCCTTTACTGGGCGACCATTCATCTTCACAGTCACAATCTGTGTCTCAGGCTCTTATCGCTGACTGGCGGCACAACTGGGATCTGCTAAGAGGGATCTTCTGCGGGCAGTGTCACATTCCATGGGCTCAGGGGAGAGGGGGCAATCCATGGCTATGTGTTCCCACTCTCGGCACCTCCAACACCGGGGACCCCGGAACCTCCTTGCCGGGCACCTTCCCTAGAATTAGTGGGCCTCTGGGGGTCAGGGTCAGTCTTTTGCCCTCTCACACCGCTCCACACACCTCCAAGGGGAACTTGCTTACCCACCGATCTGCTGATCTTAGCGATTGCTGGTGCTGTAGGGGCATCCCAAAGATGGTCCTCGGTCCCAACGAATCGTTCAACCAAGTTGACCAGCTGCTCAGCAGTCTGCGGGTCGCCTTGCCCAGCCCACCGCTGTAGCTTCCTGCTGTTGTGCCAGGGCTTTCTGCTGCTGCGCCATGGCTTGCTGCTGCTGGAGGTTAGCCTGTATTAGCTGTTTAATCACCTCCTCCAGTTGTGTTTGATGAGACATCTTAGTTGCCGCTTTCACCCTTGACATCCAAAATGCAGCGCGTTTTTGTCACTACGTTGCCCCTGGCAAAAGTCACTGTGCCTGCCTCCTCCACCAATTGTGAGCGGCTGGGTGATCAGCAGTGACACAGACAACAGTTCTTAAACAGCAAAATGGCTTTATTTAGCAAATTGTCGCTCAGTCCATAGATTGCAGCATAAATGCAGTAAATCAAAAAGTAGTTACTTCACCAAACAAACGCAAATCCAGGGCTGGGTACTCCAGCAAACTGTCACTTCCAGGTAAGTCCAAATCCACTTTGTAGGGCATATCAGCTCTCCGCTGCTCATCCCCACAAGTCCACAGTTAGGGGCGCAAAAGCCAAGTCCTTCGGCTTGCATACAGTCTTTTCCTTCACCAATGTGCACCTCAGCCTGGGCTCACTCCCACAGGCTGGTCAAAAGACAATAGACAGGCCGTGTGTTTCCTAAATTATTAATTTATTTATATATTTACTGATGTATTTATTTATTTATGGATGTATTTATTTCATTTTCTGTTATTATTTGGGTACTTTCCTTACCCTATTTTGTGCAGGGCAATCACCCAGATGCCCTCCCCCCCCCCAATTTGTCACCCAACAACCTTAAAAAAAACTAATATTTTCTTTTTTTTATGTATGTGTGTATGTATTTCTTTTAGCAAAAAGGAAGAGAGGGAGATCCACACTCCCCAATGAGTGCTAAGGGTTACATACAATAAGTGGCACCACCTTCAAAAATATCCCAATTTATTACATAAAAGTACACAAGTTAAAACACATTTGGACAATTACACTACATATACACACAAAACCACAAGGGGGCGTCAGGGGTCTGTTCACAATACATAATAATGGTGAATCAATTCATTCCAAAAAATATATAAATACATTTTCAACCAATTACCAATATGATATTCCAATCTGTGCAAAAATAATAATTCTGTGCAAATTGCAATATAATATATACAGTGCAGCTAAAAAAACCTTCAATGAATCCTAAGCCTAACATAAGTAATCTAAATCCATAAAGCACTATCAAAGAGCAGAAAATGAGCCAGGGTGAGTCAAGTGAGAGAAAAAAGAGCAAAGGTATGCATACAGACCAACCGGAAGCACCTCCACAGAAATAAAACGCCAACGCGTGTCGTAGTGTCTCCTGCAGGGCGATGTACTCAGGAGAGCTCCCCCACCTCCAATATATAAAGGGTCCATAAGTGCCACCCAGTAATAAACATTAGCCAATCAAAGATCAAAGTCAATCCAGCCCCCAGAGCGACCCTCCCCATATACCCCACCCGGGCGCCCGCCCCCCACGCACATGAACAAGGACGCACCTGTAACATGATATTCAAATGGCAAAAGTTCAGAGGATGTAACCTGACAGAGGCCACGACGCCGCGCGAGCACACTCCGTCCGGAAGTGCGTCATGCGGGAGATCCGGCCCTCGTTGCTGAGCAACGTCCAAAGCCAGGGGCGTGCCCAAGCATAGTTAACACTCTACTACGGTTCAATTGCAGGCGATCCCGCTGCCAATTATAAAAGCGCCTGTACTAATGCCATAAAGAAACAACTCACATATCTCAGGTGAGCCCACAAACAATACGCCAGCACGCCAGTCGGCGCCCTCAGTCTACACGGCGCCATGGTAACTGACTCTCGTGCGTGCGCATCAACAAGAGGTGGGGAGGGGCATCCAGGGGAGGAACAAAGGGAGGGGAGGGACGCTGCAGGCTAGGCTCCCCTAACCAAGCCAGAATCAAACAGGCGCACGCTAGGCAAAGATCACGCCGTGCATGTGTATACTGTGTGGCACTACAGCCGTATCGGCTATACAGACAAGCTCCCCTGAGAGGCAAAGACAGTTATAAATGTGAAGCATCAACATAACGAAAACAACTTATTATTATTTACAACACTGTTTACACAATCTAATTGATTTAATAATTTTATCTCAATAATATAAAAAAGTAATAAATATAGAACATACCTGTACCACATATTCATTAAAAGGTCTAACAAAGAATATATATATATTGAATCTGATTACTAGAAATACAATATAATATAATAGTATCTTCTAAATGTAGGAGAGACTCCATGCCAACAACCACAACTATGTCATGGAGGTAGGGGACAGCATCCCAATGTGGTCAAGGTAATGCAACTCGCAGAAATAAATTTAGCAGATCTTAGATATCAGGGGGCCAATCTTCCATCATATATGTACAACACGGGTACATTCCCATAATCAGGGGATGTACTAACAGATGTCCAAAGTATATTCCGCCTTATTCAGAAGGCAGTGGGAGTACAAGCTTCAAAGGACAAGGGAGTTCAAAGGTAAGTAACATGCACGATGGTATCCTCCAGAAGCAATGATGGCAGCTAATGGGGATATCCCCGTCCATCTTTACAGTAGCAGATTAATCACAACATTGGTCGGCTCCTCCTCGCAACAACTCCAAAATATGGCATTCACAGGTGTCCAGATCAAACACATGCCTCTTATAGGAGTATCTTATTCCTATCGGCATACAGACTCCAGAGTATAGGAGGGTCCAGGGGTAAAGAAGAGACATCAGCAATAGTGTCCACCAGGGGCAATGATGGTAACTAATGGAAATCTCGCCAGACATCTTCACGATATCGGTGTTTGCATTAATCGTGACGTTGGCTGCAGCCTCCTAATAACAGCACCAAGGTATATCAGCCATAAGTATCCAACCCAAAACGTGCAGCTTTTGAGAATATCTGTGAAGTGTTATAACAGAACAAAAATCATGAATACCAGGTGACCAAAATTCAACCGTGCACCAAAATAAACAGCACAGTATTCGTGTGTAAACAATAATTGTGAAAAAACAATACAACTACTCATGCCAATCTAAACAGAAAAAACAATAAAACGTGCACATACACTAACCCTAAATAACTAACTAATGGCCGACCCTATTACCCTATTACCTGGCTCGTTTTCCTGCTCTTTGATAGTGCTTTATGGATTTAGATTATTTATGTTAGGCTTAGGATTCATTAAAGGTTTTTTAGCTGCACTGTATATATTATATTGCAATTTGCACAGAATTATTATTTTTGCACAGATTGTAATATCATATTGGTAATTGGTTGAAAATGTATTTATATATTTTTGGAATGAATTGATTCACCATTATTATGTATTGTGAACAGACCCCTGACGCCCCCTTGTGGTTTTGTGTGTATATGTAGTGTAATTGTCCAAATGTGTTTTAACTTGTGTACTTTTATGTAATAAATTGGGATATTTTTGTATACATTTTTGAAGGTGGTGCCACTTATTGTATGTAACCCTTAGCACTCATTGGGGAGTGTGGATCTCCCTCTCTTCCTTTTTGCTTCTAGTAGTTGTAGTGCTGGGGGTGGTGTGCACACCATAATATATTTTGTCAATTGACTGTGATTCTTACAAATTACTGTGAGGGCAGATAGGCTGGTGCTGCCCACCTAGCTTGTCTAAATTTTGCATTATGTATTTCTTTTATTTTTTATTTTGTGGGATTATTTTTAGTACTTTCCCTAGCCCATTTTTTTCAGAACAATCCCTTTGCTGTTACCCCTGATTTTTAATATTTTATTTTTTTTGTTTATGTTTTTCTTTAATTTTATTGTTTTATATTATTGTTTTGAGTACTTTCCCTGGCCCATTTTGTGCAGGGCAATTGCCCTGGTGTTCCCCTCATTTTGAGGCACTGACAGAAAGCAGCAGCACTAGAGAAATGAGAGCAGAGGTGGATGAGTCGAGCAGTAGAATTCAAAATAGATTGGAGGAGTGCAAGTCTATTTGCCAGTAGATCACAGAGGAGCATGTTGCATGATTCTGGATGGTATATGATCAGGGAGCGCACTCAAATTTAGAGATGAGCGAATCGATTCTGACGAACCTGAATTTGTTATGAATTTCATGAAATATTAGATTCGTTGCGATTCCGAATATCGCTGTGATTCGATCGCTCAAATCGCTTCCTTAAAACTCCATTTACTGCTATACAGCCCATCTAAAATGGTGGATCCACATGGCAGGACATGTCCCATGGGGCAAGGAATCCTGGGTAGTTGTCACATGCTACCTATCTGCAGACAGGCTTACCGATGATGTCACAGCCCCATATAAACGGCGGCCATCTTGCGGAAGATCATTCTGACACTGTATTGCGGCCAGAGCAGATCAGGCAGGGAGAGAGCGAGGGAGAAAGCGAGGGAGAGATAGATAGATAGATAGATAGATAGATAGATAGATAGATAGATAGATAGATGGAACAGAAGAAGTGAGGGACAGATAGAGAAGTAGAGAGCCTGTGACAGTGACAGATAAAAACAGGGACAGTTTAAAGTTTTTGCTTTAGCTTCCAAGCCTATTTAGTGTTAATAACACACCTGCCTATTTAGCTTTTCCTTTACCTGGTGTCATTCTTTAAAAAGCGTGCTAGCATTAATATTTCAAGACTACCTGTGTAATAACTGCTTGCATTTTATAATCAACGTCACTTTTCCACAATCAAAGGAGACCACCTCTGTATGTGAGGATGGGGCATCCCAAATAGTAGCATAACTATTTCAAGACTACCTGTGTAATAACTGCTTGCATTTTATAAGCAAAGTCACTTTTCCACAATCAAAGGAGGCCACCTCTGTATGTGAGGAGGGGGCATCCCAAACACTAGCATAAATATTTCAAGACTACCTGTGTATTAACTGGTTGCATTTTGTAAGCAAAGTCACATTTCCACAATCAAAGGAGGCCACCTCTGTATGTGAGGAGGGGGCACCCCAAACACTAGCATAAATATTTGAAGACTACCCGTCTAATAACTGCTTGCATTTTATAATCAATGTCACTTTTCCGCAATCAAAGAAGCCCTGTATGTGAGGAGGGGGCATCCCAAACACTAGCATAAATATTTCAAGACTACCTGTGTACTAACTGGTTGCATTTTGTAAGCAAAGTCACATTTCCACAATCAAAAGAGGCCACCTCTCTATGTGAGGAGGGGGCATCCCAAACACCAGCATACATTTTTCAAGACTACCTGTCTAATAACTGCTTGCAGTTTGTAAGCAAAGTCACTTTTCCACAATCAAAGGAGGCCACCTCTGTATGTGAGGAGGGGGCATCCCAAACACTAGCATAAATATTTCAAGACTACCTGTCTTATAACTGCTTGCATTTTATAATCAACGTCACTTTTCCACAATCAAAGGAGGCCACCTCTGTATGTCAGGAGGGGGCATCCCAAACACTAGCATAAATATTTCAAGACTACCTGTAGCATAAATATTTCAAGACTACCTGTGTACTAATTGGTTGCATTTTGTAAGCAAAGTCACTTTGCCACAATCAAAGGAGGCCACCTCTGTATGTGAGGAGGGGGCATCCCAAACACTAGCATAAATATTTCAAGACTACCTGTCTTATAACTGCTTGCATTTTATAATCAACGTCACTTTTCCACAATTAAAGGAGGCCACCTCTGTATGTGAGGAGGGGGCATCCCAAACACTAGCATAAATATTTCAAGACTACCTGTGTACTAATTGGTTGCATTTTGTAAGCAAAGTCACTTTGCCACAATCAAAGGAGGCCACCTCTGTATGTGAGGAGGGGGCATCCCAAACACTAGCATAAATATTTCAAGACTACCTGTCTAATAACTGCTTGCATTTTGTAAGCAACGTCACTTTTCCACAATCAAAGGAGGCCACCTCTGTATGTGAGGAGGGGGCATCCCAAACACTAGCATTAATATTTCAAGACTACCTGTCTAATAACTGCTTGCATTTTATAATCAACGTAACTTTTTCACAATCAAAGGAGCCCACCTCTGTATGTGAAAAGGAGGCATCCCAAACACTAGCATAAATATTTCAAGACTACCTATGTACTAACTGGTTGCATTTTGTAAGCAAAGTCACTTTTCCACAATCAAAGGAGGCCACCTCTGTATTTGAGAAGGGAGCATCCAAAACACTAGCATTAATATTTCAAGACTACCTGTCTAATAACTGCTTGCATTTTATAATCAACGTCACTTTTCCACAATCAATGGAGGCCACCTCTGTATGTGAAGAGGGGCATCCCAAACACTAGCATAAATATTTCAAGTCTATCTGTGTACTAACTGGTTGCATTTTGTAAACAAAGTCACTTTTTAAGCAAACTTTGCCTTTTACCGGGGTGGCATCCCAAATACTAGCACTTGTCTTTTAAGAGTACCTGCCTACAAACCTTTTGCCTTTTGTATAAAAAGTCTGGTTTACAAGTTTAAAGCACCCATTGCCTTTCACCGGGGGCCCTTGTCAGTGCTACCACTTATCTTTTAAGTATACCTGCCTACTAACCTTTTGCCTTTTGTATAAAAAAGTCTGGTTTACAAGTTAAAGCACCCATTGCCTTTCACCGGGGGCCATTGTCAGTTCTAGCACTTATCCTTTAAGAGTACCTGCCTACTAATCTTTTTCCTTTTGTATATAAAAAAGTCTGGTTTACAAGTTAAAGCACCCATTGCCTTTCACCGGGGGCCATTGTCAGTGCTACCACTTATCTTTTAAGAGTACCTGCCTACTAAACTTTTGCCTTTTGTATAAAAAAGTCTGGTTTACAAGTTTAAAGCACCCATTGCCTTTCACCAGGGACCATTGTCAGTGCTACCACTTATCTTTTAAGAACACCTGCCTACTATTAGGTTTTAATAGTACCTGCATCTTTACCTTTTTTACATTTTGAACAAAAAACACGTTTTAAAACTGCCTGTGGTGCATTTAACTCTGACCAGGGGCATCCTGTGTAAGACCATCTGACAGTGTCTTTTTTCATTAGCTTTTAGCTACAGTGTCTGCCTATTTTGATCTAAATTTTCTACACACCTGCTGTTACAAAAATACTGTTATAGGTGTAGTGTAGTATATTCTTTTCCCCTCCTAAACGCAATAAAAATGTCAGGCAGAGATGTGCCAGGATGTGCACCGAGGAGAGGCCTAGATTCATGAGGCAGAGGTCGCAGCAGACTAGGGGCGAGTGGCAGCAGGAGTCGCGGTGAGAGGCCTGATCTCCCGGTATCTGCTAGCGGTCGTGTCTCGACCAGCAACGCATCTGCCGTAATCGATTGGTTAACGCGGTCATCAACCTCATCACAAGTGACATCTGACACCCCCAGTCAACAGTCCGTAGGTTCCTCGGACACAAGCCTGAGTTGGCATGGCCCGGGAGCAGCCCCTGTCCTTCCATTACCTCTGTCCTTCGCCCCCCCTCCAGCCGCCATATCTTATGCTTTGGGTTCAGCTCCACTATTCAGTGAGGACGATGTGTTAGAGGACAGTCAGCAGCTACTGCCCAGCCAAGAAATGGAGGAGATATCCACCGCCTCTTCCTCTAGGCAGACAAGCACTGAGGAGGAGAGTGGCGTGGGAGGTGGTGTGGCAAGCGTTCCATCTCCTGCAGCACACGCTCTTGTGGAAACCGAGGAGGACATCAGTGACGTGCAGACACAACTCGATGATGATGATGATGATGATGAAGCCGATTGCACTTAAGAGCCCTGTGCAGAAGGGGCTTCATCATCATCAGGAGAAGAGGGGTTCCAGGTTGCCCCAGAGTCAGCAGCTGAGGCAGCAAGGTGTCAGTAGGGTTGGAAGTCAGCATGGTGTCAGTAGGGTTGGCAATCAGCATGGTAGCAGAATTGGGATGTCTGGAGCCACACGTGGCCGGGGGCAGTGTAGACCACCTGCTGCACGGCAGGCTGCCTTCCCAGGAGGTAGTGGAGCAGGGGTTTCTGGAGTTGGCAGCAGTAGCAGTGAATTAGTGCGGACTGTTGGAGGGAAAATTAGCTACTCGGCAGTGTGGCACTTATTTATCAAGCATCCGCAGGAGGGTAACCTGGTCACATGCAAGATGTGTAGACAGAAGGTCAAGCGTGGCTAGGGCCCCAATGTTGGTACCACATGCAGTGTCACCATAAAGCAGCCTGGGAGAACCGAGGCTCCGAAGTGGGGGTCCAGCCTGCTGTGTCAGCCAGTGCCACGCAGCTTCCAATTTCACCCAGCTAAGGCTCCAGCACCTCAGCCGAAGGTAGCTGTGCGTCATACCCATCCTCTGCTGCTCCTGATGCTCCTGCTCCTCCTACTAAAAGTCACTCATCCCACCAGAAATCCATGAGCGAAACCACGTCCAAAAGACAACAGTATGCGCCCACTCATCCTATGGCGCAGAAGCTAAATGTCCAAGTTGCTGGTGCTGCAGTCCCTCCCTTTTACGGTGGTGGACTCTGCACCTTTCAGAGAGCTGATGGCTAGTGCCGAGCCGAGGTGGAGAGTCCCAAGCCGTCATTTCTTTGCAAAGAAGGCAGTACCAGCCCTGCACAAATTTGTTGAGCAGAAGGTGGGCCAGTCCTTGAGCCTGTCGGTGTGCACCAAAGTGCACGGCAGCGCCGACATCTGGAGCTGTAACTAAGGTCAGGGACAATACATGTCCTTTACGGCCCACTGGGTGAATGTGGTTCCTGCACAGCAACTTGGACGGGTCACACCGCTCCTAGGCCATTTTGCCTGTCACAGTGTGCGACTCTGCCTCCTCATCCTCCGCCGTCTCCTCAGCCTCCACTGTACGGTCAAGTCTCAATGTCACTTCAGCCTACCATGTGTGCAGGGCATGGCGGTGTCACGCTGTGCTTCACATGGTTTGCCTTGGTGAATGGAGTCACATAGGGGAGGAGCTCCTGAAATTCATTCATCAAGAAATCAAAACATGGCTTACTCCGCGAAAATTGGAAATCATGGTGACTGACAATGGGAGTAACATCTTGTCTGCGCTGCGACAAGGAAGCCTGAGCCATGCACCCTGTATGGCAAATGTGTTCAACCTAGTTGTCAAGCGTTTTCTGAAGTCTTCCCCCCATCTGCAAGACATCCTAACAACGGGAAGGAAACTTTGTATGAACTTCAGCCACTCCTACACCGCCAAGCACACTCTTCTTGAGCTACAGCGTCAGAACGGTATCCCCCAACATAGTCTGATTTGCGATGTTCCCACCTGTTAGAATTCCACCCTACATATGTTAGATCGCCTATACGAACAGAGAAAAGCCACTTTTTCAGGCAATATATGGGATCCCTATGCTGCTGCCAAGTCCAGAGTGTGTCTTTAGGCAATATATGGGCTCCTAATGCTGCTGCTGCCAACTCCTGGGTGTGTCCTTCAGACAATATATGAGCTCCCTATGCTGCTGCCAACTCCTGGGTGTGTCTTTCAGGCAATATATGAGCTCCCTATGCTCCTGCCAACTCCAATGTGTTTTTTAGGCAATATATGAACTCCTAATGCTGCTGCCAACTCCAATGTGTCTTTCACTCAATATATGGGCTCCCTATGCTACTGTAAACTCCTGGCTGTGTCTTTCATGTAATATATGGGCTCCCTCTGCTTCTGCCAAGTCCAGAGTGTGTCTTTCAGGCAAAATATGGGCTCCTAATGCTGCTGCCAACTCCTGGGTGTGTTTTTCAGGCAATATATGAGCTCATAATGCTGCTGCCAACTCCAGTGTGTCTTTTACTCAATTTATGGCCTCCCTATGCTGCTGCAAACTCCTGGGTGTGTCTTTCAGGGAATATATGGGCTCCCTCTGCTTCTGCCAAGTCCAGAGTGTGTCTTTCAGGCAATATATGGGCTCCCTCTGCTTCTGCCAAGTCCAGAGTGTGTCTTTCAGGCAATATATGAGCTCCCTATGCTGCTGCCAAGACCAGAGGGTGTCATTCAGGCAATATATGAGCTCCCTATGCTGCTTCCAACCCCAGGGGGAGTTTTCAGGCAACATATGGGCTCCTAATGCTGCTGAAAACTCCAGTGTCTCTTTCAGGCAATATATGGGCTCCATATGCTGCTGCCAACTCCTGGGTGTGTTTTTCAGGCAAGATATGGGCTCCTAATGCTGCTGCCAACTCCAATGTGTTTTTCGGGCAATATATGGGTTCCCTATGCTGCTGCCAAGTCCAAAGTGTGTCTTTCAGGCAATATATGGGCTCCTAATGCTGCTTCTGCTGCCAACTCCTGGGTGTGCCTTTCAGGCAATATATGAGCTCCCTATGCTGCTGCCAACTCCTGGGTGTGTCTGTGCTGCGGGGGCCATAGTAACGCCAAGGATAACTCGTCTGTCCACGAAAAATGTGGAGAAACTCACCTTTGTGAAGATGAATCAGGCATGGATCAGCCAGGATTTCCACCCACCAATAGCTGATGCATGCGAGTAGCTGATGCATGGTAGCTCCTTCTGCTGCTGCCAACTCCTGGGTGTGTCTTTCAGGCAATATATGAGCTCCTTCGGCTGCTGCCTACTCCTGGGTGTGTCTTTCAGGTAATATATGAGCTCCCTATGCTGCTGCCAACTCCTGGGTGTGTCTTTCACGCAATATATGAGCTCCCTATGCTGCTGCCAACTTTTTTAGGCAATATATGAGCTCCTAATGCTGCTACTGCTGCCAACTCCTGGGTGTGTCTTTCAGGCAATATATGGACTCCTAATGCCGCTGCTGCCAATTCCTGGGTGTGTCTTTCAGGCAATATATGAGCTCCTAATACTGCTGCCAACTCCAATGTGTTTTTCAGGCAATATATGAGCTCCCTATGCTGCTGTCAACTCCTGGGTGTGTCTTTCAGGCAATATATGAGCTCCCTATGCTGCTGCCAACTCCAATGTGTTTTTCAGGCAATATATGGGCTCCTAATGCTGCTGCTGCCAACTCCTGGGTGTCTTTCAGGCAATATATGAGCTCCCTATGCTGCTGTCAACTTCTAGGTGTGTTTTTCAGGCAATATATGAGCTCTCTATGCTGCTGTCAACTCCAATGTGTTTTTCAGGCAATATATGGGCTCCCTAGGCTGCTGCCAAGTCCAGAGTGTGTCTTTCAGGCAATATATGAGCTCCTAATGCTGCTGCCAACTCCTGGGTGTGTCTTTCACGCAATATATGAGCTCCCTATGCTCTTGCCAACTCCAATGTGTTTTTTAGGCAATATATGAGCTCCCAATGCTGCTGCTGCTGCTGCCAACTCCTGGGTGTGTCTTTCAGGCAATATATGAGCTCCCTATGCTGCTGCCAACTCCTAGGTGTGTCTTTCAGGCAATATATGAGCTCTCTATGCTGCTGTAAACTCCAATGTGTTTTTCAGGCAATATATGGGCTCCCTAGGCTGCTGCAAACTCCTGGGTGTGTCTTTCAGGCAATATATGAGCTCCTAATGCTGCTGCCAACTCCTGGGTGTGTCTTTCACGCAATATATGAGCTCCCTATGCTCCTGCCAACTCCAATGTGTTTTTTAGGCAATATATGAGCTCCTAATGCTGCTGCTGCTGCCAACTCCTGGGTGTGTCTTTCAGGCAATATATGGGCTCCCTATGCTGCTGCCAACTCCTGGGTGTGTCTTTCAGGCAATATATGGGCTCCCTATGCTTCTACCAACTCCTGGGTGTGTCTTTCAGGCAATATATGGACTCCCTATGCTGATGCCAAGTCCAGAGTGTGTCTTTCAGGCAATATTTGAGTTCCCTATGCTGCTGCCAACTCCTAGGTTTTTTTCAGGCAATATATGGGCTCCCTATGCTTCTGCCAAGTCCAGAGCGTGTCTTTCAGGCAATATATGAGCTCCCTATGCTGCTGCCAATCCCAATGTGTTTTTCAGGCAATATATGGGCTCCCTATGCTGCTGCCAAATCCAGATGGTGTCTTTCAAGCAATATATGAGTTCCCTATACTGCTGCCAACTCCAATGCGTTTTTCAGGCAATATATGGGCTCCTAATGCTGCTGCCAACTCCTGGGTGTGTATTTCAGGCAATATATGGTCCCCCTATGCTGCTGCCAACTCCTGGGTGTGTCTTTAAGGCAATATATGGGCTCCCTATGCTGCTGCCAAGTCCAGAGTGTGTCTTTCAGGCAGTATATGGGCTCCTAATTCTGCTGCTGCTGCCAAGTCCTGGGTGTGTCTTTCAGGCAATATATGAGCTCCCTATTCTGCTGCCAACTCCTGGGTGTGTCTTTCAGGCAATAGATGAGCTCCCTATGCTCCTGCTAACTCCAATGTGTTTTTAGGCAATATATGAGCTCTTTATGCTGCTGCCAACTCCAATGTGTCTTTCAGGCAATATATGGACTCCCTATGCTGCTGCAAACTCCTGGGTGTGTTCTTCAGGTAATATATGAGCTCCTAATGCTGCTGCCATGTCCAGAGTATGTCTTTCAGGCAATATATGGGCTCCTAATGCTGCTGCCAACTCCTGGGTGTGTCTTTCAGGCAATATATGAGCTCCCTATGCTGCTGCCAACTCCAATGTGTTTTTAAGGCAATATATGGGCTCCCTATGCTGCTGCCAAGTCCAGAGTGTGTCTTTCAGGCAATATATGAGCTCCCTATGCTGCTGCCAACTCCAGAGTGTGTTTTCAGGCAATATATGGACTCCTAATGCTGCTGCCAACTCCAGTGTCTCTTTCAGGCTATATATGGGCTCCCTATGCTGCTGCCAACTCCTGGGTGTGTTTTTCAGGCTATATATGGGCTCCCTATGCTGCTGCCAAGTCCAGAGTGTGTCTTTCAGGCAATATATGAGCTCCCTATGCTGCTGCCAACTCCAGAGTGTGTTTTTCAGGCAATATATGGACTCCTAATGCTGCTGCCAACTCCAATGTGTTTTCAGGCAATATATGGGCTCCCTATGCTGCTGCCAAGTCCAGAGTGTGTCTTCCAGGCAATATATGAGCTTCCTATGCTGCTGCCAACTCCAATGTGTTTTTCAGGCAATATGGGCTCCTAATGCTGCTGCCAACTCCTGGGTGTGTCTTTCAGGCAATATATGAGCTCCCTATGCTGCTGCCAACTCCTGGGTATGTCTTTCAGGCAATATATGAGCTGCCTTTGCTGCTGCAAACACCTGGGTATGTCTTTTAGGCAATATATGAGCTCCCTATGCTGCTGCCAACTCCAATGTGTTTTTCAGGCAATATATTGGCTCCCTATGCTGCTGCCAACTCCTGGGTGTGTCTTTCAGGCAATATATGAGCTCCTGAGAAAAGCGTGTGTATATAAGGAAGTTGTGAAAAGCGCTGGAGATGATGTTGAGCTGCTGCCACTGATCAGGGGTCACTCCCTGTGTGTTGTAGTAGTATTTGTGGCTGAGATCCTAACTCCCAACTGAGCTCATACAAGGGTTGGGAGAAGGGATATCTGTTGTGGCGCGCTTGAAGGTGTCTCAAAATAGGGTCTGGTCCAGAAAGGGTGTTGGTGCACCACTAACTGGGGAGGTTTGTAAATTGAGATATCCTAATTTATGCTGCCAAATATAAGGCGACTGTATAGTGAGAACAGTCCTTATTTGCATACAGCAGAGCTTGTGGTTATAAACATACAGTAAAACCTTTTGACTAGGTATAGGGCCTTATTCATCAAGCGATAGCGCCAGGTAGTGTCTCACTAGCGTCAGGTAGCGCCAGCTATCGGCGGCTACCGACTCCAGAACGCCCGGTGGCGGACACAATCACGCATTTATCACGCTAAATGAGGCTAGCGCCGACGAGAGCGTCAGCTAGCGCGGGATTCATCATGTAGCCGACTGCAACGAACAGCGCCGCTGCTAATCCCATCACAGCGCCAGGTATGACCTGTCGCTACCTGGCGCTCTCCCATACATTTCAATGGCAGACACTGCAATGATTTTTTTAAGTGGTTTTGGTGTTCTTGTCTTTTGGCAAAAATTCAACACATGTTGTTTCGGATATGTTTGATTAATCTGGCTTGTTTTTATTGTTTTTTAGATGAAAGTTGTAATTTTTACACTGGAATGTTGTGAGTGAAATCTAAAATGCATCTCCTCCCACAAAACACATTAGGCTCAAAATAGCTTGCGTTCACAACACACATGGCTTGTAAAGCTACTTTTTAGTCACTCATGTTTGGCGCTCACGTTCGCTCACTGAAATTGTCAGCGCCCAAGCTATTCGGCAGCCCTGTCCTTGATGAATCTGTGGTGGTCAGAGTTTGTGCAGTCGCTGTTTTGATTCGCTATGTGGCGGCGCTAGCATCGCTGTGCTGTTCATACATGTGCCTTTCTGCCATTTTGCCTGAATTCACTTGCAGCGACCCCAGTCGTTCTTAATGAATACACTGTAGTTGTGAGCGTGCATGTCCACATTCTTCTGGATTTGTTTAGGCGTACAACCCGTTATGCATTCTCCTGTGTGCAACATTATCATGTAGTTGGATAGTTTTCTTGTGTTATTATTTTATGAAGGACTTAGATTGTTATTTGTAAGCAACCAGCTTGGTTTTTTCTCTGACCTATGCATTACAGGATATTGATCACCCAGCTAAATCAAGCTAATAATTAATGGCGTCTTGGCCAATAGCTTGTTGTAATGCGTAAATCTACTATTACCGCCACTTAGCTTGCACATAGCGGATATTAGCTAGTTCTGGTGCACGGATGTTTTTTTTTTGGTCTGGCGCTTTCGTCATATCCACTTCCGGTTTCCTCCTTTGCGTTTCAAAGCAACATAAAGCTAAAAATTAATTGTGCTTTGGCCAATAGCTTGTTGTAATGCGTAAATATACTATTACCGCCACTTAGCTTGCACATAGCGGATATTAGCTAGTTCTGGTGCGCAGATTTTTTTTTTTGGTCTGGCGCTTTCGTCATATCCACTTCCGGTTTCCTCCTTTGCGTTTCAAAGCAACATAAAGCTAAAAATTAATTGTGCTTTGGCCAATAGCTTGTTGTAATGCGTAAATCGACTATTTCCGCCACTTAGCTTGCACATAGTGGATATTAGCTTGTTCCTGGTGCGCGGAGCATTTTTTTTTTGTTCCCTGTCGCTTTGGTCATATCCGGTTCCGGTTTCCTCCTTTGCGTTTCCACCATGCTGCCTAGGAGACGGATTATGCGCCTCCCCAGCTCCTCCTCTGAATCTGGCCCCCCCACCCCTCCCCCACCTCCCCCACCTACCTCACCTCCCCCACCTAACCCCCCTCCACCCCCCCCGGACATGAGAAAAAAAAAAGGAAGAGGGTGGATAGCCGCGTAAACGGCCAGGTGGTCAAAGTGAGTATGTTTATCTTGGATTATATGTTTAATCTGTTCTCAGTATAAGCCATTGGTCTGATGTCATGTATTGATAATTGTTTTTTTTTCATTTCTCATAGGATTTCTGCATCCACCAATATGATTATACCCGTGGGGGCAAGAAGAGAATAGCCCTGGAGGTGAAGGCCACAGTGTCCCGGCGCTTCAACACAAACCTAAGTGTCCGATCAATCATGCAGAAATGGTCGGACTTCAAGCGCCGGGACCCTGAAGGCGTGTACCGCCTATATGATGCCTACGCTTCAGGTAAGTTGAAGCTTATGCTATGTTTATACTTTTTAAAAAATAATATTCAAAGCTGTGTCCATTTTGGTTATTAATATTAATTCTTTTCATTCACCCCCTCAACACAGATAAGCGTCCTCCCCTGGGGAAACGTGGGAAGGGATTCCTCCCCCGAACCAGACAGGCGGACTCGGGGGAGTTATCGGGGGAGGGTCCCTCTCGCGGGTCCTATTTAGAGGACCCAGGGGAGGAAGGGGATGACGCCCCAGAGGAGTGTGCTGCTGGGGGGCTGGCAGGATCAAGCCTCAGCTCCTCACACTCTTACTCTGAGGAGTCTCAACAGCCAAGGGGCCACTCTCAAGTGGGGAGTCCAAGTGGGGTGGAAGGAATGGACTCTCCCACACTCCCTGAAGGAGCAGGGAGTGAGAGGGAGGAGGGTGGCCCTTTGGCTGGGGGATCTTCTGAGCAGAGTGTGAGGAGCCGAGGCTCCCCGCCTCCTCCTCAGAGCCCTCCCTGGGCTTCAAGTGGCAGCTCATCCCCTGGTGAGTGCACATTTAGTCAGTGTTAGTCTGTGACAGGTTTCATATGGCCATTTGTACTTAGCCCTTGCCATTCCTCTCTAATTTGCAGGGCATCATATAGGCGGCACCTCCAGGAGCTTTTGGCAACGCCTTCTCCACGGGCATAATCATGGTTAGTGTTTGTTGTTATCCCTCACATTCCCTATGTTATGACATTCCTTAAAGTGGACCAACACCCATTGTTGATTGTGCTTTGAATCTCTAAGCTTCCCTGCCCAATCACCTCCCTCACCCAGGGCCCCCCCCCAAAAGCCCACAAACTCCTTACCTCATTGGGGGTGGCAGAAGCCACCGCCGCAGCCTCCTGCGTGCCCCTCTAGATGTGTGTGCGCCTGCGCTCTCCGTTTCATAATGGCCTGCGCGTGCGCACGCACTGGAGGAGTGATGCGCGGAAGGCAGCGGCGGCGGACGGTGTCTCACTCAAATTGTTGGTCCCTGCCAAAGTGGACCAAAACACAGGATAGTATCAATCCTGGGTCTTGGCCCACTTTTAACATACACATGTTTCCTGGTCCATAGGGCAAGCTGATTTGATAATGTACATTAACATCACAAGCCCCACTACAGTGCAATCCAACTGGCAACCACCCCTATGTTTCAGCCCACACCATGATGGGGGCTTGCAAATGTGTTATTTTTGTAATTTTTGTGTTATTTTTTTTTATAAGTTGTTCCGGCTAACACATGTTGCACACTATTAACATTCTCCAATCAACTGCAAATTAGTCCTTACCATTGCACTGTCAAGGTTAGAGGCACATTATCTTTATGTGTCCATGTTGCAACCAAAAATAATTTACATGAACTCATAAGGGTCGATTCAAAGAAACATGTAACAGCTTTGATTTGGGTGCCGATCATCCTATTCTTCACGTCCGCTCGTGCGTTCGTATGAACTTGCGAGTGATTCAATAAGCAAATACGTTTCTATCCTAAAATATACGTCCGTTCGTATGTTCTCTCCCGAACTTGCCTCAGTCAGTTGTCAATCGTAAAATTTACGTTCATGTGCTCACTTGTTGCGGCGGCAGCCTGTTTTTTGTGCTGCTTCCATCGTCCACCTCTTCCAATTACTTGCGTTTGCCTCTGGTTTTCATTGGTTTTTGGCCTCTTAGATTCGTTCGTTCGTATGTATCTAAGATCTTGCGCATGCGCACTCTCACCACTACTGCCTCGCGCCAGGCTCCCACTTTCCTTTATGAACCATAAAACTTACCTAAACCCCTTAGCGCTTGCATCCTTCTTCATTTCTCGGTCCCTAAAACTTACCTAAACCCCTTAGCGCTTGCATCCAACTTCATTTCTCGGTCCCTAAAACTTACCTAAACCCCTTAGCGCTTGCATCCTTCTTCATTTCTCGGTCCCTAAAACTTACCTAAACCCCTTAGCACTTGCATCCTTCTTCATGTTGACGACCCTAAAACTTACCCAAACAACATAATGTACATATGTCTATATGTTTCTAAGCGTGTTTTTTCGTGTTTGTGTAAATGTCTTTTTGTGCGCATATTAGAAATGACACATTTATGAAGGCTTAAAATAGTATTTATTTTAAATATTTTTTTTTTTTTTTAGGGTTTCTTTTAAAACCATTTTAAAATTGTCTAAAATTTTTTGGTTGTTAAAATATATAAAAGTAAACTTTTTAAAAAACAATGTAAAACTATTTTACAAAAGTAGCCAGGACCAAGGGCACTAATCCTCCTCCTCTTCTTCATCTGTTGGCCCCAACGTCGCCTGTATGGCCAGCAGCTCGGCCACCAACTCTTTTATTCTTTTTTTTTTTGCGGCCACGGTTTATGGCCTCATCCCTGTAAGCAATAGAGAAATAAACATAAATAGGAGTACCAGACCGGTTTGTATGCTGGAAATAGATTTGGGGTTAATTAAATACATGTAAATGCATGACATATGTCATTCTTCAAAGGGATAAAGTAAATGCATTTTCCACAGGTAAGTATTGAAACTCCTTAAACCGGACCTTCCACATTATTTAATGAAAAGCAATAACTAGTCCCAAATGATTCTGCACCAGATCGAAGTATATTTGGGTGGATTTAGGATTACTGCGCCGCCATCGGGACTCCGAAGCATAACAGTTAATGAGGAGAGGAGAGTGGGATCAAGTACAGGGGAGTAGGTTACAGTGGTGCTTTGGGAATACAGAGCATAGCTGGGTTCAGGGAAAGGTCATCAGTCCCACAATGCATGGCAGCACCTTACTTTTTCTAATCTGTATCCCATGCAGCATGTAAATATTGCGCATTCAATATTCCGCCATATTGGATGTTTACAGGCTCCTAACATGCATTAGATGGCTGTAGACTGTTTTTCAATGTTCCCAATTTGTATGTACAGTGTGTTGGCTAAATATTAGCTATGTTCTTAATACGAGTTAGGGTCCGCTTTAAGCTAACGAAGTGCCCACATGAAAGTGTTAACTACACATTGGCTACGCCTTTAGTTAGGTGTGTGTTATTAGCTAACAACACATTAATATGAATAATGGCATGGATACTTACTGAGTTGGTGGCCGACAGATGGCTGGTTGGGGCCAACAGGCTGCCCTTGGTCCTGGCTATGCTGTGAAGAAGTCCCTGGAGAAACATGTGACATTTGGTTAGTAGTTGTATAGAGTCACTATTCCAAAAAGATCTGGCTCCCAGGCTGGCTGACATCACTCACCTTCGTCAGGATCGACTTCCAGCATCTCTGCTGCCTCCTCCTCCACTATCTCACCCGCACCAGAAGCTTCTACAAATACATAATAAAGGATAACTTAGTTTTTGGCCTGCCATGTATATCTTTGTGCCTATACATGAAGAGTGACATACCAGAGCCTTCCCCATGCCTGGCCGGGCATGACTCCACGCCCACGCGGTTGCGCCCCTCCTCTGTGGTAAGGTCCAGGGGCTGGTCTGAGGAGGCCACAGAGGAGGGGTAGGTCCGTCGCCCGGGAGATCCACCACCTTCACTCACAGATGCAGACTCATGCAGCACTGGTCGGCCTGTGCACCTCCGGGTGCGGCGAATTCTGAAATCCATTTCCAACACTAACAAAGAAAAGTCATTATAAATAAAGGTATAGCTTATACATTTGCAACATATAACATGCTATCGCTTGGTACTTACTTGGGAAATGGATCCCAAAAAACCTCCGCACCCGGGCCATGTGCAGACGTTTCAGGTCCGACCAATGCTGCATTATCTGGGTGTGAGTGAAGGTGGTGCTGGTGACACGGTGTATTTCCGCGATGATCTCCCGGGCGATGTCCCTTTTTTCACACACATTGGGCGCGAAGTCATACCGGCGGTGAAGCATGATCTGAAAAACATAATGGACACAGAGCTTTTACTTTTACCCACAGACCCATATGTGTTGCATCACAAGTTGAGAATTTCATGTCATTAACACACACATTTAGAGTGGCAGCCATTTTTGGGGAGTGCCTTAAAGCGGACGTTGACTGTGAATGAGAGTCTGGTCTTATGTTATATGTTTCACACACCATGTACATACAGATAATAGCCAACATTAAAAATCAGCCCCCCTGCATCTATGGCATGTTAGGATGGTTTCGACATCCAATATGTCGGCTTATGCTTAGGCTTTGGGGCCACGTGTGTGGCTTGCCGTTGTGTTTGGATGTCTTAGGCAAACAGTGTTCCTCAAACATCCGCATCAAGGTCCGAGCCAGGCCAGGTTTGACAGCTAGCCCCGCTACTCCACAGGTTTATTAACTGGTGCTAAGCCAGAGCAATTGCCCTAATTCGGACATCAGCATAGACAGGTGACAACGTGGCCAGGCTCGGCCCTTGAGGATGAAGTGTGAGGAGCCAGTTCTTAAACATTAAGAGACCCAAAACTAGTTTCAAACGCATCATTTACATTTAGGCCATCATTGAGTATTAGCTTAAAACGCAGAGCCAGGCACTTACCAGCATGAGGATCTCTTCCTGTTGACGGGTGAAGATAGTGGGCGCCATCTTTATGCTTCTTCAAGGCAGCAGATAAGTGAAACCCCAGCGGTTTCCTGGTTCCGCTCGAACGTACGTCCGTACGAGCGCGTAGTCGTGCGCATAGGCGTCACACGCTGGGCTCCTTATTTAAAGGTCCCTGCACCCAAAGCTCATTCTCTTTGAGCATTTGTGGAAAATGGCACCCAAAAAGCCTGCAGCAAAACGCGCCCAGCCAAGCCAGACCTCGGAGGGCCCAACCACCAGGTCCCAGCAAGGAAGCAAGAAATTACGCTCCAAGAAGGCGAGTACCACCTCGGCCCCACCAAGGGACACTGGACCCTCCCTTACCCAAAAAAGGGCCCCCAAGGCACGTGCCCCTGCGGCCAAAAAACAGGCCACAGCAGCACCCACCACCTCTGCCCCCAGAAGAGGCCGCCCAAGGGAGCCCACACCGCCCATGGTTTCCAGCAGGGCACTTCGCCAACCCAGGCCCCGCAGCAGGGCCAGAAGCCCATCTAGGCCACGCAGCTGGGCCAGAAGCCCATCCAGGGCCAGAAGCCCGTCCTGGCCCAGAAGCAGGGCCAGAAGCCCAGAAAGCAGACACCGGAGGCCCAGAACCCCAGCAAGGCCGCGCAGCAGGGCAACAACCCCATCCAGGCCCAGAAGCAGGGCCAGAACCCCAGAAAGGCCCAGAAGCAGGGCCAGAAGCCCATACAGGCCCCGCAGCAGGGCCAGAACCCCAGAAAGGCCCAGAAGCAGGGCCAGAAGCCCATACAGGCCCCGCAGCAGGGCCAGAACCCCAGAAAGGCCCAGGAGCAGGGCCAGAAGCCCGTCCAGGCCAAGAAGCAGGGTCAGAAGCCCGTCCAGGCCAAGAAGCATGGCCAGAAGCCAATACAGGCCACGCAGCAGGGCCAGAACCCCAGAAAGACGAGACAGGAGGCCCAGAACCCCAGCAAGGCCGCGCAGCAGGGCAACAACCCCATCCAGGCCCAGAAGCAGGGCCAGAAGCCCGTCCAGGCCAAGAAGCAGGGCCAGAAGCACGTCCAGGCCAAGAAGCATGGCCAGAAGCCAATACAGGCCACGCAGCAGGGCCAGAAGCCCCCGACCTGGCACCAGCCGGGAACATAGCCCCCGACCTGGCACCAGCCGGGAACATAGCCCCCGACCTGGCACCAGCCGGGAACATAGCCCCCGACCTGGCACCAGCCGGGAACATAGCCCCCCAAGAGGCCAAAGAATGGCCACCCTGACCACATCTACACCTGGAAGTTCGGTGGCCAGCCACGCAAGAACACCCAGTCCCTTGGCCAGTCCAGTCCAGTCATTGGGAAGCCAGCAATCCGTCCATTCCCCTACCCAGCCCCAGGCCATAATGTCACCACATGTGTCTGCACACATGGAGGAGCACCCAAGCCAACCATCTGGCCGCACATTGCGCCGCGGCCAGTTGAGTGGGAGATTCTCCCATGACCAAAATATGGCATTGGCTAGTGGCCTTACATTATACTATGACGAGCTCTATGGGAGCAAATCAAAACACACCACGAAGCAGCGCAAGATGGAATTGTTTGAAACCATCCTACGACAAGTAAATGCAGCGGGGGAAGAGAGAAAAGATGTGCCACAAATTCAAAAGAAAATCTCGGATCTCAAATATGCTGTACGTCAAAAAGAAATTAAAAGGCATAATTACAGGTAAATAAATGATGTCTCAAAATATAAGGTTTAGGATGTACTGTATGCACCTTTACTGAGTACCAAACGATTTTCTCTTTTCAGCATGAAAACTGGAGGTGGCTTTCCTACCAAATTGGAGTTTACCCCTGCTGAGGAGATTGTGCTGGGCCTTCTCCATCCGGTCGCGGTCGGTGGCCATGCGGGTCTAAGGGACACAGACTCACCGACCCGTACCCACGGTGAGTACTCTTAATCTGCATGTTTGCCTGTTTGCTACAAAATATAAAGGTCACTAGTACCAAGATGACGGTATGGCCCTATGGTGTGGCTTGCTTGGGCTCGCACTACTGTGCCTGTTTGTGTCCTGTTTTGGTCCCTGTGAATCACACATTTAGGACCACATACATTATGTAAAAGACCAATTAACAAAAAATATTTGTCAACTAACGAAGTTTATCCTGAAAAGTGTTAGATTTGGATTCAATCACAAAACACACAACATTAGGGATGTGTTGGCTATTTGTTGTGTGAGTTGTGTTTGAGGTAACAATTTAATGACACACCCCCAAACATATCTGACCTAGAGCAGCGAGACTCAACTGGCGGCCCGGGGTCCCAATGCGGACCTTGGCACCAGATTCCCGGACCCCTGCCCAGACAGCACTGCACTCAGTTACTTCTGTGTTGACGTGCTCAGAGCTGCCCCCTTGATCGGCGATGTAGTGGTTGGTCTCCTGCCCAATGTCATGGCTCCCTGAAACATAGCATTGCAATATGAAGTACTGCACAGGAAGTGGCATTGCAAGGTACACAGTAACTTGGTGCATCTTTCTCTTGGTCCAATCCTGTCCCGCTGCCCCAGCTCTGCCCCATCTGCCACAGTCCCACCATCTGCCCCCCCCCCCACATAAGCCCCATACATTTCTAACATATTTGCTCTATCCATCCCATCACCATCAATTCCTGACCTCCCACCTTTAGCCATCCAATCCCTGTCCCCTCAGCTCTGCCCCATCCAGCCCAGCAAGGGCAAGCAGCCTTTATTAGTTTGCACTTGGCAATCTCCAGCCCCTCCCCCAGTGTGTTTATTTCTAACTAGACACCCCCTGCGACAGCCCCATGGCCAGACATTCACCTCTCACCACATACCTTTAAATGGACCTTTACAAGAAGTGTTTGAGTACCCCTGACCTAGAGAATGGTAGTCAAATTCCAAATAGTTGCTGTGCAAGTAGTATGCTGACTGGGTACACTTCCTGACTTTGAAATGAGGTCAGTTAGCAGTTTTCTCGAGCCATTGCACCTATCTAAAATTGCGTGTATTTTAACAATTGTCCCCATTGCTGTAGAGTTGCTTAATATTACAAATAGTGGCTTTTTTAGTAACTAAAAAAACAATGCTTATGTGTGTGTTTACCTTGTTTTGTTTTCTCTTCTTCAGCCCAGCATGACCCCTCAGCAAGGGTAAACTCACCCCCCAGGTTGCTTATGCCTACCAGGTCCGTACAGCATAGGAGCCCAGATCCGAGATTTCCGGTAAGTTAATTTAGTACCATAAATACTACCAAGTGCTTAAGCATGTGTTAAACTGATGGAATCCCAAATTTGGACGCCAACTTACCCTTTTTTTTTATATGTCCCTACAGACCCGCACAATCATGGAAGAGATCATGGAAATGGAGGAAGCTGATGTCTCCCTGCAGGGCACGTTCGATGACCTCCCCCTGGGTCCCAATCTGGAACTGCTCCCTAATGTTTCTCTGGCCAATCCTCAGCAGCAGAGTGAATCTCCATCCATTGCGCATGCACATGGGGAGACTCACACAACAGTCCCCAGTGTTCACTCTGCTGCTGAGGATTTGCCAAGCATGCCTGTTGCTGTTGAGGGGACGACACAACGCGGCAGGGCACGCCCAAGAGCCAGGGTAATTGTGCGGCGGACTCCATTACGCCGCCCCACAATTTCCCAGGGGAGGCAGAGTGCCCTGCTTCAATTATGGACCCAAGAGAGGGACTCGTATGAGGCACAGCTCGTTAATGAGCGTGAGGAAAGGCATGCCGACATGGTCAACATCAATACCAGCTTACAGGGCATCCTCGCGGAGTTGCGTACCCTCAACAGCAACATGGTAACTGCAAGTAATGGCATCCAGTCAGCCATGGCTGAGATGACCAATATGCAGAGAAACATTATGGAGCAGTTTCAAATTCACAATGCAGCCATGGCCCAGGCTAGGTCCCATCCCCACGGACCTCCACCTGGGTATTATGGGCAGCCACCCTATTAAGCCATGATTGTGTGGGACATCTTTTCTCTTACCCCCCACTGTATTTACTTGTCTTTTTAGGTTTCAAACAATCCATTTTGTGTTGCTCATGCAGGTTGTGTTTTGTATTTGCTCCCATATAGCTCCTTAGAGTAATGATTAAGGCCACTAGCCAATGCCATAGGTCTATGTGGAGTGTATCTGGCCACTTATGGCTTTAAATATGTATTTGGTTTGTGCTCCTCCTGTTTGCAGACATGTTTGTGTGACATTATGGCCATGCCCAAATATCCCTGGGCACAGGCAATATTAATGACTGGACTAGGCTGGCCTTTGGACTGGGTGTCCTTGTTTGGTTGTGCCACTCACTTCCAGGTGTAGATGTGGTCGTTTTTTTTTTTGTTATATCATGCCTTTTTAACCACAGTTGTATGTGGAATGTTTTATGTTAAGCACAATAATTCTAATTATACAAAGTAAACAAAATTTTACAATTACAGTACTTGTGGCGTTTTTAGTGGAAACACAGTTTAAATCAGCTTGGGCTAAACCAGATACTTTTTGTTTTAAGAGGTGTAACAATGCAAATATCAAGCTAAGTAAACAACATGAAATACATTAGGCAACAATTAAGGGAAAAATGTTTTAATTTAAGGTAATGCCACATTACGGCAAAACAACATATTGAACAAAAAGGCTAAGACAGACACACAGAATGTTGAAAAACGAAATTAAATTAACTAAAATGCTGCAATATCAAGTTTGCTCGAACTGATTGTCCAGACTCACTGGGTGGCCCAACATAATTTTCTCCATCATCCTCTAGGGCTGTAGAGGGCAGACTATCCACATAACGTGGTACACGTTCTAGTATTGCAAAATTGTGCAAAACAGCACATGCCATGATGATGTCGATCACTTTTTTGGGATCATATTGCAGGGCGCCCCCAGTATGGTCCAAACAACGAAAACGGATCTTCAACAGCCCAAAGGCCCTCTCCACAACAGCCCTGGTCTTGCGGTGCGCACGGTTGTACGCTTCCTGAGAGGCATCCTGGGGCCGCAGCACAGGCGTCATGAGCCAGGGGAGAAGTGGGTACCCGGAATCACCTTAACAAGACAATTAAATTTCATAAACATTAAAAAGGCAAGACAACAAACACAAAGAATTTGACATATATCCAAATGATGTAAGGTAAAGGGCGTAAAAATACACCCAGGGCACATTAGCAAAATAACTATTGCCACTAATGTAGTACATAAATAAAAATGCCGCTTAAATATACAAAAGAATGATAAAACATCTGCACGGGCAAGGGCAGTTAGAATTTAAAGATATTTTGGGTTTTCTGACATGTTACAATTAGGATGCTGCTGAGGGGCACTCAACATTTATATAAAGAATACAATGTATGCAGTTTAAGTCCACTTTGACATTTAAAGACCAATACTACAAAAGGAACCTAAACTAACAGATACTTGGGTATAAACTCACAACCAATATATTTTGGGACATGGAACTAGGGTCACTCAACATTTATATAAAGAATACAATGTATGCAGTTTAAGTCCACTTTGACATTTAAAGACCAACACTACAAAAGGAACCTAAACTAACAGATACTTGGGTATAAACTCACAACCAATATATTTTGGGACATGGAACTTACAGACATCCTAACTAAAGGGAAAACATTCTGAAGGACAAAGTGAGGCAAGCATTTTGGTTTGGAGTTCCGAAAATAAGACCCAACTAAAATGCAGTTTCAGGCTTATGTAAAGAATACAAAAACAGAAATATCCACAAATAACAGATTAGTCAGAAATTTAATACCAAATAAATAGGACACACTTACCAAGCAGCCATGCACCCGAAAATTCACCTGACTCAAATCTCCGAAACAACCCAGATCGTCTGAGTATATAGGAGTCGTGCGACGATCCTGGGGAGCCGGCAAGGACACTCAGAAAACGCATGTCCGGCCCAACCACGGCCTGGACATTAAGGGAGTGTCCCATTTTTCGATTCCTTAAGGGAAAAGCATACAAAAAGGGTAATTGATAATTGAAAAAAGGATCAAAAATTTAAAACATGTCTGCACTCTATTGGAAACTACTAATGAAAAGCCTAAATAAGGCATGTACACAAATGAGCCAAAAATAAATATGCTGCCGCAAAGGAAAACAGGTTACATTACACGTTGGGCAACATAATAACCTAAAACAAAATATAAATACCTATATATATACTCGTCGGCTGCCCTAGGTACGAGTGCCACATGTGTGCAGTCAACAGCACCAATTACGTTGGGCATGTCGGCCACATTATAAAAACCAAGCTTAATGGCGTTTCTGGCTGCCATATCATCCGGAAAATAAATATATTTTGGAGTTATGGCAGCCATGCCTTCCAAAAAAGTGCGCGGCTCAGCGTAGGCTGGGACATCCCCACGGAGGGGGCACCCAGCCTCTGGAACGAGCCGTTCGCCAAAAGTTGCAGGCAGCCAAGCATCTTGGTCATACCTGAAATTGCTTGCCCCTTCCTTGTGGTGCGGGCTAACCATGGCCGCAGCTCACTATATAATTTATGGAGGGAAGCGCGATTAAGCCTGGTCAGCTCGAACAGCTCAACATCATTCATGCTATCGATGTTCATGCGACGACGCAGGGGCAATCTGCTCTCAGACATCTGGATCAACTCAATGCCAAAAAGCTTAAGCCCTTGATGTGCCACAAACTCGCTCCTCTCCATCCTACTCCCGAGGCCAAATAGCTGCCGGCAAACATTTCGTAAAGCAGCTCTTTAATGGGCTTCAAAACAATTAGCAATCACCTCTCTGAATTGGTCGCAAGCCCATGTGAAGGACGTAAAAAATAGGATCTGACGCAAATAATACGATTTGGACGGGAAAAAGACACGAACTAACGCAAAATATACGATTTCCGTACGAAATGCGTATGTTCATATACGTCTATGCGCGAACGATCGTGCGAATACGAAATGGGCAAAAAAACAAGAAAAAATTACAAACACCCACCCAAACTTACGATTCTCGATACGAAATCAATTAACTTTTGCTCTTTGAATCGAGGGGATAGACCAGGAAATATGCTAATGTTGGACAACATGTGTGTAACCATGCAAGCATTTGTTTTTGCAGACTCCATAACCAGATGGCTGACAAATAGTCATGTGTCATTGGCCCACTAATTTTGCTTTTCAATGTTGCTTTCTCCTGACAGATATGGCCACGCAGACGGAGCCGGTGTACATCACCACCACACCTCCCGGGACGGCCAGCAGCATGGGCCCCAGCCACAGCTGCGATGGTGAGTACATCCCACTTCATATGCCTAAAGACTTGTGACTCCTATGTCTTATAGTAAATTCTGGAGACATTTACAATGTACCTATGTGTTTTCAAAACACACATCTAGGTTACATGTGTTTGGCCAACAATCCTACATGCATGTCTGCATGCTTGATTGTTGGCTCACATTCTTGATTTTGCCACATCGAGGCTAATTGTGGTTTCTACCAAACCAAATTGGCCTGCTAAGGTGGTGACCTCTAATATGCTTGGCCCAACCAGTTTACTTGTTAGGAATTAGGCCCTGATGTTTGGCTGTAACTAAACAAATAAATGTCCACACTGGGACTTATACCTTCTTTTATTCCCAAGAGTTAAGAGTAAATGTATGCTTGGGATGTTGTGGCCACATTTAAGGCAGCCACTAGTACTCATATAATGGTAACACATAAGGGCACAGTTGACAACAATGTGAATGTGAGCGTCAGCTAATTGTAGGCACTTACATTACATTGCTACATCTGTGTCTGTAGAGGTCACATTCTAGATTGTGATTATTTTTTTTTTTTTTATACTCTCTACAGCTTGTGTAAACCAGCATCGCAGACTGTGGCGGTCGATCCGGCGTCTTCGCCTTATGCTGCTGGCCTTGAAGAGGCGTCGTTTAGGGTGGGGGTGATTGTTAGTAGGCACTTTGTGGCCAAATGTTGGGCTGTTGCCCGCCTTGTTTAATATAAATTTTCTATTTTGGTAATTACAGTGTGTTGTGCCTTGTCAAGCATAGTTTAAGTGTCTACAAACCCATTCTTTGTAAAATTTTGGGGTACCTTTGTAGCCATTTAATGTGTAAACCATAGTAAGATATGGTCAGCAATGTGTGTCCTAAATTTTTCCCTACATTTACATATCTAGATCAAGAGACTCATCCCTGACTGTGTTCTTAGCTATGTCTTCGGAAAAACACAATTTCGAGGTGGGGTAATCAAATATATTTCACACAAAATCAAAACAACCACAAACCAATTAATATTCTTGGTTTGGGGGGCGGGGAGGTTGGGAGTCATTGCTAGGGGTGGTGTTGGGGGCCAACAGTGCAGTAAAATAAATAGACTGCTGTTGTATGAGCTGTTGTGTCAACAACAAACTTTGTTACTGGCGCTGTAAAGATTGCTCCATGAGGTTTGCCAGCCGAGCCAGTTCCTGGTTCGTTTGTTGTTGGTGGCCTTGTCTCAAATCGCTGCAGGGCCTCATTTTGTTGCTGACACATCAGCACCTGATTTTCCAACGCCGCTCATTAGTTTCATCACGCGGCTGTTGGCGACTGTAGTCCTCTAGCATCCGGACCCCTAGTTCGTAAAACTCCGCACTGGTCGGTGCCACACCTCCTCTTGCTCTGGTTTCAGGCTAAAAAAACAAAATAAAAGTTTTTAGTGAAACTGAAACAATGCAGGTATGCCCCTCCAAATCATTTCCACAAAGTGTAACAATCCAACTTACCCTTGCTTGAGCCTCTGAAGCTTGGCCACATGGCACTTGGAAAGAGGTCCCAGCTTGGGGTTCTGGTCTGGTTCTGGTCTGGCCTCATTTCCACAAAGTGTAACAATCCAACTTACCCTTGCTTGAGCCTCTGAAGCTTGGCCACATGGCACTTGGGAAGAGGTCCCAGCTTGGGGTTCTGGTCTGGCCTCCTGCCAAAACAACAAAGAAAGAAAATGTGACATGTTGGTTCATGGCCTACCCACGAACATGGCAATGTGGTTATTGTTCCTCTAAATCAGCCATGTTACCTCCGTGTCGCCCGGCAGATGTAGGTCCGGGGTCTGGCTGCCAGAGAGGGACAAATCCACATCTGAGAGATCGGGCAAGTTGGCATATGCTAAACAGGAAAGTCAGGTTAGTAGGTCAGTGGACCAAACTCAAATGTAACATGGATAGACTATCGAGGCCATACCTCCACAAAGTGCCAGATTACACACTAGGCAAAAGGTATCTTGTTAACATGTATGTAAGAGGAAGATGAGCCAATAATTGGGCCAAAAAAGAACAGAGACATTGCTAAAATTACACATACCCGCACTCTCCCAGATGTCTTGATTTGGGCCCTCACTCAAGTTTTGCCCTTGAAAATACATGTTTAAACACAAGTTGGCCTACTAAAGTTCAACAAAACTTTCACTCAAAAAACTATACTAATTACCCTGGGGATGGCAAATCCAATACAAATAGCCATCTTCAAGTTGACATAGCAAACATGTAGATTATTAGACTAACCAAATAGAACCAGTGTCACATAAACAGCATAAAGGATACATTTTTTTAGCCAATACACACCAACCGGGTCCTGTTGACCTGCAACCTCGGAAGTGGGGTCCAAAGATGAACCAGTCACTTGGCCTACAAAGAAAAAACAGGAATGATAGACATGCACTTGTGTTAAAGCGGCTAAAGCAAGGTTGACACATGCACTTACCGGCATCCAAAGAGTACCTTGGCTCCTGAGGAGATGCTGGGGCCAATGGCGGTGCAGCTAGGCAAAAGCAAAGAAAACATTTAGCCATTGGTAATGTGCGGCACAAAATAAACCATGCATTAAGGTGTGTGTGAGCAGCTCAATCACTAATATTCCCTAATCAAGGCCAGTGTGGCTTCCACATGTATATGCAGATATATGGCCACACATCTCTGGCTTCCAACATAACTACACATGTTAGGGCCTTGTTAGTTAGTTGCAGAGAGGGTTAAAATGGACGTGTAAATAGTCCACAGGCCAATATTAGTAATCCTCAACAGTGGTCAAATCTATTGTTTGAGGTGCTACCACACCCATTTTTGCACAAAACAACAAGCCCCTAAATTAGTGATAAATACCTTCAATGGCAGACTGGGTTAGGCTGGAGGTTGGTTGAAGGGCAGGATTTGGGGTGTCCTCCTCCTCCCCCGACTCATGGACAGCACCATGTGCACCTATGCAAAAAGCAACAGACTGGAAAGTAAAACATTTATGAGGTATAATGTACTACTTCACATGTCCTACTGTTAGTTGGCCAGAAAGAGACAAAGCAAATCACATACATTAACATTAGCAGCAAAAAATATGCAGAAAATATGTACCTTCAGTCCAACCTGTGGTGTCATCCCCAGGATCCACACCCTGCAGCCGAGCGAGTGGAATTTTGGCCTTCAGCATCTCCTCATATGGCCTGTAGGTACTCTTTGGCCCCTGGATGGTCCCACTGTCGACATCAAGATCATGATTCATCTTTTGCGTAAGGGCCCTTTTCAAAGTGTAGAAGCGTTTCCTGCAGGATGGGCCACTACGTGGGTGTTGAGCACTGCTAGTAAGCTCTTCACCAATGGCATCCCCCTTTCTTGTTTGCCTATTGACTTGCTTTGGGAGCCAAATATCAGCTCCCATTTAGCAAGTGTAAGGCGCACAAGAGTATTATTCGCCACCAAATTAAATTCTGGCTCCTCTTGGCACCTGGGTGCTTAGCCTGGGGTGCTGCATCACCTTCAGCCTGGGCCCTTTTCCTTAAGGGAGGTCTGCGCACAGCACCCACCACACTCCTACTTGGGCCAGCTGTGGCTGGCAGATGTCCAGAATTTGGCTCCATCCTGTAGCTGCACACACACACCAATACACAACCAACAAGCACGCATGCAGACTACAGAATGGTATCACCGTTTGTGGGGTTTGGGCAGGTTTTATGTGCTCTAGCAGCCAATCACAAACAGGTCCACTTAATTGATTAACACATACTGGCAAGGTGCTTGTAGCCACAGCTCCAATGCACTGATTGAACCATATGTGGTAGCCAATTAACTAATTACAGACCTCATTAACCAAACAACACACAACCATAGACAACAATGTACTCATGTATAGTAAACACTTGTGACATGTGGCTATACAAACGGCTATTTAAATAAAGAGCAGCTTACCTTTCATTGGTCCACCACAGAATTTTCAGCCATGTCCGTTAATGCACGCAAGTTTCGGCTCACGTATGCTAGTAGCGCTACCAGCGTGCGCGTGCGCACTCCGTTTCACGCACACCTGGGTCAGCTAATTGGAGACAGGAAATAGCAGAGCAACGCAAAAGGCGGCAAAGCGGACCTGTCCTTTTTCAAAGTGAAGTATAAATGGCTGGATTTGGCAACCTTCAGGTATTGTTACACTGTGGCAAAGGCTGTGGTGTGGTGCTTTGGTCCCTTAGCTCATTTGAGTGTCTGGCTGGGTTTTGTCCTCAATCTCTGTGGCTTGTTGGGTGATTTCTGACATCAGTGCTTTTTCTTTAGGAGCTTGATTTTGTTGGCATATGCAAATATTGTGGAGCATACAGCAAGTGAGGCTTGATTTTGGGGCCTTTTGTGGGCTGTGCAGCAACTCCCCTCTTGGTTGTGCCTAACTTAGAAAGCTGACTTTCAGCAGTCTGGTGGGTCTGACCACTATACTTCTGGTTTTGTGGTGAGCTGCATTGTAGTGAGTGTGTGAGTAGTGTGATTGCTTGTGTGTGTGGTGTGTTTGTGGTTTTGTTTATTTTTTTGCTTCTTTGGTATATCTGTTGAGTGTGAGATGGATAAGAGGGTGATGTATGGGTTATGGGTGCAGGGATGTGTAAGAATGCTAGAAGAACAGGAGGCCAGAGAGGAGGGGGCTGTGAGGCTTAGGGCACCCCGATCCTTTGGAATCCGCCTTTCAGTGTGGGATTTAAGTGACGAGCAGATCAGGAGCCGCTTCCGTCTGAATCGTGCTGCACTACAGTCCCTATATGATCAGATTAAGCATAAAATCGAGCCATCGACCAAACGCACCAGATCCATTCCAGGCATAGTACGCCTATGTGCCACTCTCAATATTTTGGCACGAGGGACCTTCCAGGCAACCTCTGCCCTCCTCAGCGGGATCAGCCAGGCTACAATGAGCCGCATATTTTTCCAGTACTGGCGATTTGTGATTTGATCCCTATTTACATCAAGTTTCCTGAGGATGAGGATGAGGTTGCCAAAATAAAACATGCATTCTATCTCATGGGAGGGATCCCGAATGTGCTAGGGTGCGTTGATGGTACACATATCCCTTTCCGCCCTCCCCGTGCACAGGAGCTGCATTTTAGGAACAGAAAGCAATTCCATTCGCTGAACGTCATGGTCGTCTGTGACCATGAAATGAAGCTGCGGGCTGTGAGATCTGTCTTCCCCGGCTCATACCACGATTCTTACGTCCTGCAGCGGACAGTCCTGTGCAGGAAGTTCGAGAACAACGAAATGCCAGCTGGCTGGCTACTGGGTAAATAATTAACCATGTCAAAGTATTTAGCATCAAATATGTGGGCTAGTAAGCTATATTTTTGAAAATGAAACCAGAAACATGTACTAGTACTAATTGCTGTCTCTCTCATTGTGTTTTTTTCACAGCGGATAAGGGATATGGGCAGAGAACGTGGGTGATGACTCCGGTCAGAAGCCCACAGACCTCTGCCCAAGAACGCTACAATGCAGCACACCGCAAAACCCGAAGCATTGTGGAACGAACCATCGGCCTGCTGAAAGCACGCTTTCTCTGTTTGGCATGCCCAGGAGGAGAGATGCTGTACAGTCCACAAAAGGTCTCCAAGATAATCCTCGCCTGCTGTGTGCTCCACAATCTATGTATATGCCACAGAATCCAATCCCCTGAAGAAACAGCAACAAATCCCCAACTTGGCCGCAGAAACGAGTGAGGACACCCAGAGTGGCTTTGAGCTAAGGGAAAGCATGATCTCTTCGTTTTTTGCGGTAAGCTAACTACCCTTCACTATAATCAAAGTACTGCACTACAGGGGAACTATTTGTTGGCTACAATCATAATTTGTCACAAACCACTATAAGGGGGGTGTAAGATGACCTAACCCACTATAAGGGGGGTGTAAGATGACCTAACCCACTATAAGGGGGGTGTAAGATGACCTAACACACTATAAGGGGGGTGTAAGATGACCTAAACCACTATAAGGGGGGTGTAAGATGACCTAACCCACTATAAGGGGGGTGTAAGATGACCTAACCCACTATAAGGGGGGTGTAAGATGACCTAACCCACTATAAGGGGGGTGTAAGATGACCTAACCCACTATAAGGGGGGTGTAAGATGACCTAAACCACTATAAGGGGGGTGTAATATGACCTAAACCACTATAAGGGGGGTGTAAGATGACCTAATCCACTATAAGGTGGGTGTAAGATGACCTAACCCACTATAAGGGGGGTGTAAGATGACCTAACCCACTATAAGGGGGGTGTAAGATGACCTAACCCACTATAAGGGGGGTGTAAGATGACCTAACCCACTATAAGGTGGGTGTAAGATGACCTAACCCACTATAAGGGGGGTGTAAGATGACCTAACCCACTATAAGGGGGGTGTAAGATGACCTAACCCACTATAAGGGGGGTGTAAGATGACCTAAACCACTATAAGGGGGGTGTAAGATGACCTAACCCACTATAAGAGGGGTGTAAGATGACCTAACCCACTATAAGGGGGGTGTAAGATGACCTAAACCACTATAAGGGGGGGGGGGAGTTGACCAACATAACAATTAGGGTTGTTGTGCAAGTTGGCCCAAAATGTTATTTAAATTTTATTTTTATTTTTTTTAAATGCGAAAAAGCCAAATTAAATATAAATACTAACTGCACTTTTTATTCTTTTTCAGGCACCCCGATAATAATTTTTCTTTTTAAAAAAAAACATTTAAAACATAAATAAAAGATCTAAAAATAAACATGTTGCAATGTGTTTACTTCTGAAGGTACTAACATTGATTTCAAGCCCACAGCAAAGCGCAGGCGCTGTGTTGAATAGCGTGTGTCAAAATGACAGCGCCTACAAAGCTGATCTGAAACATCATATTCAGCAATGTAGGCATTGTTCCCAACAACGCCAGGTAGCGACTGAGGAGGCCTGCTATAGCGATTTGCTGACGCCCGCGGCGTACGCTAGCGGCGCTCATAGCGCCATACTTCAGTCGCTCATCTGTCGCTACCTGGCGCTATTACTGAATCGGCCTCATAGTAAACAGGGAATAATGTGCAAAAGCACTTACCGCCGGGGCCCGGGGGTACTTGACCTGCCCAGGGCCTCTGAAGTTGTGACGCTTCTATTGAGGGGATCTTCTTCCTGGATAGGGGTGTTTTCCTCTTGCGCTCCACCTTATAACTCCACCAGGTCTTTTTATCAATAGTAGAATCCCGCGATGAATTGGTTGCTAGTAATAAAAAAGCGATGACCGCCTGTGTTTGGTGTAACACAATTTTATTTGGAATCAATTTAGAAACCTCCCCAGTTAGTGGTGCACCAACACCCTTTCTGGACCAGACCTTATTTTGAGACACCTTCAAACGCGCCACAACAGATATCCCTTCTCCCAACCCTTGTATGAGCTCAGTTGGGAGTTAGGATCTCAACCATGAATATATGGGCTCCTAATGCTGCTGCCAAGTCCTGGGTGTGTCTTTCAGGCAATATATGGTCTCCTAATGCTGCTGCCAACTCCAGTTTCTCTTTCAGGAAATATATGGGTTCCCTATGCTGCTGCCAACTCCCGGGTGTGTTTTTCAGGCAATATATGGGATCCTAATGCTGCTGCCAACTCCAATGTGTCTTTCAGGCAATATATGGGCTCCCTATGCTGCTGCCAAATTCATGGTGTGTTATTCAGGCAATATAGGGGCTCATCATGCTGCTGCCAACTCCAATGTGTCTTTCAGGCAATATATGGGCTCCCTATGCTGCTGCCAAATTCAGGGTGTGTTTTTCAGGCAATATATGGGCTCATCATGCTGATGCCACCTCAAGGCTCTGTAATTGTGCCGCTCTGCGACAGCGAATCTAATAGCGACACCTCTGATCTGCATGTCATACTTCTTTACAATAGTATTTTACTAACCCAGCATGCATCCTATGCATGTTACAGCCAAGCAAAACGTTCTGCAACCCTATGGAGGCTCGCGGACGCCCAAAAATAGCTGTTTTTAATAGTGATTTGCCGCAAATAATTACGGACCAAAACGATTTTTCCCGGAATATTTGGCGAATTGGCCGAATCTAATTTTTCAAAAGTTCGCTCATCTCTACTCAAATTATTATGATGTCAGGTGTAAAGAAAAGGAACAAGTAAAGGAAGTGCAGGATATATTTTTGAGTTGTAAATTACATTATGCGCTGAGTGTACATGGAAGAATGAGAGAAAGTCAGAAACCTACATCGACCCCGTGCCATCGACCCCGTGGCCACTGGACCATGTAATGAGGTAACACTCACAGTGCTGACTGGTGGCAGGTAAGAGTGTAGTCTCCTGACCTGTGGCATGATTGATTTGAGGTATGTGGGAGTAATCCAAAATATTTGGAGAAGTTTGGCACATTTTGGAAATTCTTCAATCTTCAATTTTATAAATACCTACACATTAAGGGCCAGAACCCAGTGCCGGCACTCCCCAGTGTCCATTGATGCTGTGCTAGTTCCTGCCAAGCTTTATTTATAAATGTAAAACTGTTTCTCCATGCTCTTTGCACCTGAGCAAGCATAATTCACCAATATGGCACTAAAACTGCATGGAATTTGTCTGATACCACAGAGGTAGTCTAGATTTGCTGGCGCAGACAGTTGAGTGAATTTAAATTAATGATAGCCCAATGATTCTTTTTTTTTTACCCTATTTTTCACTGTTCCTAAGCTTCACATTGGGGCTATTGCTTTCAAGATTATCCTGTTTAGGTAAGCCCAAAGATACAGAGCATAATAATTATTCCTACTGAACTCCTACTGTGACCCACCAAAGCTGTAGTTGTATTAGGTACCTCTCATTTTTGGTATAATAATGATGAGATCTAGAAGGCAATCTATAGTATCTTTTATTTTCTGTCATTTTCCGCTGACATAACCTTGCAAATTTGTCTAGTATGTGAGTAGGCAGTGTGAAAGTGAATGCAGCAGATGAAATGGATGCGTTTCCAGGGCCAGAAGTTGGCAAAGTATGTATGACAAACCAACAAAGCCGTTTTCTGATTAAGTACAATTTGTAATATACCTTGTCAACAGCAAACTGAAAATGTACCTCAATGTATCTTAGATCTTATTTGCATGTCATAAGTATTTATTTTGTAATTTAGTATACCCTCCATTAACTGGTGTTTCTGATCATATTACAGGTACTCCTTATAACTAATTTAACAATAACATGGCACCTATTCATTGACATGCTAGCAATTGCGGTTCAGCCCTGGAATTTAAAAACTCCAGGGCCGGCTGCCAGGCTACCCCCGGAGCATCCTAAACCAAGATGCCGGAAGCTCAAGCGACACTGTGTTTGCAAGTGAGTGCATCACCACTATTCCTGTAGCTGTGCATGCTCCCAAGCCCTATCATTCAAAAAGGCTGGGGAGCGGGAGCATGAGCACTTAGAAGGAAAGCGGGGGATGCTGTCAACTGGCTGATGAATGTCACCCGACACTCTTGAGATCAGCCAATCATTGATTTCAAAAGTGCCAGAGGGCGTGGCTTTGGCGTTGGAAAAACACTTTTTAAAAAGAAAAATGAGCTACTGCCAAACCAGCAGCATTTCCGAGGTACTCGGGTGACTCAATAAAGGTTTTTTCCCGCTTTAAAGTTCCCTAACAGTAAGCAGTATTGTGCACTTATCAAAGCTTCTAACATAATAAACAAGAACATTTGAAATACAAAACAGTATATACTGAGGGGCATATGAGTAAATCAAATGTCCAAATTGCATTGAAAGCAGTGGTGTATCAGCAATAGTAAACAAAATGTTAATAGTTCAGATTACATGTCACTAGGACATTTTGTCAATGTCAATCAATTCAATGCATTTCATTGCAGGTTACGTGATGACCACCCATGTGGCTTAAGGAATTACCAACCTGCTGAAACAGGCTCTACCAACCAGGTAAAAAAATAGCTAGTCCCTGAACCGAAGTTTAAACATTTGATATAGAACCTTATTACAATTCAGTGCCTAAAGAAATCAACAAATATATCAATTTCAAAGAAGGAGCACACTGAAGTTCATAGATAGAGATGAGCGAACTTTTGAAAAATTCGATTCGGCTGATTCGCCGAATTTTCCGCCAAAAATAGTTTCGACCCGAATTTATTCGCGACAAATCGCTATTAAAAATGGCAAGTTCTGAGCCTCCTAGAGCCTCAATAGGGTTGTAAACCATTCTGCCTTGCTGTAACATGCATAGGACGCATGCTGGGTTAGTGAAATAATACTGTAAATAATTATCACATGCAGATCGGAGGCATCGCTAATAGAATCGCAAAGCGGCACAATTGAGGGGCCCCTATGGTGCCTGAAAAACACACCCTGGAGCTGACAGCAGCAGGAGCCCAAAAATTAGCTGAATCACACCCTGGAGTTGCAAGCAGCAGCAGCAGCAGCTGCAGGAGCCCAAACATTGCTTTAAAGAGACACTGGAGTTGGCTGCAGGAGCCCAAAAATTGGATGAATCACAGCCTGGAGTTGCAAGCAGCAGCAGCAGCCCAAACATAGCTTGAAAGAGACACTGGAGTTGGCAGCAGGAGCCCAAAAATTGGATGATTCACACCCTGGAGTTGCAAGCAGCAGCAGGAGCCCAAACATTGCTTTAAAGAGACACTGGAGTTGGCAGCAGGAGGCCAAGAATTGAATGAATCACACCCTGGAGTTGCAAGCAGCAGCAGCAGGAGCCCAAACATAGCTTGAAAGAGACACTGGAGTTGGCAGCAGGAGCCCAAACATTGGAGGAATCACACCCTGGAGTTGCAAGCAGCAGCAGCCCAAACATAGCTTGAAAGAGACACTGGAGGTGGCAGCAGGAGCCCAAAAATTGGATGAATCTCACCCTGGAGTTGCAAGCAGCAGCAGCAGCAGCCCAAACATTGCTTTAAAGAGACACTGGAGTTGGCAGCAGGAGGCCAAACATTGGATGAATCACACCCTGGAGTTGCAAGCAGCAGCAGGAGCCCAAACATTGCTTTAAAGAGACACTGGAGTTGGCAGCAGGAGCCCAAAAATTGGATGAATCACACCCTGGAGTTGCAAGCAGCAGCAGGAGCCCAAACATAGCTTTAAAGAGACACTGGAGTTGGCTTCAGGAGCCCAAAAATTGGATGAATCACACCCTGGAGTTGCAAGCAGCAGCAGGAGCCCAAACATTACTTTAAAGAGACACTGGAGTTGGCAGCAGGAGCCCAAAAATTGGATGAATCACACCCTGGAGTTGCAAGCAGCAGGAGCCCAAACATTGGCTGAAAGAGACACTGGAGTTGGCAGCAGGAGCCCTACAATTGGATGAATCACACCCTGGAGTTGCAAGCAGCAGGAGCCCAAACATTGGCTGAAAGAGACACTGGAGTTGGCAGCAGGAGCCCTACAATTGGATGAATCACAGCCTGGAGTTGCAAGCAGCAGCAGGAGCCCAAACATTATTTTAAAGAGACACTGGAGTTGGCTTCAGGAGCCCAAGAATTGGATGAATCACACCCTGGAGTTGCAAGCAGCAGCAGGAGCCCATACATTGGCTGAAAGAGACACTGGAGTTGGCAGCAGGAGCCCAAAAATTGGATGAATCACACCCTGGAGTTGCAAGCAGCAGCAGCAGGAGGCCAAAAATTGACTGAAAGGCACACCCTGAAGTTGGCATCAGCAGGAGGCCAAAAATTGGTTGGAAGGCACACCCTGAAGTTGGCATCAGCAGGAGCCCAAAAATTGGCCAAAAGACATAAATATGTTTTGCACCATTTGGAAAGTGTAAAACGTGGCACCATGCTGAATCTAGTCGCATGCATCAGGCATTGGTGGGTGGAAATCCTGGCTGATCCATCCCTGATTCATTTTGACAAATGTGAGTCTCTCCACATTTTTAGTTGACAGACGAGTTCTCGCCGTAACTATGGCCCCTGCCGCACTAAACACCCGCTCAGATGGCACGCTACTTGCCGGGCAGGACAGCTTTTCCAGGGCAAACTCTGCTAGTTGCGGCCACAAGCCAAGTTTGGCTGCCCAGAAGTCCAGCGGATCCTCAAGGTGTGTTGGCATGGTCATGTCAAGGTATGACATGACCTGCTGGTTGAGGTCCTGCTCCAGGTCTTCCTGCTGCTCATAAGTAGCCTCACTATGCGGGTGTAGAAAGCTACTCATTAGTGACTGAAGACTGAGGCTGCTGCTGATGGAGCTGCTGCTGCTGCTCCTGCCAACCCCCCCAGCAGCCATGGCAGTGGAAGGTGAGCGCAGAGGTCCCCTCGAGTCAGACCTGCGAGAGTATGGACCATGGCGCAGATAGGCATCGGCCAACTGCCTACGTAGAATGTCTTTGTAGTAGTTCAGTTTGTCCTCCCTCTCGGCGGGTTTAAAAAATGCCCCCATTTTGTGCCGGAAGCAAGGGTCCAATAAGGTGGACAGCCAGAAGTCAATCCCGCCGACAAATGGAAACAATTCTGGGGTCACTACGCAAGCACGTGAGCATGCTTCCTGCCATTTGCGCAAGTGACTCGGAGGGACTACCTGTCTCCATCTCCACTGCATACTGCCACGGTGTGTCCGGGTCCTCTGTCTCGCCTTCCTCAAAACCCTCTAGCTCCTCTGGCTGCTCCTGCTCCTCCTCTCCTGTCCGCTGACTAGATAAACTAGCCATTTCGCCAAGCCTAAACTGTGCTTCACTGTGCCCCTCCTCCTCCTCTTCCTCCTCCAGTTCAGCTCCAACGGGGTTCATGTGGCTGTAAGATGTAGACGCCATGTCTCCAGTGCCCTGACCAGCCATGGTTTCCAACATGTGCTGTAGTACATGAAGCAGTGGAATCACGTCGTTCATCCCGTAATCCTGCCGACTGACAAATAAAGTGGCTTCCTCAAAGGGCCTGAGCAAACGGCAGGTGTCACGTATGAGCTGCCACTGGTTGACATTGAAGTTACACAGGGGAGTCCCCCTATCTGCTTGGATCATCAGGAAATCCGTGATGGCTTTTCTCTGTTCATATAATCGGTCCAACATGTGAAGGGTGGAATTCCAACGGGTGGAAACATCGCAAATCAGACTATGTTGGGGGATACTGTTCTGACGCTGTAGCTCAAGAAGGGTGTTTTTGGCGGTGTATGAGTGGCTGAAGTGCATGCAAAGTTTCCTTGAAGTTGTTAGGATGTCTTGCAGATGGGGGGAACACTTCAGAAACCGCTTGACAACCAGATTGAAGACGTGAGCCATGCAGGGGGCATGGGTCAGCCTTTCTTGGCGCAGCGCAGACAAAATGTTCTTCCCATTGTCGGTAACCATGATTCCCATTTTAAGTTTTCTTGGAGTAAGCCATGTTTGGATTTCCTGATGAATAAATTTAAGCAGTTCCTCCCCTGTGTGACTCCGTTTGCCAAGACAAACCATGTGAAGCACTGCGTGACACCTCCGTGCCCTGCACACATGGTAGACATGGAGGGGCACTGACACCTGAGCCTACAGTGGAGGGTGAGGAGATGGCGGAGGATGAGGAGGCCGAGTCGCATGGTGTCACAGGCCCAAACGGCAGGGAGGGTGGAGGCCGAGCGGAGTGACCTGTCCAAGTTGCTGCTGCTGCTGCCAAGGGACCACATTCACCCAGTGGGCCGTAAACGACATGTACTGTCCCTGACCGTAGTTACAGCTCCAGACGTTGGCGCTGCCATGCACTTTGCTACACACCGACAGGCTCAAGGACTGGCCCACCTTCTGTTCAACAAAAGTGTGCAGCGCTGGTACTGTCTTCTTGGCAAAGAAATGACGGCTTGGGACTCTCCACCTCAGCTCGGCACAAGCCATCAGTTCTCTGAAAGGTGCTGAGTCCACCACCTGAAAAGGGAGCGACTGCAGCACCAGCAACTTGGACAGGAGCACATTCACCTTCTGCGCCGTAGGATGAGTGGGCGCATACTGCTGTCTCTTGGACATGGCTTCGCTGATGGATTGCTGGCGGGATGCATGACTTGGAGGAGGAGGAGCAGGAGTGACAGAGAATGGGTATGATGCCCAGCTGCCTTCGGTTGAGGTGCTGGAGCCTTGGCTGGCAGAAATTGGGAGCGGTGTGCCACTTGGTGAGGAAGCAGGCTGGACCACCCCTTGGGAGCCTCGGTTCTCCCAGGTCGCTTTATGGTGACGCATCATATGTTGACGCAGGGCCGTGGTGCCAACATTTGGACCCTGGCCACGCTTCACCTTCTGCCTACATATCTTGCATGTGGCCATGTTACCCTCCCGCGGATGCTTCAGGAAAAACTGCCACACTGCCGAGTAGCTACTTTTCCCACCAACAGGCCTCACTGATTCACTGCTATTGTCGCCAACTCCAGGAACCCCTGCTCCACTACCTCCCGATAAGGTAGCCTGCCGCGCAGCAGGTGCTCTACCCCGGCCCTGGCCCCGTTTTGCTCCAGGCTTTACAATTGTGCCCCTTGCTGCCTGAGCTGCTGACTCCGGGGCAACCTGCGCCCCTCTTCTCCTGATGATGACAATGAAGCCCCTTCATCACCCGGCTCCCAAGTGCGATCGGCTTCATCATCATCATCATCACCGAGTTGTGGCTGTACATCACTGATGTTCTTGGTTTCCTCAGTGTCTGGCGCAAGAGCTGGAAATCTCACAACACCCACGACACTGTCCACATCACTATTTGTCTGCCGAGCTAAAGAAGCCACCTCCATTTCATGGCTGGGCAGTAGCTGCTGACTGTCCTCTATCTTAAAGTCCTCCTCACTTAAGAGTGGAGCTGAACCCAAAGCATAGGATACGTCGCTGGGGGAGGGAACAGCGTAGGACAGAGGCAATGGGAGGACAGGGACTGCTCTCGGGGCATGCCAACTCAGGGTTGTGTCAGAGGAACCTACCAACCCTAGACTGGGGGTCTCAGACGTAACTTGTGATGATGTTAATGAGCGCGTTAAACAATCTACCACGGCAGATGCGTTACTGGTGGAGACACGACCGCTAGCAGATACTGGCAGATCAGGTCTCTCACCGTGACTCCTGCTGCCACTCGCCCCTAGTCTGCTGTGACCTCTGCCTACTGAATCTTGGCCTCTGCCACTCCTCTTTGAACATCCTGGCACTTGTCTGCCTGACATTTTTATGTATTTGCTTATTTAGTATAAACAGATAGGGTGAAAGGTGCAGCTTTGGGGTGCCCTGCGGCCTGGTTTATTGAAAGCAGTCAAAAAGGAAGTGCAAACTGAAGTAGTTTAATAAAGCAGCTGATGCTGATCAACACTTATGTTGTATAACAGATAGGGTGCAAGGTGCAGCTTTGGAGTGCCCTGTGGCCTGGTTTATTGAAAGCAGTCAAAAACAAGTGCAAACTGAAGTAGCTTAATGAAGCAGCTGATGCTGATCAACACTTATGTTGTAAAACAGATAGGGTGCAATGTGCAGCTTTGGGGTGCCCTGCGGCCTGATTTATTGAAAGCAGTCAAAAAGGAAATGCAAACTGAAGTACCTTAATGAAGCTAATGCTGAGCAACGCTTATGTTGTATAACAGATAGGGTGCAAGGTGCAGCTTTGGGGTGCCCTGCGGCCTGGTTTATTGAAAGCAGTCAAAAACAAGTGGAAACTAAAGTAGCTTAATAAAGCTGATGCTGATCAATGCTTATGATGTATAACAGATAGGGTGAAAGGTGCAGCTTTGGGGTGCCCTGCGGCCTGGTTTATTGAAAGCAGTCAAAAAGGAAGTGCAAACTGAAGTAGCTTAATAAAGCAGCTGATGCTGATCAACACTTATGTTGTATAACAGATAGGGTGCAAGGTGCAGCTTTGGGGTGCCCTGCGGCCTGGTTTATTGAAAGTAGTCAAAAAGGAAGTGCAAACTAAAGTAGCTTAATAAAGCTGATGCTGATCAACGCTTATGTTGTATAACAGATAGGGTGCAAGGTGCAGCTTTGGGGTGCCCTGCGGCCTGGTTTATTGAAAGCAGTCAAAAACAAGTGCAAACTGAAGTAGCTTAATGAAGCTGATGCTGAACAACGCTTATGTTGTATAACAGGGTGCAAGGTGCAGCTTTGGGGTGCCCTGCAGCCTGGTTTATTGAAAGCAGTCAAAAACAAGTGCAAACTAAAGTAGCTTAATAAAGCTGATGCTGATCAACGCTTATGTTGTATAACAGATAGAGTGCAAGGTGCAGCTTTGGGGTGCCCTGCGGCCTGGTTTATTGAAAGCAGTCAAAAACAAGTGGAAACTAAAGTAGCTTAATAAAGCTGATGCTGATTAACGCTTATGTTGTATAACAGATAGGGTGCAAGGTGCAGCTTTGGGATGCCCTGTGGCCTGGTTTATTGAAAGCAGTCAAAAACAAGTGCAAACTAAAGTAGCTTAATAAAGCTGATGCTGATCAATGCTTATGTTGTATAACAGATAGGGTGCAAGGTGCAGCTTTGGGGTGCCCTGCGGCCTGGTTTATTGAAAGCAGTCAAAAACAAGTGGAAACTAAAGTAGCTTAATAAAGCTGATGCTGATCAACGCTTATGTTGTATAACAGATAGGGTGCAAGGTGCAGCTTTGGAGTGCCCTGCGGCCTGGTTTATTGAAAGCAGTCAAAAAGGAAGGGCAAACTGAAGTAGCTTAATGAAGCTGATGCTGAACAACGCTTATGTTGTATAACAGATAGGGTGCAAGGTGCAGCTTTGGGGTGCCCTGCGGCCTGGTTTTTTGAAAGCAGTCAAAAACAAGTGCAAACTGAAGTAGCTTAATGAATCTGATGCTAAACAATGCTTATGTTGTATAACAGGGTGCAAGGTGCAGCTTTGGGGTGCCCTGCGGCCTGGTTTATTGAAAGCAGTAAAAAACAAGTGCAAACTAAAGTAGCTTAATAAAGCGGATGCTGATCAACGCTTATGTTGTATAACAGATAGGGTGCAAGGTGCAGCTTTGGGGTGCCCTGCGGCCTGGTTTATTGAAAGCAGTCAAAAACAAGTGCAAACTAAAGTAGCTTAATAAAGCTGATGCTGATCAACGCTTATGTTGTATAACAGATAGGGTGCAAGGTGCAGCTTTGGAGTGCCCTGCGGCCTGGTTTATTGAAAGCAGTCAAAAACAAGTGGAAACTAAAGTAGCTTAATAAAGCTGATGCTGATCAACGCTTATGTTGTATAACAGATAGGGTGCAAGGTGCAGCTTTGGGGTGCCCTGCGGCCTGGTTTATTGAAAGCAGTCAAAAACAAACGGAAACTAAAATAGCTTAATAAAGCTGATGCTGATCAACGCTTATGCTGTATAACAGGGTGCAAGGTGCAGCTTTGGGGTGCCTTGCGGCCTGGTTTATTGAAAGCAGTCAAAAACAAGTGCAAACTGAAGTAGCTTAATAAAGCTGATGCTGATCAACGCTAATGTTGTATAACAGATAGGGTGCAAGGTGCAGCTTTGGGGTGCCCTGCGGCCTGGTTTATTGAAAACAGTCAAAAACAAGTGGAAACTAAAGTAGCTTAATAAAGTTGATGCTGATCAACGCTTATGTTGTATAACAGATAGGGTGCAAGGTGCAGCTTTGGGGTGCCCTGCGGCCTGATTTATTCAAAGAAGTCAAAAACAAGTGCAAACTGAAGTAGCTTAATAAAACAGCTGATGCTGATCAACGCTTATGTTGTATAGCAGATAGGGTGCAAGGTGCAGCTTTGGGGTGCCCTGCGGCCTGGTTTATTGAAAGCAGTCAAAAACAAGTGCAAACTGAAGTAGCTTAACAAAGCTGATGCTGAACAATGCTTATGTTGTATAACAGATAGGGTGGAAGGTGCAGCTTTGGGGTGCCTGCAGCCTGGTTTATTGAAAGCAGTCAAAAGCAAGTGGAAACTAAAGTAGCTTAATAAAGCTGATGCTGATCAACGCTTATGTTGTATAACAGATAGGGTGCAAGGTGCAGCTTTGGGGTGCCCTGCGGCCTGGTTTATTGAAAGCAGTCAAAAACAAGTGCAAACTGAAGTAGCTTAATGAAGCTGATGCTGAACAACACTTATGTTGTAAAACAGATAGGGTGCAAGGTGCAGCTTTGGGGTGCCCTGCGGCCTGGTTTATTGAAAGCAGTCAAAAACAAGTGCAAACTGAAGTAGCTTAATGAAGCTGATGCTGAACAACGCTTATGTTGTAAAACAGATAGGGTGCAAGGTGCAGCTTTGGGGTGCCCTGCGGCCTGGTTTACTGAAAGCAGTCAAAAACAAGTGCAAACTGAAGTAGCTTAATGAAGCTGATGCTGAACAACGCTTATGTTGTATAACAGGTAGGGTGGATGGTGCAGCTTTGGGGTGCCCTGTGGCCTGGTTTATTGAAAACAGTCAAAAACAAGTGGAAACTAAAGTAGCTTAATAAAGCTGATGCTGATTAACGCTTATGTTGTATAACAGATAGGGTGCAAGGTGCAGCTTTGGGATGCCCTGTGGCCTGGTTTATTGAAAGCAGTCAAAAACAAGTGCAAACTAAAGTAGCTTAATAAAGCTGATGCTGATCAATGCTTATGTTGTATAACAGATAGGGTGCAAGGTGCAGCTTTGGGGTGCCCTGCGGCCTGGTTTATTGAAAGCAGTCAAAAACACGTGGAAACTAAAGTAGCTTAATAAAGCTGATGCTGATCAACGCTTATGTTGTATAACAGATAGGGTGCAAGGTGCAGCTTTGGAGTGCCCTGCGGCCTGGTTTATTGAAAGCAGTCAAAAAGGAAGGGCAAACTGAAGTAGCTTAATGAAGCTGATGCTGAACAACGCTTATGTTGTATAACAGATAGGGTGCAAGGTGCAGCTTTGGGGTGCCCTGTGGCCTGGTTTATTGAAAGCAGTCAAAAAGGAAGTGCAAACTGAAGTAGCTTAATGAAGCTGATGCTAAACAATGCTTATGTTTTATAACAGGGTGCAAGGTGCAGCTTTGGGGTGCCCTGCAGCCTGGTTTATTGAAAGCAGTAAAAAACAAGTGCAAACTAAAGTAGCTTAATAAAGCGGATGCTGATCAACGCTTATGTTGTATAACAGATAGGGTGCAAGGTGCAGCTTTGGGGTGCCCTGCGGCCTGGTTTATTGAAAGCAGTCAAAAACAAGTGCAAACTAAAGTAGCTTAATAAAGCTGATGCTGATCAACGCTTATGTTGTATAACAGATAGGGTGCAAGGTGCAGCTTTGGAGTGCCCTGCGGCCTGGTTTATTGAAAGCAGTCAAAAACAAGTGGAAACTAAAGTAGCTTAATAAAGCTGATGCTGATCAACGCTTATGTTGTATAACAGATAGGGTGCAAGGTGCAGCTTTGGGGTGCCCTGCGGCCTGATTTATTGAAAGAAGTCAAAAACAAGTGCAAACTGAAGTAGCTTAATAAAACAGCTGATGCTGAACAACGCTTATGTTGTAAAACAGATAGGGTGCAAGGTGCAGCTTTGGGGTGCCCTGTGGCCTGGTTTATTGAAAGCAGTCAAAAGCAAGTGGAAACTAAAGTAGCTTAATAAAGCTGATGCTGATCAACGCTTATGTTGTATAACAGATAGGGTGCAAGGTGCAGCTTTGGGGTGCCCTGCGGCCTGGTTTATTGAAAGCAGTCAAAAACAAGTGCAAACTGAAGTAGCTTAATGAAGCTGATGCTGAACAACGCTTATGTTGTAAAACAGATAGGGTGCAAGGTGCAGCTTTGGGGTGCCCTGCGGCCTGGTTTATTGAAAGCAGTCAAAAACAAGTGCAAACTGAAGTAGCTTAATGAAGCTGATGCTGAACAACGCTTATGTTGTATAACAGATAGGGTGGAAGGTGCAGCTTTGGGGTGCCCTGCGGCCTGGTTTATTGAAAACAGTCAAAAACAAGTGGAAACTAAAGTAGCTTAATAAAGCTGATGCTGATTAACGCTTATGTTGTATAACAGATAGGGTGCAAGGTGCAGCTTTGGGATGCCCTGCGGCCTGGTTTATTGAAAGCAGTCAAAAACAAGTGCAAACTAAAGTAGCTTAATAAAGCTGATGCTGATCAATGCTTATGTTGTATAACAGATAGGGTGCAAGGTGCAGCTTTGGGATGCCCTGTGGCCTGGTTTATTGAAAGCAGTCAAAAACAAGTGCAAACTAAAGTAGCTTAATAAAGCTGATGCTGAACAACGCTTATGTTGTATAACAGGTAGGGTGGATGGTGCAGCTTTGGGGTGCCCTGCGGCCTGGTTTATTGAAAACAGTCAAAAACAAGTGGAAACTAAAGTAGCTTAATAAAGCTGATGCTGATTAACGCTTATGTTGTATAACAGATAGGGTGCAAGGTGCAGCTTTGGGGTGCCCTGCGGCCTGGTTTATTGAAAGCAGTCAAAAACAAGTGCAAACTGAAGTAGCTTAATGAAGCTGATGCTGAACAACGCTTATGTTGTAAAACAGATAGGGTGCAAGGTGCAGCTTTGGGGTGCCCTGCGGCCTGGTTTATTGAAAGCAGTCAAAAACAAGTGCAAACTGAAGTAGCTTAATGAAGCTGATGCTGAACCACGCTTATGTTGTATAACAGATAGGGTGGAAGGTGCAGCTTTGGGGTGCCCTGCGGCCTGGTTTATTGAAAACAGTCAAAAACAAGTGGAAACTAAAGTAGCTTAATAAAGCTGATGCTGATTAACGCTTATGTTGTATAACAGATAGGGTGCAAGGTGCAGCTTTGGGATGCCCTGCGGCCTGGTTTATTGAAAGCAGTCAAAAACAAGTGCAAACTAAAGTAGCTTAATAAAGCTGATGCTGATCAATGCTTATGTTGTATAACAGATAGGGTGCAAGGTGCAGCTTTGGGGTGCCCTGCGGCCTGGTTTATTGAAAGCAGTCAAAAACAAGTGGAAACTAAAGTAGCTTAATAAAGCTGATGCTGATCAACGCTTATGTTGTATAACAGATAGGGTGCAAGGTGCAGCTTTGGGGTGCCCTGCGGCCTGGGTTATTGAAAGCAGTCAAAAACAAGTGGAAACTAAAGTAGCTTAATAAAGCTGATGCTGATCAACGCTTATGTTGTATAACAGATAGGGTGCAAGGTGCAGCTTTGGAGTGCCCTGCGGCCTGGTTTATTGAAAGCAGTCAAAAAGGAAGGGCAAACTGAAGTAGCTTAATGAAGCTGATGCTGAACAACGCTTATGTTGTATAACAGATAGGGTGCAAGGTGCAGCTTTGGGGTGCCCTGTGGCCTGGTTTATTGAAAGCAGTCAAAAAGGAAGTGCAAACTGAAGTAGCTTAATGAAGCTGATGCTAAACAATGCTTATGTTGTATAACAGGGTGCAAGGTGCAGCTTTGGGGTGCCCTGCGGCCTGGTTTATTGAAAGCAGTAAAAAACAAGTGCAAACTAAAGTAGCTTAATAAAGCGGATGCTGATCAACGCTTATGTTGTATAACAGATAGGGTGCAAGGTGCAGCTTTGGGGTGCCCTGCGGCCTGGTTTATTGAAAGCAGTCAAAAACAAGTGCAAACTAAAGTAGCTTAATAAAGCTGATGCTGATCAACGCTTATGTTGTATAACAGATAGGGTGCAAGGTGCAGCTTTGGAGTGCCCTGCGGCCTGGTTTATTGAAAGCAGTCAAAAACAAGTGGAAACTAAAGTAGCTTAATAAAGCTGATGCTGATCAACGCTTATGTTGTATAACAGATAGGGTGCAAGGTGCAGCTTTGGGGTGCCCTGCGGCCTGATTTATTGAAAGAAGTCAAAAACAAGTGCAAACTGAAGTAGCTTAATAAAACAGCTGATGCTGAACAACGCTTATGTTGTAAAACAGATAGGGTGCAAGGTGCAGCTTTGGGGTGCCCTGTGGCCTGGTTTATTGAAAGCAGTCAAAAGCAAGTGGAAACTAAAGTAGCTTAATAAAGCTGATGCTGATCAACGCTTATGTTGTATAACAAATAGGGTGCAAGGTGCAGCTTTGGGGTGCCCTGCGGCCTGGTTTATTGAAAGCAGTCAAAAACAAGTGCAAACTGAAGTAGCTTAATGAAGCTGATGCTGAACAACGCTTATGTTGTAAAACAGATAGGGTGCAAGGTGCAGCTTTGGGGTGCCCTGCGGCCTGGTTTATTGAAAGCAGTCAAAAACAAGTGCAAACTGAAGTAGCTTAATGAAGCTGATGCTGAACAACGCTTATGTTGTATAACAGATAGGGTGGAAGGTGCAGCTTTGGGGTGCCCTGCGGCCTGGTTTATTGAAAACAGTCAAAAACAAGTGGAAACTAAAGTAGCTTAATAAAGCTGATGCTGATTAACGCTTATGTTGTATAACAGATAGGGTGCAAGGTGCAGCTTTGGGATGCCCTGCGGCCTGGTTTATTGAAAGCAGTCAAAAACAAGTGCAAACTAAAGTAGCTTAATAAAGCGGATGCTGATCAACGCTTATGTTGTATAACAGATAGGGTGCAAGGTGCAGCTTTGGGGTGCCCTGCGGCCTGGTTTATTGAAAGCAGTCAAAAACAAGTGCAAACTAAAGTAGCTTAATAAAGCTGATGCTGATCAACGCTTATGTTGTATAACAGATAGGGTGCAAGGTGCAGCTTTGGAGTGCCCTGCGGCCTGGTTTATTGAAAGCAGTCAAAAACAAGTGGAAACTAAAGTAGCTTAATAAAGCTGATGCTGATCAACGCTTATGTTGTATAACAGATAGGGTGCAAGGTGCAGCTTTGGGGTGCCCTGCGGCCTGATTTATTGAAAGAAGTCAAAAACAAGTGCAAACTGAAGTAGCTTAATAAAACAGCTGATGCTGAACAACGCTTATGTTGTAAAACAGATAGGGTGCAAGGTGCAGCTTTGGGGTGCCCTGTGGCCTGGTTTATTGAAAGCAGTCAAAAGCAAGTGGAAACTAAAGTAGCTTAATAAAGCTGATGCTGATCAACGCTTATGTTGTATAACAGATAGGGTGCAAGGTGCAGCTTTGGGGTGCCCTGCGGCCTGGTTTATTGAAAGCAGTCAAAAAGGAAGGGCAAACTGAAGTAGCTTAATGAAGCTGATGCTGAACAACGCTTATGTTGTATAACAGATAGGGTGCAAGGTGCAGCTTTGGGGTGCCCTGCGGCCTGGTTTATTGAAAGCAGTCAAAAACAAGTGCAAACTGAAGTAGCTTAATGAAGCTGATGCTGAACAACGCTTATGTTGTAAAACAGATAGGGTGCAAGGTGCAGCTTTGGGGTGCCCTGCGGCCTGGTTTATTGAAAGCAGTCAAAAACAAGTGGAAACTGAAGTAGCTTAATAAAGCAGCTGATGCTGATCAACGCTTATGTTGTACAGCAGATAGGGTGGAAGGTGCAGCTTTGGGGTGCCCTGCAGCCTGGTTTATTGAAATCAGTCAAAAACAAGTGCAAACTAAAGTAGCTTAATAAAGCTGATGCTGATCAACGCTTATGTTGTATAACAGGGTGAAAGGTGCAGCTTTGCGGTACCCTGCAGCCTGGTTTATTGAAAGCAGTCAAAAACCAGTGCAAACTGAAGTAGCTTAACAAAGCTGATGCTGAACAATGCTTATGTTGTATAACAGATAGGGTGGAAGGTGCAGCTTTGGGGTGCCCTGCGGCCTGGTTTATTGAAAGCAGTCAAAAGCAAGTGGAAACTAAAGTAGCTTAATAAAGCTGATGCTGATCAACGCTTATGTTGTATAACAGATAGGGTGCAAGGTGCAGCTTTGGGGTGCCCTGCAGCCTGGTTATTTGAAAGCAGTCAAAAACAAGTGCAAACTGAAGTAGCTTAATGAAGCTGATGCTGAACAACGCTTATGTTGTATAACAGATAGGGTGCAAGGTGCAGCTTTGGGGTGCCCTGCGGCCTGGTTTATTGAAAGCAGTCAAAAACAAGTGCAAACTGAAGTAGCTTAATGAAGCTGATGCTGAACAACGCTTATGTTGTATAACAGATAGGGTGGAAGGTGCAGCTTTGAGGTGCCCTGCGGCCTGGTTTATTGAAAACAGTCAAAAACAAGTGGAAGAGTTGAGAGAGAGTTCTGTAGAGCGAGGGGGGCGGAGCTTGCCATGGAGAGGTGAAGACGTGCGAGCAGACCGCTCCCGGCAGCGGTGCCGGGTGGCGGACGGCGGAGCTGCAGTAATCACCTCACCTGTTTCACCTGGGCTGCGGTGACGGAGCCGAACGGCGCGGCGGCGGTGGAGATCGAGTGGAGGCGGCGAGCCTTGGATCCTTCGGGGGTCCACCCCGCGGCTTCGAGCGGCAGAGCCAGCGGGAGCGGCACGACGGAAGAGCCGCTCACACAGTGGCGTGCGGTGCGGTGAAGGCGGCCGCCGGCTTGAGGTCTGTTCCCGGCCGGTTGTGGGGGTGGAGCGGAGGAGAGTGAGGCGGCTGGAGGTGGCAGGCTCCGTGATTATTGGAGTCCCCCCTGGCTGCTCACCTCCGCTAAGGAAAGCCGGCGCTCAGGTGGCTACATCGAGCGGTGCTAACCGCCTCCCTGATCCGGGTCTTTGCCGGCCCTAGGTGGGGATCGCAGAAGCGCACCTGTAAGAGAGGTCTGAGGTGTCAGACCCCGAGTAGCTGGAGGATTCCCCCCATACTTTCCATCTCAGATGGGGGATGCGCTGGACATTATATTTTGTGCACAATACCCATAGCATTTATAGCATTTCTTTCGATTCTGACTTTATCCTGCAGTTGAAGAGCGCTCTATATTTATAAGGAGCTGACAGGTTGATCCTCAATACAGCATATAAAGGTATTCGCCTCCCCGGGAGGGCCAGGCTGGGAGATCCCTTTAGACCCAGTGGGTCGGTTACCCCCTCTAAGATCTTCCTGACCCTTTGTGGAAATGGCTTCAATATGGAGTATCCCTGTAAGACATCAACTTGAGTCTTTTTTTACACTAGAACTTTTATAGGTAACTTAAAAGACCAATTATACAGCATTTATTGAGATATTCCGGAGATACTTAGGGCGGACTAGCATTCAATGGACTTGCTCCTGGAAATCCTTACTAAGATAGCTATATATACTCAGACTTCAACGGATCTAATTAAACGGCCTGTAAAGTAACCTAGGGTAGATATCCCATGTTGGGATACCCGTATAACACCAGGAGTCAGACATCTCTGGCTTAATAGGTCCGCCTGCAAATGAGCGAGGGCCCAACCATCGTCCATTAGAAATATTTTATTTGCAGCAAGGGCCGAGAAACCTCCATTAAGCACCTCTTAAATATTTTGGATCCAACTGTCCATATTGAAAGGGCTTTATTGAAAGGACTGAGTTGACATTTGCATACCTAATATAGATTAACTTTTGTAATTATCAATTACTTATTTGCACCAGTGGAGGGTAGAATAAAAAGCCCCTCCGAAAACACCATCTTTGGGAACTCTACTGATATTATAAGAATTTTTTGTTGAATCAAGAGCACAAGAAATGGGGGGAGGAACTAAACCTAAAGATAACAGGGGACAGACGACAAGAAGCACTACAGCTACCACTCAAGGAGACCTAAATCGCTATATATCGAAGCCTATAGATTCCGCACGGGAGCCATGTGCGGCTGGGGGAACCCCCCGCGGAGGGCGAATGAAAGATTTAGTGGCTGAAGAGGAAGACCCCGCGAGCTTGAATTCTTCTACCTCAGATAATACTTTAGCGGATATTTGGGCCTTTATGCGAGCTATGCCAACAAAAGAGGATCTTTCTTTGAGTACTCGTTCTATAAGTGAGAAGTTATCTGAAGAAGTGGGGCTCCTTCGTAGAGACCTTAAACAATTAGACTCCAGGCTTGTCGGGTTGGAACAACAACGTGAGGAGGATAGATCTACTATTCAGCAACTCACCCACCGGCTTCAGGCACAAGAATCGGCGACCGCCACTTTGGCCCTCCAATTGGAGGACATGGAAAATCGTAATCGACGCAATAATATACGCATACGAGGACTCCCCGAAGCTACACGAGCAGAGAACCTCCTACCCACTTTACAAGGGATTTTTTTTACACTATTGGGGGAACCAACGGGCAGCGACACCAAAATAGAAATAGAATGATCCTCCAAATCAGAATGATCCTCCAAGGGATGTAATATGCAGAATTCACTATTATCAAGAAAAAGAAGCAATTATGGCAGCAGCCAGGAGTAAGGGATCGCTAGATTTTGATGGCGCAATCTTACATTTTTATTCAGATCTAGCGAGGGCTACTCTGGCAAGACGGAGGGCTCTCCGTTCGCTCCTGGAAGTTCTTAAACAGAACAATATTACGTATAGATGGGGATACCCCTTCGCTTTATTTACCGCAAAGCAAGGAAAGACTTTCACCATTCGTAAATTTGAAGATCTTCCAGGCTTCTTTAATTATTTCTCCTTGAGCCCTGTTCAAGTACCAGATTGGTCTATATATCCCCTGGACTTTAATTTTCCACGAGCAAGAAGAGGAGCGGAAGATCAACTCCAGTCCATGAATTCATAAAAAAAATTTTTTTTTTTTCAGATTAGGATATGTAAAGACCGAGGAACCAATATGAAAGTGGACCTTATCCAGAGCCACAATATTAGATATTTTAGTTAGGATTAAGGACTTTTTTGAGAGGCGAACCAAGTGCAATTTAAGCACCCCCCCCCTTTTTTTTTTTTTTTTTTTTTTTCAATATGCTTGAGTTGTGGGGGGGAAGGGTTGTGCATTCTAAACCTAGGTGGTAATTGTATAATTTGTGCATGATGGGATCAGTCGTTGGTCTGGTAAGCACCGGAGATGGCCTGAGTAGTGTAGAGGTTGTCCCGATAATGGGATGTAGTGGAGTAGCTGGAGATAGGGGAGGGTGCTGGGCTAGGTGAGGGGGCCAGACGGAATTTGGTAAGGGACTGAAGTAGGAAGGCTTGGGGGGGGCTGAGCGCGTCTGGTCGGACGGCCAGGTGCGCTTCGGACGAGGAGTGGGGGAGAATCACTACACTTTGGATAACTAAATCACATACTTAATTGTATAAATATACACTTTTTTGTCTTGCACTTTCTCTTTTCAATTTAGTGGCAGGTACTGCCATTCATTACACTTATATATTTTCTATGATACACTTGAATCACTTTCACGTTAGTTCACTTGTTGTTTTGCTAATGGGCCCGAGTTGGGATGAGCGGGCCCCATTGATGGGTTTGTCGCACGGGTTGGAGATGGCCTCCTCTTCGGACCCTTAATTTAATACTGACCAGTGGCTCTCTAGAAGGAAATGGTACTGGGGGGTGGTCAAGCGGTCATTCGCTTTACCAGCGAGAAGTCATCAAAACTGGTCCCGACAAAGGGGATTTTCTTGCTTGTCTGGGGCCGCCTTCCGGCGTAGAGCCCCAGGGTGTCTCTGGTCCCCGCTGAGAAGTGTCGAAATGTGAGGACGTTGGCCCCGATGGGTTCCGGACCACGAGCTGTTGTCAATGTAGGTAATGGAGGGGTGAGGTGGATATTGAGGGGGGTGAGGGGGGTGGCTGCTTTTGGATTTGGGGGGGCGGCCCTGAGATTCCCCCCCCCCCCCCCCTTTGGTTTTTTTTTTTTTTTTTTTCCTCTAATAGTCAGTATATCTTATTGAAGAGAATGTCCTTGAACCTAGTTAATAGGGTGTGATGATGTGATAATAGGTGGATGAGTAGTAGTAGAGTAGAGCTTTCAATTGATATGAGGAGTTTGTTAGGATTTCAAGTCCTAAAATTGATAATTAATAAATGTTTAATATCCTATATTTTTATTTTTGCGATTATTGGCTGCCGGGAGCGAGCGCTGACTTCGTGCCGGTGTATTATACGATCTTTTTGACTACACCATTGAAGTCTTCGGCCGTGGTCTCTCCCTGCCCCCACATTTCTAGGGCATTGGGTGTTGAGGATCAGAGTCAGATTGACATCTGGGGTCTCGACTCCCGAATAAGACCCTAGTGTATATCCTGACACGGGCAGCGCCCGTTACGGTGATCAACGAATCGTTCTTTAATATAGAGGGGTTTTTTTTTTTTTCTCTCCTTTCTTTCTTTCTTCCCTTTTCCCTTGAACCAAGGAATACCTTAACTATAAATCATCAACATGCCCAGCGGTAGAGATAGTCCACAGGGGGCTCGAATGACTAAGGATAGTGTCTTGGTCCCTCTTTATGAGCAAAAATTCAGAGCCATTTCGATTAATGCCAAGGGTTTAAATACCCCATTGAAAAGATCTAAATTATTTCAGGAATTAAATAGGCTTAAAGCAAATATTGCATTTATTCAGGAGACACATTTTAAAGGTGGGGGCGCTCCTAGACTGTCCTCCAGGTCTTTTTCCCAGTCGTACACAAGTAATGCGCCAGATGTTAAGGCAAGGGGAGTGGCGATAATAATTGCCAGGAACACTCCATTTCGGGTCACGGATAGGATAGCAGATGAACAAGGTAGGTACCTGATCCTTAAGGGTTCTTTGTTTAATAAAAACTATACTCTGGCAGTGGCCTATGCTCCCAATTCTGGGCAGGTGACCTTCCTTGAGGCTTTTTTGAATAAACTTATGGAAGTGCAAGAAGGCCCTATCATCCTTGGGGGAGACTTAAATGTGACATTAGACCCATTATTGGACTCTTCAACGGGGCGATCGGCGCTTTCATATGCGGCACTAAAAAGAATCAAGAAAGCTCTTCATAAGGCTCAGCTTTGCGATCCCTGGCGTATTAATCATCCTAAGGTTAAAGATTATTCTTTCTATTCTCCAGCACATGCCATGTACTCTAGAATTGATTACGTGTTGGTGTCACATAGTCTACTACCCCAAGTGCTAAATTCTAATATAGAGATCATGGCTCTGTCGGACCATGCACCAGTGACCCTTACTATTACATCAACCGGGGCTCCAAAGGGAGAGTGGACATGGAGATTGAATGAGTCCCTATTACAAAACGAAAAGCTAATTCAAGATTTCCAGAATATTATTAAAAACTATTTTGAAATAAATAGAAGCATGGATACTTCTCCATTTAATAATTGGCTAGCTCATAAGGCGGTCATTAGAGGCTCTTTTATCAGATACGCAACTGAGAAGAAGAGGGAGCGACAACAGGAGCTACAGAAGCAAATAGAAAGAGTCCAGAAGTTAGAAAAAGTACATAAAGCATCATTGGCAAAAAGTAATTTACTGGCACTTATTGAGGCTAGAGCAACATTGAACTCTCTCTTAACTTCAAAAGCGGCCCACATTATAAAGCGTTGTAGAAGGCTTTATTTTGAATGGGGCAACAAAAGCAGCGCGCTTTTGGCAAGAGCCCTTAAGAAACAACAATCTTTAAATTTTGTAGAAGCCATTATTGATGGACAACAAAAAAAGCTTCATAGTACACCAGATATAGCTAAGACCTTTCAGTCATTTTATCAGAAGCTATACAATATTTGCCCAAAAAGACTAATCCCAGAACAGGAGCACTTAGCAGTGATAAAGAAGTATATAGAGGAGTCTGGTATGCCTAAGCTTGGGACAGAAGAGAGAGAGAGACTGGAATCCCCCATTTCTATGGAGGAGCTAAGCACCGTGGTTAAGGCTTTACCTAATGGAAAAGCCCCAGGGCCAGACGGATTTACAATAACATATTATAAGCAATTTCTCCCTCTCTTAGCCCCGCATTTTCTTTCGGCATTCAACTCAATAACCACATTCTCGGACCAGGTTAAGATCCCAAGTGAGGTACTATCCGCTCATGTGACAATAATCCAGAAACCGGGGAAAGATCCGCTTGCATGTGGAAGTTATAGGCCTATTTCATTATTGAACGTAGATCTAAAACTCTATGCGAAAATTTTGGCAAACAGAATATTAAGGTCGCTCCCGAAGCTAGTGGATGGGGATCAGTCGGGCTTTGTACCGGGTAGAGAAGCCCGTGATAATACAACCAGAGTACTGAATTTACTGCATAGAATCGAACGAACTAGAGAACCGGCGATTTTCTTGTCTACCGATGCCGAGAAGGCATTCGATCGGGTAAACTGGCAATATATTAGGGCAGTTTTAGAGCATATAGGTTTGGGTTCTAAAGCGGTAAAGATGATTATGGCCTTATATACGGAGCCCTCAGCCAGAATTAAAGTAAATGGCATTCTTTCAGAGCAGGTAGATATTAGAAATGGTACTAGACAGGGCTGTCCCCTCTCCCCAGTGATTTTTGTTCTATCTATGGGACCTTTCTTATGCAGAATTAGGGGGAGAGAAGATATACGGGGGATTTTAGTAGATTCATCTATACATAAGATTTCAGCATATGCTGATGATCTTCTGTTTTTTCTTACAAACCCGGCAGTTGGACTACCAGTCCTGTTGAAGGAATTTGAACACTTTGGTAGGCTCTCCTTTTTGAAAATAAATTACGATAAATCAGAGGCTATGGGGCTGAATCTTCCTCCAGGAGTTGAGTCCCAACTGAGAGCATCCTTTCCGTTTAGGTGGCCTTCTTTGGCCATTACATACTTAGGCACCAAGATCACGAAAACGGTAAACGAGATCTATGCAGCAAATTTTGGCCCCCTTTTTTCTAAAATTAAAAGTGATCTGGAGAACTGGGACTTACCCACTTTCACGTGGCTAGGAAGGATTAGCATCCTTAAAATGTCTGTTCTGCCAAAGATTCTATATATAATGCAAGCCCTACCGATCAGGATCCCTAGGGCATATTTTAAGTCCTTTAATTCGTTATTCATAAAATTCATCTGGCAAAGACGTAAACCCAGACTGAAACTTCGGCTTTTATTTAGAACTAAACAGATGGGAGGACTCGCATGTCCAGATCTGTTGCGATACTGGCATGCGATCCACCTTCAACGTATCCTAGATTGGCACCATCAAACTACAAAGAAGAAATGGGTGTACCTTGAGGCATCTTGGCTACATACGCCACTAAAAGAGACCCCGTGGGCAGTTAGAACAGGGAGGATCCTGTGCAGAGATCATCCGCTTATTTCCACTACACTTGGAATTTTTGGAAAACTAAGGGATAGAAATGAGATATCTCCATGGCCAACTCCCTTGGTGCCACTGGTGCACAATCCATCATTTCCTGTAGGTATTCTCCCTCGTCTCCGCAAGATCTTTGAGGAAAGAGAAATCCCAAGAGGACTGCATCTTATTTCACCTACTGGATGGACGCACTTGAAAGTCCTAAGGGATAAATGGGATACGCTTCTATTTGACCAGTGGCTTCTGTTCATTTTTCAAAGTTTTCTTTTGAGCTTAGGAACTAGACAGGCATTTCTTAGACCTTTAACTCCATTTGAACGACTGGCAAGAGAAGGAGACCCCCCAAAACACTTAATCTCCAAATTATATGCTTTACTGGAAGAAGATAGGGAAGATGAAACACCTCGATTTTGTGGGGACTGGGAGAGGGACCTGGACAGGCATTTTACGAAAGACCAGTGGAAATATATTTTTGGGGCTACACATAAGACTTCAGTCTCTGCTAAAATTCAGGAAATTAATTACAAGTGTCTTACTAGGTGGTATTATACCCCGAAAAGATTGAATGGCTTCTCACCGACCCACTCTGCGGAATGCTGGAGATGTCGAGGAGCAGTTGGAAATTGTCTCCATATTTTCTGGGATTGCCCAAAGGTCGTTCCCTTCTGGCATGATGTGGCAGACATCTCTAGTGAGATTTTGGGACGGCCTGTTGCTCGGGACCCTTCCTTGTTCCTTTTACACCTGTCGGAAATGCCTCTGAAGGTCTATAAGAGATCTCTTTTGAGACATCTTATCAATGCAGCAAAAGTATTGATACCCAGGTTTTGGAGATCAGAAACAGCTCCTCTGGTGGAGAATTGGATTGGGGAAATTAACCATATTATGGAAATGGAGGAGCTTACAGCTGTGATTCACGAGACTAAGATGCATTTTCAACAGGTTTGGACACCCTGGCTCCTCTATAGAGAAACGGCAAGATTTAAGCAGTTAATGAACGCCGATGTTCCTTCCTCCACCACTTCCGTAGAATGAATGAGCTGCTGTAGTTTTAGAAAATTAAGTATTAAATAAGGATATGGAAATTAGAAACAAGTTTAGGACATGTATAGAATGGTATAAGGGAATAGATTTCCCCCTATGGTTCAAACTGAATTTTTTCCTTTCTTCCCTTTTTCTCTCTTTTCTCTTTATTTTTCTATTTTTCTTTCATCCTTCCCCCTCTTCCCCCCCCCCTTTTTTTTTTTTTTTTTTTCTTTCCTTTGTTTTGCTTCGGTTATTATTATATGTTGTTTTTTTTGGGGGGGGGTATAAAATATAAAATATCTTCTTTTTCCCTTATGCCTTTAAGCTACTTTTGTGTTCTCTCTGTTCCATTTTTTTTATTTATTAGTTAAAATAGACGATTGTATATTGAATAAGTGTCAACGAATTTGATTAGTGACATATTACATGCTTATATGTATGATGACGAAAGGAAAAAAAAGAAGTAAATAAAGAATTAAAAAAAAAAAAACAAGTGGAAACTAAAGTAGCTTAATAAAGCTGATGCTGATCAACGCTTATGTTGTATAACAGATAGGGTGCAAGGTGCAGCTTTGGGATGCCCTGCGGCCTGGTTTATTGAAAGCAGTCAAAAACAAGTGCAAACTAAAGTAGCTTAATAAAGCTGATGCTGATCAATGTTTATGTTGTATAACAGATAGGGTGCAAGGTGCAGCTTTGGGGTGCCCTGCGGCCTGGTTTATTGAAAGCAGTCAAAAACAAGTGCAAACTGAAGTAGCTTAATAAAGCAGCTGATGCTGATCAACACTTATGTTGTATAACAGATAGGGTTAAAATAGCATGTGCCTTGGGATGCCTGTGTGGCCTGGTGTATTTTAAGCTGAACAGAAAATATTAACACTAATCCAATTATGAGAAATGCTTTTGTTTAACAGATAGGGTTAAATAGCATGTGCCTTGGGATGCCCGTATGGCCTGGTGTATTTTAAGCTGAACAGAAAATATTAACACTAATCCAATTATGAGAAATGCTTTTGTTTAACAGATAGGGTTATAATAGCGTTCAGGGCTAAATAGCAGAAAGGGTTAAATAGCATGTGCATGGAATGCACAGTGTGAAGCTGTATTTAAACCAAACCAAATATATTAACAGTAACCCAGTAATTATGAAATATGAATCATAGGCAGCACTAGGCACCCTGTCACTGTGACTTGTATGCTGCTGGATTGTTCCGGTTTTAAATCTATCTTTCCCTAGCTCTGTCTACCACTCTAAATCTCTCTCTTTACCTATCTGTAACTGTCTCTAGCTATCGCTAACTCTCACCTAACTATGACTAACTGTCTGTCCGTGTCTGCAGCTAGCTCCGTTCTGTCTGCAATGCAAGTCTCAACTGCGCAAAAGGAAAATGGCCGCCGCTTTATATAGCACGGTGACGTCACCGGGCTTCCTGGCTGCTGATAGGCTGCATGTGACTGTCCCATCGTCACTTGCCCCTGGGGACATGTCTGAACATGTCCGTCCACCATCTTAGAATGCCTGTCATTGAGTTTTAAGGAAAACTTCGATCAATCACCGGGAAATTCGGATTCGTTCAGAATCGAATTTTTCATGAAATTCGGAACGAATCCAGGTTCGTCCGGATCGATTCGCTCATCCCTATTCATAGACTAGAGATCAAGGGCTCAACCTTGCTAGTCAGGAAAGCCCTTGAGAAACTGGTGTTGGCCCACCTGTAAATCCTAGGGCCCACCTGGCATTCCAGGGCCATCTCCAGTTTGCTTATAGAGGTCAGCAGAGGATTTCATGAATATGGTACCCCAGTTCACCCTGAAAATGACTAACCCTAACTACAATTTCAGGGTATTTTCCAGGTCCTTTTTATAGATAAATGCTTTCCCTGTGTTGAAACCCTGCTTTCAACACCTTAATCCCTGACATTCTTTACAAAACACTTAAAATGTCAGTACCCACCAACACTTGCAACTGGATCAGGGGCTGAAGGATTCAATTTGTGAAACTAGGATCAGTCCTGTCTTTGTGCTCTGCAAAAGATGTGTACCTCCATCACTGATTTTACCATGTACACTATCTATTGAATTTTATTAGTAGAACTGTTCAGGCTAGACTCCACAGTCATTAGTCTAATAACAAACAATGATGAGAGCTCAAACCACAATTAATGGACTAATGGATACAAGTAAAACAGGCTTGAACTTAACACAAGGAAAACTGCTGGAATGATGATTTCAGGAAGACATCACCAGGGTCTATTCCAGTCATTATTCGTGATAAATTGGTGAGCAGGGTGACCAACACAAAATTCCTGATAGCAACCCTCTTGAGGGACCTGAAATGGTTAAGTAACACTGCTAAAATCCACAAGAAAGCCAAACAGAAGCTTTACATTTTGCACCAACTAAAGATATATGGGTTTCCCAAGAAAAATCTGACCTTTACCTGGGTTTTACTATGTCGTTACCAAGTGGTTCAGTGCTCCTCTATGACAAAATTGTATGAGAGCTGCCAAAGAGAATTACCATGTACAGAGGGTAGTGAGGTCAAAACTCTAACTGTAAGCTTATAATGTGGGTCTAGATTCAAAATACTTACAGTAGGACGCTCACTTATTGCGCCACTTCCATCACACCTGCACTATAAGGTGCCAAAATTAAAGAATATATGACGCAAAAATCCTTATTTTCCCTTTGGCCATGCAAATACTGAACGTTACTATAAGACATGCAGAAGGAGAACAAAATTGTTTAAAAATATGAACTCATGTAGCATCAGAATGTAAATATGTTTATATATTTTTTAACATTAGTATCTAATATTAATGTATACAGTTACTATTGTTATTGTTATATTATTTTTTTTTTTGTATTTTTACAAAATCCTTCCTAAAATTTCTGAAATCTGAAAATTTAAAGAGCCATATCTGAAATTCAAGCATGGTGCATTTTAATAGAGGTTAGACTGTCCATATTGTCTGTGGACTGGTTAATGCCTTTGATGGTTATGATTACAAAAAACACCCTTTCTGATACTTGCAGCAGGGCATGCCAGCACCTCCAGCTGTTGCACAAACCCCATCCACTGGTCCATCTTGGACATGAGGTCTTTAACTTTACTGTAGATAAAAGTACCCAAGCTGGAGCTGACCCAGTTGTTGACCTTCAAATGCTGCCTGCAAGTGCTACATAAAACTATGAACGGCCTTTGTGGTCTAAAATAAATTGCAGATTTTCACAATGCATGGACGATAGGCTCGATTCAGAGAGACACAAAAAAACTTTCGGTTTGGTGCCGACGTCGTAACATTTTCAAAATTTCCCGCTCTCGTATGAGCGTACGAGCGATTCTATGAATGCATTGAAAACCTTGTGTAAAGTTTCCGTCCGTTCGTACGGCAGATTACGAATTACGCGGATGTCATTTTCCATCCAGACTTTTCCGTTTCATTTCCACATGTTACAACGTAGGCTTTCGTTTTTGCCCTTTTCCCATCGTATCCTCCAACGAATCCTTTACGTTTCCCGATAGATTCTGTTTCCATTTTACCAAAAATAAACGTCCAGACGGAATCCTTACGATCTTGCGCCTGCGCACTACAAACTTAAGTCATGAAAGTGCTCGCCTACATATTTGCCACCCTCACTTCTACTACAATGTTTAGCTAAACCACTTAGCACTCCATCCTCCATCTTCCCTTTTGGACCCTTAAAGCACACCCAAACCACTTATCGTTCATGTGAATATTCATCTTTAAATATTTCTGTGCCTATTAGTTTTGTGTTAATGTAGTTTGTTAATGAAATGACAATGTAACTTTTTAAAAATAATTACCAGCATCAAATATGCATTTTTAAAAAATGTTTTAAATTTCAACTTTTTACAACTATAAATAATTAAATACATAGCAATGGCAGGCCACTGAACATTATTCTTCATCTGTGGTCCCCAACGAGTTGCACAGCTCCTGCATCTCGCCCACCAACTGAAGGACCCTGACACTCAGTTGTGCCACTCTGGCACGTGTGGTCCCTGTAAATTACAATTTTGGGATAACCTTGTTGGGGTCATACTGCAGTGCCCCCCCCCCCCGTATGGTCCAAACACCTAAATCTGGACTTCATAAGCCAGAGGGCCCTCGCCACCACGGCCCGGGTTTTGCATAGTGCCCGATTAGAGAACCCCTGGCCCGCATTCTGCAGGCAAAGAACGGGCATCAGGAGCAAGGGCGAGCAGCACATCTTGCAGTTCCTGCAACCAAATATAAAATAATTACACAAAGCAAAGGTAACCGACTAAAACACTAACTCCTACAACACATTAAGATTCAAGTTCAACAATTCAAATATCATTCACAAAGGACATAAGTCTTCAAAAATATTGCAATTGTGTGGATGTGTGGAAAAATACATTTTTACATGCTAAAGACTAATTTAGGTCAGCATTAAAATGCATCTATAAGGCATACATGAAATGTATTGATTCAGGTATGCATTGCTATACAATTTATGGCCTCGGCCATGCTGATACATGCAATGCCTTGGTGCTAAAGGCGCGCAGACTCCTCCACATAGCCGCAAAACATGTTCAAAAATAGCAATCCGAGCCCTCAGAGGTGTCGGAAGTGGTTTTACAATTATACGATTTTATAGGGTGGTGAGCCGTCGGCAAACAGCTCTCTGAATGTGACGTAAACCATCCCAGCAACGGAAGTTTTCTGAAGGAACGAAAATTTTCCAATTTTGTTTGGAAAAGTTCCGAATTGCTTTCGCTAATCGAAAGCGCATATACGCATTCTCCCGAACGTTCGTGCGAGTGAAAAATGTACGAAAAAAAGCCAAAAAATGACAAACACCCAACAAAACTTTCGATTGCAAATACGAACATAATGACATTTGGGATTTTGAATCGAGCCTAATGTGTTTGATACAACATCCTTGGCATAGACACCTTCCTTCTCTTTCTCTTGGACCGTGAACCTATATCCAATTGTTTTTCATTAAGTATTCCTGCTATAGAAACCTAACAAAATGTAATTTTCTACTTGATTCTGAAACGTTCATATTACTGTATATTTTTATCTACCGACATTAGACTATAACTTTATTTATTTTGTTAATAAAAATGTATTTATAAAAAAATTAGACTTTAGCTATAACTATATTATGACCATAGTAATACCAGCAGCCCATCAACCAGCTTTTCCATATTCAACTTGAACACAGACTTCTGGCTGGATCCCGAGTTTGCAGTTCGGGTTCGCCCAACACTACTATCCACCATTAAACTACCATATGGCTATTCAGAATATGCCTAGGACTTCAGTTCTTTTTATATTAACTTCTTTTTACCCTCAATATCTAACCTTGGCTTTGTAAGGGGAAAGCTGAAAGCATAATGTGTTGGTGGGGGATAATTCATTGATTCATTGCATAGCACTCTCTAAGAGGGATGAGTAAGCTTACATTTTAATTAGATAGGATTTAACATCAGGTTCCCAGGCACTCACAAATCTTCTTTCGGTAACCTAAATTAAGTGTATTAAAATCTAATTAGTTACAGCACTTTGCACTTCAGCCTTGTTGCATGTACAGTGTTATTGAAAAATTAGTATCTCTGGGTGTCAAATTTCTCAAATCTCTAACCTGCCTGGCAGCATAATAGCATGCACAGTAACGTTGGCACTATTAAGCTACTGTACATGTTGGACTATATTTTATTTGGCACCCAGACTAGCTGCTGTTATAATAACTCTGCATCTACTTCAATGGAAGCAGGGCTGGCATCAGAAAAGTACAGGCAATAGTCCAGTATGTGGAGGATGTTATGCTGTAATAGGGAAAGTGCCATCATTATCCCCAGTGCAACCATTGTATTGCGTTACCATGTTATATATGATTATTTTGCATTTGCAAGGTTATATAAGGGTCTGGTGCTGGTGTGTCAGAGGGTAGTGTTGGCGGGTTTTTCTTCAATGGTATGCATTATGGAGACACTTGAGCAGTATAGGTGGATCCAGAATAGAATCAAGCCCTTCAATGGTATGTGGCAATCATTGTAGGAGAGTAGGGATGTCTTTGGGTTGTTGTGGTGAATGTTAAGTGTTATCTGTCAGCCTTTATTGCAATGGGACAGTAGTCAGAATAGGGTGAGCTAGTGTGTCAGAAGGAGGAGGTAAAGAGGACTCTATCATATAGGCTACATGGATGCTAATGACAGTAAAAGGGCAGCATGGGAAGGTGAACACAAATTAAGGCCCTTATTCATCAAGCGATAGCGCCAGGTAGTGTCCGACGAGCGCCAGGTAGCGGCAGCTAACGGCGACTACCAACTCAAGTACGCCCGGCGGCGGTCACAATGACACATTTATCAAGCAAAATGAGGCTAGCGCCGGCGAGAGCGACGGCTAGCGCGGCATTCATCATGAAGCCGCCTGGACCGAACAGCGCCGCTGCAAATTCCCTCACAGCGCCAGGTATGAGCTGTCGCTCCCTGGCGATGTCCAATGCATTTCAATGGAGCAATCTATAATAATTCATGATTAATTGGTGATAATTTTTTTTTTAATTTTTTTAATGTCAAAAAATCGGAGAACACTTCTGCAATGTTAGGATTTATTTTTAAGTAAAAAAAAAAAAAAAATGTGCAGAATTGATCTAACAGGTCTGAGATTAATGTATTCATATAACAAAATGATTCTAAAAACATGTATAATGTTACATTAAAAAAATATGGTTGTTTAGGGGTTAAAAACTAGTTAATACAGATCGCCGCCAGCGCTCTGGGGTTTAAACAAGGAATGGACAGCGACAGCACATTCGGAGCGTGATTTTTTGATGAATATGAAGCTAGCCGTTCGCTCTGGCCATTCGTTGTCAGGCGCTCACATACAACGCTGGACCTGTGAAACAGCGACCCCCCAGCCCGTATTCAACATTACCGCACACCGACTGAGTCGCTGTCATCAAGCTAATGCCGGCCAAGCACAGCGAATACTGGCTGGCGCTGAAAAAATCACGCTACAGTCGCTCATCTGTCGCTACCTGGCGCTATTGATGAATCGGCATCTAAGTTGAATGAGACAGTTTGGCTGTATGGGCTCAGAAATTTGTGATCGAAGCCCTGAATGGGAGTATAAAATGGGAGTATTAAAAATAATATCGTTTGAAAATCAAGGAACTTTAAAAATCTCAGACTACAAGATTAACAGTCAGCCCTTCTCTCTGGTCCTGTAAAGCCCCAGAACTGGTTGAACCCCCAAATGGCAAATGAATATCTGCTGGTCTTCTATTCTGACACTGCAGTTCTATGACTATGGCCTAATCTTAATTCAGGTTTGCATCCCAAATGTTCTCATGTGGCGTAAACACTACCACTGCTTAAATCATAAGAAAGACATGTCTTTCATAAGCATAAAGAGCTCAATTTGTAAATGTCAAAAGGTCTCTCTACATGGAACTTTTTCACCTGCTGCCGTTGTACTTATAATGGAGAAACCTTGAATCACACACTTAGAACAATCAATAAATATTAAGGTCAAAAAATTAGTACTATCACATTTCTGAACTAGTTCATGAAGCTTGAATTGACATGCTAGGCCAGTTAGGTAAAAGCTCCAGCACTTTGCAGCTAATCCCTCTTGTATATAGGCCATGGATCAATACAGAGATGTGGAGTGCTACTCTGACTCCCGATGTAACCAAGTTCACCAATATATTTACAGGATCAAGTAAGCTTTAATCATAAAATTAATGAAGGCTTCTGTGACCCAGTGACTTTCATTTTGGCTTCATACCAACGGGCAAGTTTTTACTTTAAAGGTCTTAAAAAAAAGGTTTTTCAAGAAGAGGATTAGGAAAGCTAAACATAAACTCAAATCAAACTCGATTTTGTGCACCAAAATAGTTAAAAGAAACAAATTGTGCCCTGATTGCTTTGTTTAAAGGAGATCTCTAACAGTGTTAAGAGGGTAAAATGATCAATTAAAACGAACTTACCATGCAAGAATGGTCATAAATCAAATAGAGCAGGTGATTTATTATCTAGGGATACTGTATGCAGAGATTTACAAACGTTGTTCCCATAGTTCTTGTTGCAGGTGTGGGTGCTATAGAGCATACCCTAACCAAGTGACTTTTCATAACAATGTCAACGACTGGTCAGATCAATAAACTGTAACAAAATATCATGCAGACTAACAAGGTTGAGTGCTGTGGCTCCTTTAAGACTTGTGTATCCTAATTGCCCTGCTCACATGCACATCCCAAGTTACTTATAAAAGAGTCTGAGTGGCTGCCACCCCTCTTTTGTATCTTTTGATTTTGTGCAAGCACATGGGGTGTAGGGTCTAGGATGTTCTGCGAGGTCTTCTACCATTCCACCCCATGGGCTGCACTTGAGGTTATAGGGCAACCTCAGGTAAGCCTGCTCTCAATTTATCTATTGCATTGTATGTCCCATAGGGTGCTTTCAGAGATTAGAGTTAAGACTGCACCTAACAGAGTCACCTTGAAGCTTGATGGTGCAGCTTCAGCATACTTCTGCAGATATGTGGACCGTGGGCCGAGACCTCTGTTTTTAACCAAATTTAGAGACAGTTATACAAAGAAAGGGGAAAGTGCCCATTCATTTCCCCATAGTGTTTCCAGAGACTTATTGCACTCACCCAGCAATTATATATAAAAATATATATTTATTAAATCAAATTGACATAAAAAATACAACTATGACATATTAAAAAACATATAAAAGACAAGCTAATCTCTAATCTGCCACAAGAGGGGGCTGTTGTTCCGAGCTGTAACAGACATCACTATATTCCATATATTTCATACATCAAAGAATTCTTATTCATAATATAATATATAATATTAAAAGATATAAACTAAATAAAGTGCAATGTGCAATAGCTAAAGTGCATCAATCACATAGAGAAAATATAATACAAGCGTATCAAATACCTCAAAGCCAATATATATGCAAAGGAGAACAAAACATAGAAAAAAAAAAAAAAAAAAATATATATATATATATATATATATAGTGCTACTTATCTTGTGATGCCAGACAGCAAAGGCGCGCCCCCCCCTGAAAAATCCCACGCGTTCCGAGACAATCCCGTCTCTTTTTCAAGGCAGAGTGCTCAACAGAAAAGTGCTATGGGTCCTCCTTATGTACCCACCTGCCTACGTTTCCCCGCAGCTGTAATTAGGAGCCGGTGAGCGACGGACGCACTCCGGACGGAAGTGCATCATATCGCCCAACCGGAAATGACGTCACCCGCGCTCCAGCTTGGAACGCGTAAGTGCGTCTCTGCAGCGATCTGCCGAGATGAGCCTACCCTTCCCCTGCAGCAGGGAGGTATTAATGACTCATCTCTCACAGAGCGCGGCACGGGACTGGGAGCGAGGAAGGTAAATACTGCCCAGAGGACCCTCTTCTAAGAGCAAACATTTACAACAAACAACATACTAAGTACAAGTCTTATTATAAGCTATATATACATATCCTATCACTGTACATTTTTGATAAAAATAAACACCATCTATGTTCTATTATGCTGGCGTCTTTATTATCATTTATTTAAGCATAATTTATTACTGAGCAGCATCCACATAGTGTTGTGTCACCCTCACTGATGGCATATATTTGCTAAAGAGGGTGAATTATAAATACAGAATGTATTTACTCACTATCCATGGATCGAATTTACTATTCCTAATAAAAGCATTTATACTAACTAGGAATCCATGGAACCATGGTTCCTCCGGGTAGTACCTCCGGGTAGTACTTGCCTTCCTCGCTCCCAGTCCAGCGCCTTTCTCTGTGAGAAATGAGTCATTACTACCTCCCTGCTGCAGGGGGAGGGTAGGCTCATCTCGGCAGATCGCTGCGGAGACGCACTTCCGCGTTCTATGCTGGAGTGTGGGTGACGTCATTTCCGGTTGGGCAACGTGACGCACTTCCGGCTGGAGTACGTCCGGCGCTCACCGGCTCCTAATTACAGCTGCGGGGGAACGTAGGCAGGAGGGTACATAAGGAGGACCCATAGCACTTTTCTGTTGAGCACTCTGCCTTGAAAAAGAGACGGGATTGTCTCGGAACGCGTGGGCTTTTTCAGGGGGGGGGGCGCGCCTTTGCTGTCTGGCATCACAAAATAAGTAGCACTATATATATATTTTTTCTATGTTTTGTTCTCCTTTGCATATATATTGGCTTTGAGATATTTGATATGGCTTGTATTATATTTTCTCTATGTGATTGATGCACTTTAGCTATTGCACATTGCACTTTATTTAGTTTATATCTTTTAACACATTATATTATGAATAAGAATTCTTTGATGTATGAAATATATGGAATATAGTGATGTCTGTTACAGCTCGGAACAACAGCCCCCTCTTGTGGCAGATTAGAGATTAGCTTGTCTTTTATATGTTTTTTAATATGTCATAGTTGTATTTTTTATGTCAATTTGATTTAATAAATATATATTTTATATATAATTGCTGGGTGAGTGCAATAAGTCTCTGGAAACACTATGGGGAAATGAGAGCACTGCACCACAAATATATAATTCTAAATTAGTTGGTGCCACTCCACACCCTAGTGGTTTTCTAGAAATTTAGAGACAGATTATAGGTTTGTCTGCAAGCTAACAGGGTTGAGAGCTGTGGTTCCTTTAACACTTGTCAATAATGGAAATGCAAGACCTAGATGTTGCCAAAATGTTTTTGGGGGGTTATTAAAACGGTTTTAATGGCTTCTTTTGCTTAACAATGTGTTATTAGGACAGAACAACTAAAACGCAACTTAAACACACTGTAAATTTTGTCCCCTTTGTCCCCAGCAGCGATTTCTTGTAACTGTAATGATGAACTACTGAGCAGCGCAGAAAAAATACAGCACCAAAGATTTCAAGGAGGAAAAAATTCAGAAATATGCTCCTTGATACAAAGTGACGCTCATTGGAGCTGGGATAATAAATGGTAGTGTTCTGCACAGCGACTGCTAGGGCACATGTAGTACACATCACAGCGGGAGATAAGATGAGAATACTGGAGCTCCGAAGCTGGCGCTATATCCACGAAAATTATGCTAAATGGTGCACATCATAAATAAGGCCCATAGCATGTGCCAGTTGCACCCCACTGCACCTTGAGAAAGCTCTTAGGATGAACCATTTGTTCGGTTACTGTTCACCTGTCAACCCGCCGTCCTGGCCTTCCCCAGCCCCCCCCCCCCCCCCCGCCCGGCACTCTGTGCATGCTCCTGGCCCTCCAATCAAGTGGGCGGGGAAGAGCACACATAGAGGTGGATGGCGCTCTGTGCAGCTGCTCCAAGATAGCCACACCCAGTGCTGAAATCTCCAGAATGGCACTGGATAGCTCCTGTCCTGCCTCCACACCAGGGGAGGGTGGCCAGGGTCCACCAATTTGCTAAAGATTGGCATCCACCAATCTTTAGCAAAATGCAAATATATATATATATATATATATATATATATATATATATATTTTTTTTTTTTTTTTTCTTTTTGAGTTAATACTGGGTTATCGATTATGAAGTTTTTGATTTTTGTTGTACAGAATTTTACAAAATGTGAGTTGTCTGCTGGTGACCTCTAGTGGCATTTAGTGCATTATATATTTACATATCTATTTCTATGCCACTGTACAAGGTAGAAATTAGAGTAAAACAAACACCCTTATAATACACCGTGTATTATTGTTTAGTTGTAACAGAGATGCAGCAAATACAAGTTGATGTTAGAGTACAATAGGAGTGAAGGACCTGCTCTTGTGAGCTTATAGTCTGAAATCGGTCCCACAGCATGTGATTGCATTACAGCACCACTACTCACTCTTCCAATATAGCCCCCTTCAACCCCCCAAAAATGTTTTTTCTGTGTCCTGGAAGAGGTAAGTATTCACTGTCTGGGTTTTCTAGCTATGCCCATAGGTGACCCACCCCCCAGATAAGATCAATGGTTTTGCACCACCCTGCAGAGATAGAGATCAGAGCTTGGGTAACAAGTATGCACTGAGCCTATAGTGGAGCATGCGCCAAAAGGGTGACATGATTGTGAAGTGGGTTGCTTAAATCTGGTAGGTGAATTAGTGCAGGGTGGTTATAAAGTAATTCACCCTGTCCCAACATGTTATAATGGCACTCCTCCTGAAAATATTGTTATCCTCTGCTATTCATGCATAGTAACTTGAATGACTATTGGTGAGCATGCACAGATCTGGGATGCCAGCACTGGGAGCGCCATAGGAACGCGATGATGCCAGACAGAGTGAGTTCCCTTTATTTAATGCACTCCCACTGAATTTAGAAAAGTTCTTTCATCCTTTTGTGTGTTTTTTTTATATAACTTACCTGTTCCTTAGCCTTCAAAAGCATTTGGCTCTGTCCTGCCGGCCTGTCCTAATTTGGGGATGGAGTGTGAACTGAAAATAACCAGATGTCAGACCTCTGTGGGTGTTTATATGTACCTCTGGGCATTTTAATTTTCTAGGCTTCCTACAGCCTGCCCTAATTTTAAATAATTATTTATAATTGTGGCTTATTGCGGAGGAGGGATTATGAACTTTTACAGACCTCAGATCAGTAGCACTCTTGGGCCCAAGACACCCAACTTACCTTCCAGCTGCTCTGACATTGCACTTCTCTTACCGGCAGGCCAGAATGAGAAGCTGGCAAGGGGGGTGTACCTGGTCTCAGTACAGCGCACTCCCATTGAGATCAACTGGTACCTCCGTACACATGCAACTCTTTTAGACAAATCATGTTTTAAGTATAAACTTAACAAATAAACTAATTTTATGAATACAAGAAGATAGTAAAATTGACTAAAGATCCTGTTTTTTATTCATAATTTTATTAAAGGTATTATATACAGAAGTAAGTGGGGGGGTGCTTGCATTTATTTCCATTTTTATAGTCACAGATGGCTTCATCTATATTTTCTCTAAAATAACATTAATTGGCTTTCAGTCAACTATAACCCTTAAAAGAAACCCTTACCTTCTCCGGGGGCCAGTGGTGCTCTGAATCCTGGATGCTGCCACCTTGGATAAAAGCACTGAGCAGTATCCCCTGTACATGCGTGCTTCCCTCCACCCATTCAACCCAGATGAGATGTGGGTTTGTGCTTTTCCTGTGGTGGCTGTGGGAGTGGTGTGGGCCCCTGGATAAGGTATGAGCTTTTTTCTTTGTAACCCCAGGGTAGAGTTGCAGGATGGGGGGGTACAGTTGACTAAAGTTCTGCTTTAAAGGGTTTTTTTTCCATATCTTTAGATGAATTATAGTAATAGTGCCCAACGGTGGGCAGTGCAAAGCACAGGACTGGATCACAGAATTCGGAACATTTCTAAGTGATCACCTGTAGGGGATGAAAGGTAAGTGTAGCATTTTTATTTTATTTTTTGGACCGCAGAATGTCTTCAATGTAACAGAAATTCAGCTGTTGTCTTTACTACTAAAGAAGACTGATACCGGGTTTGTTTCCTAAACTCCATAATGCTCTATAATTTCCACCTAATGAACTAAATACCAACCTAGGTAACATAATGCATGGGTCGTTGCAGGTGGGAGATGCCATTTAAAGGCGGACTATTGCGAAAAAATAGCCCAATAATAAAAATCCATATAAATATGCTGGATGGTGGGAGGACGGGTCACTTATACACCCAGCATCAAGAAATACCCAGACAGGCTTGTTTCTTTATTTTAGTGGAAAGAAGAGGAAATGGGGGGGGCAGGCTCTGTCCCCCCGATACACTCAAACATGTCACCCTTGGATTTTATTCCTACCAGGATAAGAAAACACAAGCTTGGCAGGAGATTTATTCAGTTTGGGTGCATGAATGACTCCTCCTCTCATTAGCCGATGCGTTTATATTGATTTTTAATATAACATAACTTATACTTTCTTTAGGATGAAACTGAAAGGGAATGGTGAGCTAGAGTTTAATTAGCTCTTCGTGATCCACTCCTTTATATTAGTGAAAAGAACAAGGACAAACGTGATAGCGGCATGCCTGACGCTGTGGTGTTCAATCATTTCCATCAATTAAATTATTGCCATTAGAGCAGGTAAAATCTTTCATTTCAGGATATCAAAGGAATTTTGATATCAGGTTGTTTTTGAATTGCTGTTTCATTTTCAGTTCAACAGTTTTCCCAGTAGATGCTGCTGTTGTATTTCTAATGTCCCTGTCTTTTCCAGTAGTAATCAGTAACCAGTTTATTTGCTGCCAGTTACATTACATCCATGGAATTAATTAGACAACCCAGGCATTTGTGTGCTAGCGTAATAAAATGAGTATATCACAAAAAATGTACAGGGAGACAGAAATAGGAGGTTGGGGATATGATGACCCGATGGGCCATTTTAACTACTAGTCTGCTTTTGTAGTACCAGAAGTATTTAGAAGACATACACAAAGGCATAATAGTTTTTCTGTAATAACAATATAAGACCCAATTACGTAAAATTCTAAATGTAAAGTTTAGAATTATATATAATATGACAATCAGGATGCAATGTATAATTTCATAGGGGTGTCAAAATATGGCAGGATATTTTGACATTTTATTGCAGTAAAAAAATGTTGCACATTAAATCAGCTTACCCATGTTTATTGTCTGGTTGCAGTCCAAATAAATAACATGTCCTGTGACAACTGATGCTTAAAAATGTTCACACCTACCTGGTAACCAAAACAGAGGCAGGGAAACGGGCAGGCTGATTCATTACTAATGCCAGGTAGCGACAGATGAGCATCTGTAGAGCAGATTTCAGAGCGCCTGCTAGTAATCGCTGTGTTTGGCCATGAATCATTGTTTCAGAGCGCCGGCATTGATGAATATGATGTGTGAGTCGCAGTACTACTCTGTATGGGAGCGAATGGTAGCACCAGCTCACTGCGGCCGACCCACACCATGTGTGATTAAAGTCTGTTTTTGATCATGTATCCACTAGTAACAAAGCAAAAACATATGGAATTACACATCACATGAACACTTTAATACCAGACATGTAAGGACAATTCTGCATAAAAATATTATTAATGCAAAAAGTTTTCAAAAATGTCATTTTCTAGGGCAGGATACATGTCAGAAAGTTTTGAGATTTAAAAAAAAAAACTGGGATCAGGAAAGGGATTTAAGGATCTCCCATAGAAATGTATGGGAGAGTGCCAGGTAGTGACAGGTAAGACATGGCGCTCTGCAAGGCTGAACGCCGGCACTGTACGCTAAGCCTGGGATAATGATGAATCGGACGCTACATGGCCTTGTTCCAGTCGCTCACCAGATTCGGCTTCATAAATGTGTAATTGCTTGCCGTCTCCGGCGTTCACCTGCCGCTACCTGCCACTGTACAGGCACTACCTAGCGCTATCCTTTCATGAATAAGGCCCTATGTCTCATGATATAAAGGCAGCAGGTTGTCATTATCAAATTTGCAGCATGCTTCTATGACCCCAGTCATTCAGGGCTCAATTTAATGCATCTCTTGCAAAATATCAGTAAAGGAGATATACCAGTTAATCACCCAAAATACAAGCAACACGTCTACGGCAAGCAAGTGGGTTCTATATGAGAGGAAACAGATGAAACATGATCTGGGTGTTACACATCCAAGAGCTACCAGTTTTCGACTGTTTTAACCAGAACAGTGTGCTGTGGTGAAAACCTGCCATTTGCCCCTGCTGTCAATCCAGGCTGGTCCATAGAACCCTGAGTTACTTCTGGAATCAGAACAGCTCTAAGCCATAGTCAATTCCCTCCTGGCAAATATGATTGGTGAAAGGGAAGATACTGGTCAACTGTAAGTTGCTGTCCTGAATAAATTGGGCTTGTGGACAAATGGTTTTTGTAGCTCATCTAAAGATCATTTCCCCCACTTTATTTTATAGTAGACTATAATATATGCCCGTCTAGAGATATTATATTTATAATTTAATAAGTTGCTGTCTGTGTACTCTAGCAGAACATATAACTTTTAGATGGTGGTAGTGTATCCATGTGTGTGGAGCTAATACAATCCTTCTGGTCCTAATGACAATAGCAAGTGGCATACACATTCCCCCCCGTATGATTCCCCGGACCCGTCCTGGGCACCAGGAGTGCAGAATAACCCGGTAACCATTGGTATGTGTAGCGATAACCTTTATCGCCGAAGGGCTTCCCCACCAGAGACGTCCTTTTCCCAATGGTGAGAGGTGCTGCAGGAATTCCAGAGTCATCCGTGAGGGAAACAGGAACAGCCCTTACAAGGGCTAGTGAATTGTAATATAGCGTTTCCCCCAATAAGAGACAGAACTCAGTATTGAGGGTGAAGATGAACTTAACTTTATTAGTGCCACACTGTGCCTTATATGCAAGGCTCCATGCAAGGAGACCTCCCCCGTGGACCTGATGGAGAACTGCATGACAAACACACGGACCAATGGGAGCATGGCACACAATCCCTCAACTCTGCCGGTAACACAATCAGTAGAACAATAGCAGTCTGTAACACAATCAGTAGAACAATAGCAGTCTGTAATACAATCAACAACACCATGGCAGTCTGTCTGGGACATGCTCAAGAAAATGAAAGTAATGGGTCTATGCAAAAGCAGTGCCTTTAAAATCCAATGGCAGAGTCTGTCACAGTATGGACCCAATGTTCTTCTAGGGGTGCCACTTGAACCACTGGATGAGCAACAGACATGTACTAAAGGGCACAGGGGCTGGCAACCTGGCAGTGCCAGGGGGCTGCTGTTCGCCTCTGAGCCCTGGGTTGTCAGCCACCATGCCTGATGCATGGGAACTATGGCTCCGGGAGGAGCAAAAAGATAACGACTCTAACAGTGATGAACCTGTTAAAGACAGGCTCTGTGATGCTTAAAGAATGCCAGACATTGAAATCTTTCATTCCTTTAACTCCAGCAGGTGTTGGAGTAAAATTGAAAGCTGGCATGTGGCCCTTAAATTTGTGCTGCCTATTGCACACCCACACAATGCGGGTGTTACTCAAGCATAACTCAAGCACCTGCACATTGTGCTCATGTGTTCAGAAGATTGCAGGTGAATATGATATTAACTGCAGTTTATTGCATCAAAGCCACTCTCCTTAACTGCTAGCAAGACCTTCTTCTCTTGTCAAGGCAATAATCCCTATTTCTGTTTTTTTTTTTTATAAACTCTTTATTTATTCAAGTTTTCAATAGACAAAAGAGCATAAATTTTAACACATATCTAATCATCAACTGGTATGATAAAATGCTTGTCAGTCCTCTCTGCGAGAATGTTACAATAAAGTGAAGAAATTGGAATGCTACTCGTTGTTGTTTCTTATCTCTTGAGCGGTTAAATTAGAAAAGGCATAAACTCTCCAATTCCTTCTTATACTAAAGCACGACAAGAGATAGCAAATACTGACAGCTCTAACAGAGGACTCGAACCATTAAAACCAGAACAAGAACGGGAAGGAGGAGGGGATGGAAAGACTGGGGAAAAGAAAAAGGGGGGGGGGCAGGAGGAGGAGTGGGCAAGGGCAAGCAGGGGGGGGGATCGGGCTCACAGCATCATCAACTCACCCCTGCCCTCCGGGGACTCAGTGAAGGCCATCCAGCTATACCAAGTAGTCATAAATTTCTCGTATGTACCATCTCTTGAGGACACTACGTTCTCAAATCGCATAATGTCATTTACCCTCTGACACCAACCTGCAATCGATGGGGGCTCCTCCTTTTTCCACATCTGGGGAATGCCGGCTTTGGCTGCATTGAGCAGATGACGGATCACAGATTTGCGGTACCGCTTCACAGGCATTGCCAACACGTGGAGAAGGCAGAGGGCCGGGTCGTCCGGGATTGGAATTCCAGACACCTTTTCCGTGATCTGTCTCACCAAACTCCAATAGTGTTTTAGTTTGCTGCAGGACCAAAAGACGTGCAGCAGGTCTCCCCTTTCCTCACCACACCTCCAGCAGTTCGGCGAGACAGCCGGGAACCATTTATGCAGTTCTGTAGGGACCCTATACCATCTTGTAAGTATTTTGTACCCGCACTCTTGGTACCGAGTACAAATCGAGGTCTTGTGCGGGAGCATCAAAGCTGCCTGGCGCTGCTTGGGGGACCATGATGTACCTAAATCCCTTTCCCACTTTTCAAGGAACTTTGGATGCTCCGCATCTGGGGGGGCAATCAACAGTTTATAGATCCTCGAGAGCGTATGTCTTTCTGTCACAGTACTCTGGCATAGCTCTTCAAAAATAGTAAACCCCGGCCTGCTCCCTCTGTGCTCTTGTAGCGTGGCCAAGAAATGTCTGAGTTGCATGCACTGCCAGGCCGACCAGCTAGGGATTCCCAACCTTTGCGCCACTTCATTTGGATTCACCCAATTCCCCTCCACAAGAAAATGACCAACCCTATACATTTTAGCGCTAATCCAGGTCTTCACCTTGTGTCCTCCGCATCCCGGGGCAAAAAGCGGGTTGCCCAGGACCGGATACATTGGGGAGGGAGATGGAGATATCTCCTGCCGCTGAAACATGGACCTGCACATCCCAAGCGTGGGACCAATGGTGGGATGTTGTCTTCCCAAACTAGCACCCCCACCCGCCAACCACGGAGCCCCCTGGATTGGGACTTCCAGGAAACCCTGCTCAAGGCCTACCCATTGCTTATGATGCCCGTGAATACACCAGTCCACCACCCTGCAGAGGTGTACTGCAGACTGGTAGAGCAAAGGGTCCGGCAGGCCCATCCCTCCCCGCTCCTTCGGCCTAGTTAAGATCTCTCTTCTAAGTCTCGGTTTCTTTCCCGCCCAGATGAAATCAGTGAAGATCGCCCGGATCCTCTGAAAATAGGAGCGCGGGACAGCCACCGGAAGGGCTTGTAGTAAATAGAGCAGCCGGGGAAGCAGGGTCATTTTGACTGCATTACATCGCCCAAACCAGGAAAGCTTCCCCTTATTCCACCTGGCTGTCTCCGTCACAAAATCTCTCAATAACGGGGGGAAGTTGAGGGAATATATCTTAGAGAGATCCCCGCTAATCTTTGTTCCCAAGTATTTAATACTCTCTTTGGCCCAGCGGAGTGAGAGGCATTTTGAATCGTCCTAAATCTGTGCTCAGGGATATTTACATTGAGAGGCTCAGATTTTTGAAGGTTAATCTTGTAGCCGGAGAGAGTACCATATTCCCGGAGTTCCTTCAATAGGTTGGGCACCGAGATTTCCGGACCGGTAAGAAAGAAAATCAAATCATCGGCATACGCCGCCACCTTATACTGACCCAAGATGTCGCCTAGCCCCTTAATATCCGGGTTGCTGCGCACCGCACACAAAAAGGGCTCCAGCACCAATATAAATATCAGCGGTGACAGGGGGCAGCCCTGTCTTGTCCCATTCGAGATCCCAAAGGAACCTGACGAGTAGCCGTTAACTCTCACCGACGCCGAGGGGGAGCCATACAGACTCTCAATCCACTGCCGCATGTTTGGGCCCAGACCTATATGTCTAAGCACCGCCCTCATAAACTGCCAATTGACCCTGTCAAAGGCTTTCTCGGCGTCGGTAGAGAGCAACAGGGCGGGAGTCCTCCGGCTCTGCGCTAAATGGATCAGGTTCAAGACTTTGGTGGTATTGTCTCTAGCCTCTCTAAGAGGCATGAAACCCACCTGATCCGGGGAGACCACCGTGTGCAGATGCGGAGCAATCCGCGATGCCAGAATTTTAGCGAATAATTTAATATCCGTATTGAGTAGCGAGATCGGCCTGTAGTTTGCGCACAAGGCGGGATCCTTTCCCTCCTTGGGGATCACCGCTATATGGGCCCGCAATGTATCACCCGAGAGGGGGGACCCCTCCAAGATGGAGTTCATCATGGAGAGGAGCCTGGGGGCCAGGAGGGGAAATAGTTTTTTGTAGTATTGGACGTGCAGCCCGTCAGGTCCGGGCGCCTTTCCCGGAGCCGCCTCGGACACCGCGGTCTGCAGCTCCAACATTGATATTGGGTTTTCCATTTCCAGAACAGCCTCCCCGGGGAGCCTGGGCATGCCCGAATTTGCAACATACTGAGCGCATTTTTGGCCTAGGGCCCCATCCCGAGAGGTCGGCAGGTTGTATAGATCTCCGTAGAACTTGCGGAAAGCCTCCGCAATCTCCTCTACTCTCTGCACCACTCTCCCTCCAGAATCCACCACCCTGGAAACATAGGTTTTCGCCCTTTCCGTTCTCAGGGCCCTCGCCAGCATCTTGCCGCATTTGTCCCCAGATTCAAAAAAGGCCTGCCGGCATCTAACCGCCTGAGCCTTCAGCTTGTCACAGCATACTGTCTTCAGCTGTTCCCGCAGGGCAGTAAGTGTCGGCAGGAGCGCGGCCGACAGGGACTTTTTATGTGCCCCTTCGAGCCTCCCTATCTCTGCAAGAAGTTTCAACATGCCTTCCATTTTTTCCTTTTTGATCCGGGCCCCCTGACTGATGAACGACCCCCTAATGACGCATTTGTGGGCCTCCCAAAGCGTTCCCGGAGAGACCTCTGGACCAGAGTTTGTTTCAAAGTAGTGCTTAAGATCTCTTTGAATCACCTCCAAGACACTTTGGTCCTCCAGCAGTGACCCATTTAGTTTCCAAGACCAGGACCTAGGGACAGGGGTGGGATCCGCCACCGTGATAGAGACAGGAGCATGGTCGGATAGTGTGATGTTTCCTATCGTGGTGTCAATGACTCTGGCTAGTTGGGAGTGTGGCACTAGGAACAAGTCTATCCTTGAGTAAGAGGTGTGCGGGTGGGAAAAGAAGGTGTAGTCCCTTGTGTTCGGATGCTGAATCCTCCAGGGGTCTACCAGCTGAAATAGAGTCAGGGTCTTCCTAAGGTGTTTTAGTTTGGCATAAGCAAAGTGGGGTCCCCCCTTAGATGTGTCCAGCAGTGGATCTAAGGCCAGATTAAAGTCCCCGCCCAGTATCAATTCCCCAGCCCGAAAGTCTGCAAGAGTCTCTAGGACACCAGATATAAAGGGAATTTGTCCCGTGTTCGGTGCGTATATATTGGCCAGAGTGTAGACTTCAGACCTGATTTTCCCCTTCACCAACAGCCATCTGCCCTCCCCATCTGCTTTGTAGTCTACCAATTCCCAGGCCAAGGACCTTGAGATAACTATGCTGACCCCACGGGATCTAGAGTCAGGTGAATAACTATGATAAGCCCTAGGGAAGTATTTGTCCCCTAAGGAGGGTGGGTTGGATGCTTTAAAATGTGTCTCCTGCAGGAAGCCTATCTGGGCTTTAAGGCCTTTCAGGTTTCTTAGAACAAGTGACCGTTTTTCAGGAGTGTTCATCCCCTTGGTATTGAGGGAGACAATTGTAGTTCCCGCCATGTCAGAGCGCCCTCCAGAAAACCCAGCAGCGGCCACTTCGGAGATTATAGAGCCCTACACCCTCTAAAGTCCTGCCCTGTCCTTGGGGATTGGGAAAGGGGAGAGGAAAAAGGGAAAGTGGGGAGGGAAAACACAGAAAATGTCAACCACTAAATCAAGAAACAAAAAACAAAGGGGGGGAAAAACAAGAATATAACCAAATTAGAAAATTCCTAAGAATCCTACACGGAGTGAAAACAAAACTCGACGGCTCCTAAGGAACCTCGAGCTGGCCCTATCGGGGGGAAGAGTGTCTGTCGGCACGGAGATGCAACCAGAGTCTCTCCCTCCCGCACTAGGCCTTATAGATAGGCTGGATTGCCGAGACACCTAGCCTTGCCGTTGAAAAGCAGCAAATCCAGCATGTGAGAGCAATGCAGCCTGAAACATCATAAACCAAAAACAAAATGGCATTTAATTACAACAGGTAGTCAGCCACCCCTCTTAAGTAGGACCCCCCAGCCCGCGGAGAGCACCCCCAGTGGACAGGAGGCAAGGCGTAGGCAACACAGTGTTCGCCAAGCATCTTACAGGGCCCGTCAGAGGGCAATCCCGAGAGTCCCGAGGATGCCCTCCCGGGCGGGAGGGGGGTGACAGTCCAGCAACCCGTCGGGGGGAAAACAGAGTGGGGTCCACCAGATCATGTTTCTACGTCGTACGGTCTGGTTTGCCGCCGGCCACATCGCTGTCTTCCGCGGCCTCTCGAGCCAACAGGGCCCTCTCGAGCACCAGTCCGGGGTATCGAAGAGTGCGGCAACTTCACTGCCAACCAGTCCGGCACTTCAATTGGTTCGCAGCCAAGAAAAGAAAACACGTCAGGGAGATCCCTCGGCGTTCTGAGCAGGAAGGTGCCTCCGTCTTTGCGAACAATTAGGTGAAAGGGGTATCCCCATCTATAAGTCCCCCCTTTGTTCGTGATGACTTCTAAAAGCGGTCTCAGGGCTCTTCTCATCAGGAGAGTGCGTTTAGAGAGGTCTTGAAGTATCTGAACATTTGCGCCATCAAAGTCCACATTGCCTCTTCTCCAGGCCTTACGAGTGATCTCTTCCTTCAAAGTGTATCTATGGATTCTGCAAACCACGTCCCGAGGTCTCGAGGGGTCTGTGCTAGGCGGCCCTAAGGCTCTGTGCACCCTGTCCAATTCTATCGGGGTGGTCAAGTCTCTTTCCAGCACGGTGTTTAGGATGATCGTCGTAATACGGGTGAGATCTTCTCCCGTGGATGCCTCCGGGATGCCCCTCAGACGCAGGTTATTTCTGCGACTTCTATTCTCAATGTCGTCTATATGTAGCATCTGAGATTGCAACAGTGACTCTTGCATGTCGCATCTCGCTTCCAACCTTTACAGACGATTCGACACAGAGGGCGCCTCCGCCTCAAGACCAGCCACTCTGTCTTCAACTGCCCGCATGTGATTCTTGACCTCGCCTAACTCACGTCTGTGGGCCTCTTCGTATTTCGCTATTAGGGCCTCGATGTCCGCTTTGGATGGGAGGCTCCGCAGTAACGAGATTGTTTCCATGTGGATGTTGGTCTGGCAGGGGGGTGCAGGGTCAACAGCACCCAGCGAGCCCAGCGTCCCCGGCGGCGATCTCAGTGTTCTCGTCTCTGAGAGTGGTACCCAGGGGACCAGCGGGACCTCTTCTGGCTCTGGCGAAAAAACATGGTTGCGGCGGCGACATCACAGTCGGGCTTGGGCCATTCCCCGACCACGGGATCGTCGGTGATGGCAGCAGCGGGGACGTCGGCGGGCTGGGCGGGCCAGCCCCCAGGGAGCCAATGATCACCCTCGGTTCCAGGGGGACTGGTTGGCGAGGTCTTGGGTGTCGCTGCGGCAGGCCCTCCAGGGGGCAAGACCTCTCCTCACTTGGGACACCAAGGTGTTGTGTACTGCTTTGCCCCCCCTCTTGTCGGGGCAGGTAGGCAAAACGTTCTAGCCCCGTTCTGGGCCTCTCATCCACCGGGGATCTGCTATGGGAGTTCCTGACAGTCACTATGCTTGCTGGCAGGGATCTAGAGGCACCGGGCTGGGGGCTCATCTGTGGCCCGGCAATGTGGGCATCCCGGGCGAGGGGGGAAGCGGCCTGTCTCCTCCGTAATAGGGCCTCATTCTGGGGCCCGGCTGGGGAATCTGGTGTGGTCATTGTGATCTCCCTTGACTGAGACCCCGCAGTCAGCTGTCGTCCAGCCCAGGCATCTCCCGTCCCTCTGGGCACTTCTGGGGAGGGCAGCTCTGTCCCCACATCGCCTCCCCCTGGTCCCATCCCGCGCTCACCTCTGGCCGCCATTTTGTGTCTTCCCGGGCAGTCCGTCTCCACAGCCTCCGGGTCAGCAGGCCACGATGCACAGCCCGCTCCGACAGCCCAGGTGTCAGGGCGCCGAGCGACAGGCTCCACAGCCGGTTGCTTTCCTCTGGGGCGCCAGCCTGTGACGGGCGGGCAGCGCACCGCCTCTCCTCTCCCCGCTCCTGACATGCCGAGCGTGTCTCCCCGCCTGCGGCGCGCGGTACTCCGCCGCTCACCTTCTCTGTTCCTCCGGCATCCGCGGCAGCCCCTCCAGCCTCGCAGCTCCTCTCCGCCAGTCGCACGGGGGCCGACACCCCCAGGCCTGTCTCCTTCTCCTCTGAGGACGACCCGCCACGCGCCGCCATCTTGTCGCCGCAGGCCACCCGTGGTGAGTCAGTAAAGTCCCGGATCCAGCGGCTGCGGGAGCCTGGCCTGCCCCCCTTACCCCTCTTCAGGGTGGCCTTTCTTCTGCCCATGGTTCTGGGTGGGCAAATATTAATGGATTGCTGCTTATTCCAGTTAATCTTAGGCACAGGTGCGGGAGCTCTGTGAAAGGCAGCCTCACAGCACCACGGCCAGGACACGCCCCATCCCTATTTCTGTTTTTATTTGTATCCACGGAGTATGTTTTTGCTACACTTGTATGTGGTTTATTATGTTCTATACATATGTTCTGTACATACTAGCATCAGTTCTTATTCTAGGAACAAGGGCCAATTGAAACCCATATAGATGCAATCTTTGCTCTGCCCACAACCCCATCCTGTCCTTCAACCTGATCACTTCCTCCCACTTCTGTCTTCAGGACTTTAAATGTACTGCTCCAATCCACTGAGATGCCCTTCGCCATTTTCGACAATTAAACATTTTTCAACTCTTTAAGTCTTGAAAAATGCCCTTGGGAGCAACAGTCTTGCTACCCTTCTGAGCATTTGCCACTATGCATAAAACGTATGACTTGTCATTCAATCTCTCGTCTGCGCCCCTATCCTTTAAGTTGTAAACTTGGAATATGGCTAGGAATATTAATATTATATGTATAAATAAATGCATCAAACACTTTGGTAATCACTATCTGTGAATGTTCATACTCTTCAGAGGTGTTTCACATAGTTGCTGATGAATTGATGGAGGTGTGACTATGATTGTGGGCCATTTCCTTTTGTCATTCTATTATGAGTTACTTTCCAACAAAGCTTTTCAGAGGAATTGAAGAGACATGTGATTTGTAACCACGCCTCTCATGATATTTCATTTTTTCAAAAGAATGGGAATTCTAAACTCAGTCATCGGAAAGCAGGCATTACATTACACATTTTCTGCCCAACCATTAAATTCACAGTAGCAGGATGTTAATTTTCTAAGACTGATTAATGAGGAAAGCTGCCTTTAACACAAATGAACCCAACATAAGTGACCAACGTTGTATGCAATTGCCAGATATTAGCCTCGATTCAGATATTCAGAGACACATTCAATGCATGCATAGAATCGCTCGTACGCTCATACGAGAACGGAAACATTTCACAAAAAAAACAGATCGGCACGAAAACGGAAGTTTTTTTGTGTCTCTCTGAATCGAGGCTATTGTGTAATCTTTCCACATTGGAATATAACTTGTAATCCCAACATTGAACAAATCACTTTCTGCAGTTGACAATATATAGATTTCCAGAATGATCCATCTAGAGATGGATTGCTGTAGATATATAAATGGATGTATTGAAACATGAAAATATGTTTCACATCTATTTAGTTTTTTTATATGAGCGTGTCTTGTCTTTTTTTTTTCCTCCCCTTGTGTTACAAATCCCCCCCCCCCCCCCCCCGTTTGCTAACATCTAATTCCATGCAATAATTAATATAAAAATGATCTGTTATGACAAATATATAGCAACATAGTTAAATGAGGAGGTATCATGAAAAAGATGGGGTCTAACTTCTAAAAACATAAAAAAAAGTGCTGCACAATTAAGACATGATTATGAAAGAAGTAAAAACACTTATTGAAAAAAATTGTATCAGTTAAAAACATAAAAAGGGTGAACTAACAGCCCCCACCTTCTGCCAGTGCAGTATATAACACAGCTCCTTAAAAACCTGATATCAATGGCATTTTTAAAAGTGCATTTTTGCTGCTAAGATGATGTCCTCAGGGTGCTGATCTGTTGCTATTGGCAACTGTGTACCAAGTCTGTACACCAAGGACTAAATAAAGAGAGAAGTGAGCCCTGAACACACAGAACACTGCTGTTATAGCCACTGCTGAGGTGAGGGAGCTCACTTGCACAGGCCCAGCATCAGTGTTCTGTGTGTGAAGAGGTCACTTTTCTCATCTTGGTGTACAGTTGCCAATAGCAACAGATTGCAGGGAGTAAAAACTGCTTCCATAAAACACACATTTATTAACATAAGAGACAAGGCTAGATTAGCTCCTGGAGGACATTTTGGCACAGAAGCATAAGCGCTGGAATAAAAATTCCATTGAAAGTGGACTTTCCCCTTAAACAGATTGTCCAGATTCATTGCAGAAACAAATGATTGTTTGCTTACCTACCATGCAGAATATTCATCCTGATGAGCTTCTGAATAAAGCTTTTGTGGCTGAGATCCAGCCCCTGGATGTTATTTATTTATGACCACCTATTTTTTTACCACTGAAAGGTGGACATATAAGAAAAAGCATAGAAAAGCCAGACAAACACAGCAGGAATCTATTTCCCCCTAGCCCAAAAGTCTGATGCAAAAGGGGTGTAGACCATTCAATGCAAACAAAGGTGGGAAATAAAATCCAGCGACTAAGCTACAGAGGCAGGAAGAATCTTCTAGCAACACTTGTAAGCCCCCCTAAATGACAAGCCTCCTAATTAGATATGATCGTAAAGCTGTTAGTGCAGAAATATATGGAAATAAAGTATATAAACATGCTGACTTATGACTTATAAAGCAAAATGTGCTCCAATAATTATCTAACATAACTAGTGAAGATCACAGGTTCCCACCACCAATGAGACAGTAGAGCCGGTGACATCACTAGCTGCTGGGCAGACTTGCTCTTTGGTGGAAGGCTCCATCACCCGAATCGGCAAGGCACCATCCTGGGGAATGGCGGGGGTCGTGGACTGAGCATTGGCGGGGATTTCCTGCCATCTTTGTGTGTGTGTGTGTGTATACACAAATACACACAAAGCTCTTTTTGATGTTTGCACACATAACTTATAATGGGCATATAATCGCTGGTGCCTGGTGAAACATGCTGCTGTGTGTATGTTAGGTGTTGTTCTTTATGACAGTGTGAAGCTGTAGAAAGCTGAAAGAGCGATGGGGCAGAGGGGAGGGGGCATCAGGGCTGAGATGGAGACTTGTATGCCAGTCACTTGATTGCAGCTGGTGTGTGTGCCGCTCTCCTCTTCCAGCATGTCATGGAGATCAGAGGTCACTGTGGAGAGCCCAGAGGGAGAGAAGATAAGTAAACAATCTCGGTGTCTGCCATGCTTCAGCCTCTCTCTGCTGCCTCTTTGTCCCCCTTTCCAGTCCTGTGTATTTCTTATGACAGTATTTCCCCTATCTCTCTCTCTCAGTAGTATAGTGAAGGATGTAGAACTTCTTTAAAGCGGAACTAGAGCCAAAAACAACTTACAGAGCCTCCCCCACCCCTGGGTATACATGTGTGACCCCCGGAAGTGCCTAAACATTAAATATTATATTTATCTTGCAATGTTCCTGCATTTGTGGAAGCTGCATTAAACATTCAAATTCACCATTGGCAGGCCAGGTTTGCTGGAGTAGTAATGCCCAATTTAGGGTAATACTAGGGGTTACTCAGTGGATAGTGATTATTCTGTGGGCAGTCGATTACCCAACTTGGGATGCCTGGGACGACAGAGGATTTCTTGCTGGATGTCCACTTTGAGCAGTTTAGTTCCTCTATTAGTTAGTATCTATCCATTCATCCCAAGCCAGGGTTTTAAAAGGAAATATCACAGAGTAATTTTATATTGTATATACCTGACCTGTGATGTCAGTAGTGAACAGACAAAATCACCCACAGAAATCACACTATTTGGTTTAGAATATTTTTCTTTTTCTTATTTTCTTCCTCTAAACCCCAAGTGCGTCTTATGCATCTTATAGTACGACAATTTGGTAAATACTATGGTGACCACCTTCTGTGAATGTCCAGTTTTATACTTGAGTTAGGTGTTTCACATAGTTGCTGCTGGATTGATGGAGTTATGACTGTTATGTTGTGCCATTTCCTTAATGTCGCTCTGTGATATTTACTAAAACTGTTTTTATAAATGTGTAAAGTTTTCCAACCAAAGCTTTCAGAAGAGACGTGCTGTTTGTAATCACTCCTGTAAACATTTGACAATTTTTGCAGAAGAATGGGAATTCTAAACTCAGTCATCATGAAGCGGACATGACATCATGCATTTTCTACCAGACCATTTATATTTATAGCGGCAGGATGGTGGTTTTACAAGACTGTTCAATGACGAGAGGTTGCCTTCAACATAAATTAACCGACGATAGTCTACATTGTAAGTGATGTTTGGGATGTTTACATGCCAGATATTGTGCAATCTTCCCACATTGCAATCACAACAACATTAAATATGTCATTCTTTGTAGTTGACAGTTTTCAGAATTATTCCTTTGGAGAAACATTACACTTTCTATAGCATTTATTAATTGACTTCAGCTATTTGTTTATAGATATACATTGTATTTTTACAGTTATTGAAAAATTACCATCTGTCTTTCCTGAACAGTTTTTTTTGTATAAAAATGAACTGTAATAACAAAGCTAAAGAATAGCTTTAAAAAGAACACATCTTCCAAAGCGGGTGTGGTCAAACAACCCTCCCCCATAAAAACAAAAAAAGCTGAATCATCAAGACCAATTTATAAAAGTAACAATTGCAATTGTAAAACATCAGTTAATCTATTTATAAAAGTGTAAACTAATTACCTATAATTAAACCGGACCAACAGCCTGGTACAGTTGGAAAAGAAAGGTAGTGTCCATTTTGGAGCTTCCTCTCTCATCATCTCAGCCATGCTGCTGCCTGAATTAAAATGACATGACTGACAATACACAGTAACAGGAAGCCCAGCAGCAAATGCATGTGCCACCATTTTGTTTCTAAAATTTGCTACAGCAGGAGTTAGAAAAAGGTAAATGAATTTTTATGTGCAGCAATCTAAATTGCACTGAGGAGTGGTGAATATGAGCAACATTGGTTGTGTTGGTCTGGTTTAAACAATTTTTGACTGTTAGTCCACTTTAAGTAACTAGCAACACTTATGTGGCCCACTAAATAATAAATCTACCAAGTAGCTCTGACTATAAAGTGACAAATGCATATATATACAGAAAAAATGCAAATTTATATGCTGCTTCATGACAGAAAGCAAAAATGCCTCCAATGTTATCTTCTGCCTGGACCTCTCGCCGCACCATTCTTCCACCCCCATGCTGCCAGGCACAGGCACTGCAGGGCCTCCAATAGGGCTGATGCCATAGGGATTCAGATAACAAGGACACTAGGCTCGATTCAGAGACACATTCGTCTGGACTTCCGTAGCTGTCTGTGAAAGTTTTAGTGGGTGTTTGTCATTTTTTTGCTTTTTTTCGTTCATTTTTCATTCGTACGAACGTTCGGGAAAATGTGTATATGCGCTTTCGATGAACGAAAGCAAATCCGATCATTTGCATTAGTTCGGATCATTTTCCAAACAAAATCAGATATTTTTCGTTCGTTCAGATAACTTACGTTGTTAGGATGGGCTTGCGTCTGATTCAGAGAGCTGATTTCCGACGGACCACCACCCTATAAATCCGTTTCATTTCCGATCCACTTACGGGACCTTTGAGGGCTCAGATTGCTATTGTTGAACATGTTTTGCAGCTATGTGGAGGAGTCTGCGCGCCTTTAGCACCAAGGCATTGCATGTATCAGCATGGCCGAGGCCATAAATTGTATAGCAATGCATACCTGAATCAATACCTTTCATGTATGCCTTATAGAAGCATTTTAATGCTGACCTTAATTAGTCCTTAGCATGTAAACCTTTATTTTCCCACACATCCATATAATTGCTATATTTTTTAGACTTATGTCCTTTGTGAATTATATTTGGATTGTTGAACTTGAATCTTAATTTGTTGTAGGAGTTCTTGTTTTAGTCGGTTACCTTTGCTATGTGTAATTATTTTATATTTGGTTGCAGGAACCACAAGATGTGCCACTCGCGCAACATACAAGCAGTGTTTGGTCCAGCTATGCGATTCCTCAGTGTTCTTGCAGGGCATCCAGGGTCGTCCCATGATGCTTATATATTGCAGAGCTCCGGCTTATTTCGTCAGTTTGAGTCAGGAGAATTATCTGGTGGATGGCTCCTGGATAAGTTTGCTCACATTCCATCAATCCATTTTCACCGTATGGCAATGAATATAGTTGATGACTTATGTCTTAACCTATGGCTGTTTTTAGCCCTTGATGACATGTTAAACAATATTGTAACTTAGAATGTGTATTTTATGTTAGTATTTTTTAATTCTTTCAGGGGATTCTGGATATCCACTCCTGCTCTTGCTCTTGATGTATGTTCTTTTCCTGCAGAATGCGGGCCAGGGGTTCTCTAATCGGGCACTATGCAAAACCCGGGCTGTGGTGGCGAGGGCCCTCTGGCTTTTGAAGTCCAGATTTAGGTGTTTGGACCATACAGGGGGGGGGCACTGCAGTATGACCCCAACAAGGTTATACCAATATTTTAATTTACGTTTTTTAACAGGGACCACACGTGCCAGAGTGGCACAACTGAGTGTCAGGGTCCTTCAGTTGGTGGGCGAGATGCAGGAGTCATTGGGGACCACATATGAAGAATAATGTTCTGTGGCCTGCCATTGCTATGTATTTTGTTTTTTATAGTTGTAAAAATTTGTAATTTTCAAAATTTTTTAAGATTTTATATTTTATGATGGAATAAAAAAAAAATGTTTCAGTGTCATTTCATTTACAAAATACATTAACACATTAACACAAAACAAATGGGCCCAGAAATATTTAAAGATGAATATTCACATGACCGAGAAGTGATTTGGGTACGTTTTAGGGGGCTAAAATGGAAGAAGAACCTAACCGCGAAGTGGTTTGGGTGAACTTTAAGGGTCCAAAAGGGAAGATGGAGGATAGTGCTAAGTGATTTAGCTAAACATTGTATTAGAAGTGAGGGTGGCAAATATGTAGGCGAGCACTTTAATGAGTTAAGTTTGTAGTGCGCAGGCGCAAGATCGTAAGGATTTCCGTCTGGACGATTATTTATTGAAAAAGGGAAACAGAAACTAACGGGAAAGGTAAAGGATTCGTGGGAGGATACAATGGGAAAAGGGCAAAAACGAAAGCCTACGTAGTAACATGTGAAAATGAAACGGAAAAGTCACGCTGGAAAATGACATCCTCATATTCGTAATCTGCCGTACGAACGGACGGAAACTTTACAAAAGGATTGCAATGCATGCATAGAATCGCTCACTCATACGAGAGCGGAAACATTTAAAAAAAAAAAGAGATCGGTACTAAAACGAAAGTATTTTTTGGTCTCTCTGAATCGAGCCTACTGTGCTGAAGGCAAACTGAGACCAAAATTCAGGCCATGATTTTACTAACCAGCCAATGATTAGCCCAGCCCATGAGCTACTGATCCCTGGATGGTACTGTAACTTTAGTATTGTAATGGTAGATAATGTTGCAGATGTGGGCATGATTCTCGACAATTCTTCTGTGCTCTCTATGGCCAGTCCACCCCTGCACAGTGCAGTACACTTTATCGTATTGCACTGCTCTGAAGTAGTGCAGTTTGGTGGAAACACACAGTGTGGAAGTGCCGTAATTGTCCTTAAACCGGACCTTCAGCATCATGAAAAGCCCAAATCCCTCAAAAACTATTCCCCATCATCTAAAATTAATATATTTCACATTTTTTAGTCACCTACTTTTTATTCTTTCAACCACTGGGCTGCAACTCGGGACTCTGATCAGGACTCTAGGACACAGGCACTTCCATCTTGTGTTTTGCACAGACAGAGCAGAGCTGGGGTCAGGAAAAAGACAGCAATTCCACAATGCAGAGCATCACAGTCAAAAGACGCTTCTTTTCTGCATGCAACCTGAGACTCCATGTGCCGCCATCTTGGATTTTTAAAGGCTCAGAAAATGTAGTAGATGCAGGTAGGATGATTTTTGATGTGGGCACTCTGTATGTACAGGTTGGGGTAACAATATAAGATAGACTTTTATTCAGGATGAAGGTCCAGTTTAAAGATTTTGCTGGAGAACAAACAGAAGAACATCATGTTCATTCGCTGGCACCATTATTGTTTCTCATATCGCTCTTTATTATATTAGCCTAATGTAGGTGTTTGGATTTTGTGTTGAACTGAATGTCTACATTTCCTTGTGTGTAAGATAAATAATGTAGGCTCGGCAAGTCAGTACACATTCGACTTCCTGTCAGTTACATATTACCATTCCTCTGAAGATGTTTCATCATAATTGCTACATGAGTTAAAGAATTTAGCTTGTTCAGGAATTCCCCTTGTTGTCCAACCACAAGAAGGATATGTGGAAAATAAAAGGCACGCATTGCTGGGGATTGCCAGTTAGGTGACACTTTTCTACTAATGGTCCAGTTTTTCTTAGATATGTGAGCTCATCATCATACAGAAGACTCCAGAATGCACGCCAGGCGACACTAGCATCATTTCCTGCTCGTTGTTCTGCCATGTTTTGTTTCAGTTAGTAAAATTATATACAGAAGTTTAAAAAAAACTAAAGGACATTTTTATTTAAGGAGAAGCCATTTTGGCATTTTACTATGTTTAAAAGCAGATTCCTCTTGCACACTAAACATACAATATATTCTTATAAGGAAACTTTGGCATAACTATAGCTAAAGAGATAGTGATTCTGAGTGTGTAGCAGGAAGCGGCTTTAACTTACCTAAGCCCCAATCTGGTCCCTGGTCGGCGTGCGCCAATCCGGCTGTCAAATCACCTATGGCCGGGGCTACAGAAAGATGGCCACCGCTCCCATGAGTGAGGACAGTCCTAGTGCCAGCACTGCTTAGCAGTTCATCAACTAGCTTGGTAAAATGTGATGAAGGGTGTGCTGGAAATGTAAGCTAAAGCTGCAGCCTAATGAATTAGGGGGTCACGCCTTAAGAGTGATAACAAAGAAGAGGGTGGTTTCTATTGTTAGATATTTTTAAGAGGGTCAAAGCACTTCTGTAACAATAAATCCAGTTTAGGCGCGCTTGATATCAAGTGTTAGAGACGTGTGTACACAGATATAAATATAATCAATTTATACCTGGAAGCTGGTTACCTGGGTGTTTCTTAGAAATTTGTTTCAGTGGGTAGCTTTAAGAAAACAGATGTAGAGCCTAAAACATAATTAAAAATAGAATGAATGTAAGAGACTCCCCACCGTGGCCCGGGGGTTAATAACCTACCCAGGGCCTCCAAGTGTTCCAGATGAAAGAGTAATGGCAACTTGACTACACAGAGTGACTACACAGAAGCCGACAACAAGGTCTTGTGAGCATACAACAACAAACTACATTTCCCAGCGTGCAGCGTGCAGGAGGAAAGAATGACATCACCCACCTCCTTATAAACAGCACGCATGTCTGTAAACAGGCACCCGGAAGACAGCAAAGGAGCCGAAACGCGCGTCGGACACACACCTGAAGCACAGACACTAGCAAGGAGCATATATATCAGAGACGGCTGAAACGCCGACATAAGAATTGGCTTAAACTTTGCTACTTTGCTACTGTGCGCACTACTTACTTCCAATTACAACACGGACTAACTTTCCTTGGACTTTTTACAACAACAGCTACATTTTGCCTTGTTACTTAAAGGAACGTAAACATGGGACATATTAAGCAGTGCTGAATGCTGGAAGCGCACCATTGAAATTGCTGATTAAGGACTATTTCAATTGCTGCTACAGCTTCGTTTAAGCAACAATTGCTTTGTGATTTTAACCATCTTGTGGACTCTAAGCGTGAGTGTATATACCAATAAAAATATTGATTTTATAAGCAAAGATTATAAGCACATTTATTGAGCATATGGAACTTTGAAGAGGAACTAAAAGTGCAACCATTTTTCAACGAAGTTGCCATTACTCTTTCATCTGGAACACTTGGAGGCCCTGGGTAGGTTATTAACCCCCGGGCCACGGCGGTGAGTCTCTTACATTCATTCTATTTTTAATGATAAGGCTCTGCATCTGTTTTCTTAAAGCTGGCCACTGAAACAAACTTCTAAAAAACACCAAGGTAACCAGCTTCCAGGTATAAATTGATTATATTTATATCTGTGTACACACATCAAGTGCGCCTAAACTGGATTCATTGTTACAGATGAGCTTTGTCCCTCTTAAAAACATCTAACAATAGAAACCACCCTCTTCTTTGCCATCAACTAGCTTGTTCGTGTTCAGGCAGAACACCGAACTTGAACACAGACTTCTGGCTGAAGTCGGTGTTCGAGTTTGGGAACCCGAACTCGCAAAGTTTGGTACGAACCTGATCTTTGTGGTTCTGGTTCACTCAACGCTACCTATAAGGTATGAGTGATCAGCAGGGTTTCACATAGAGACAAGGGCCAAAACCTGGGATACTAAAATAACAGATTTATGGTCCACTTTAATCCACATTGCTAATTCCAGATTGTGTGCTTAAATTCAACTATAGGTGTCCTTCACAAATCATTTACATCAGTTAGTTTACTTACTTTATCCTTACAGAATAATGAAAGCTATCTGGCAAGCTTAGTATGTTTTTTTAGCATTGTGCCATCATGATATATTGCACTAAGGTGTGCAGATGAAGCCTCATCTCAAGTTCTAGCAGGATTAGCTGTATGCACTGTTGATTCAGGAAATTCCAAATCATGGAGAGATTCGGCAGCTTATTTTTAACACATAATAATGTGGAAACCTGAACATGCTACTCCCATTTCGAATTGGCACTTGCAGCTATTCTTTTCCAAGCAATCTATCTTTTATTTGTGCCTTAATGCTTTAAAGAATTTCCCTATACAGCCAATTCTTATAGTACACTGATATCAAATATGAACCCTAAGAACTGGCAGTTTAGATATTCTTAGGTTACATTAGGCACCAAAGTTCCTTTTACAAAGCCACATCACAGTTTAAAGGGACTGCCCAGGAAAAGGGTTAACTAAGATTGATGACTTGCTATTTCATGTTTGTATCAAAGGTTGTGTTTCCAACCAGAGTTTGTCTGCTGTTTTCCTTATTAAAGCCGAGAAACTCCTAATTGTACTGCTAAGAACCATTCACTGAAATGCCTTTGTCTTCAGGCATTTCAATGAGGGACGTTCAGCTTCTTCTGGAAGGCATGGTCAGGAGCTGGGAGGAAGATATCACTGAATAAAAGCATACTTGCAGGGCTGCAGGGCTTTCACAATTTGGGAACCTCCACCACCTTTTAACAAAATGAGGCAGCATCTTATTCTCTGTAGGCACCTTGGATGAGACCCACCCCCTCCGGCCAGCTTGAACCCTGAAGCATTGTACCAGAATTTCAAATGGAATCCTATTTTTGGGAAGGCCCTCAAAAGTGGATTTTACCTTGAAGTTTGCCGACCAAGTGCGATTATCACATGTCAGACTGGTCCTATCAAAGGGATCCACACTTCAGCTTAATCAAAATTAGATTAGTGCACTATATGAAGTGTCCTGTTAATTAAAAGAAAAAACAATCCAAAAATTTTCTGTTAGTTTTGGACCTCCTGATTTGTCTTGACAGTGACTCCTGGCCATGGCCTGGGGTCCACTAGAAGATCCTGTGATGGTCCAGTTTGACACTGCATATCCAAAAGACCAAACATTCATAGGGAGGGACACCGATGTATATAAAAAGTCACATCTTTATTATTGAAAATCAATCAATTGACTAGTAACATATTAAAACCATCTAAAATCTAAAAATTACACAGGACAAACAAACATAAAGATGAGGCATAGGTGGAGGGGAGAATCAAGATAAGTATTAAATATGTTATCAACACTTATATACTAACATGATCTTTCTATGCAAGCTGCTAAAATAATGATTAATGATAATGATGATAAATGATTAAATAATATAACAAAAAATCTCTGCCTATGATCCAGATCCTTACTATAAATAAATCCAAAATTCATACAAGATTACTCAAATAAATTAATTCCAATAAATAAACAATAAATATGTATAAGATATATATATGAGAGTGCACAATATCCAATGCAAAGAGTGCTATCCTCAATTAATTGTGCAAATCAGGATACATAAACTACCCGTTAAAAACAACCGATAACAGTGTTCAAAAAACTACAGTGCACAAATAAATAAAAAAATGAGTCAAACAAAAACAAACAAAAATCAAAAACATCGGGGAGGCCCATTCAGTAATAGCGCCAGGTAGCGACAGATGAGCGCCTGAAGTGTGGCGCTATGAGCGCCGCTAGCGTACGCCGCGGTCGGCTGTGATTCGCTATAGCAGGCCTCCTCAGTCGCTACCTGCCGTTGTTGGGAACAATGCCTACATTGGTGAATATGATGTTTCAGATCAGCTTTGTAGGCGCTGTAATATTTTCACACGCTATTCAACACAGCGCCTGCGCGTTGGTTTGCTGTTGGATTGAAATCAATGTTAGGACCTTCAGTAGTAAACACATTGCAACATGTTTCTTTGGTTAATTTTTTTTTATTTATTTATTTTTTATTTTTGTGCAAATCAAAATGTGCAAAAATGTGTTTTTTTCTAAAAAAGAAGAAAAAGTGTAGTTAGTTGTTATAACTAATTTTGGTTTGTAGCATTTAATTTCATAGTTTTTTTTTTTTTTTTGGGGACAGTTTTTGCCAACTTGCACAACACCCCTAATTGTTATGTGGGTCAACTTACACCCCCCCCTTATAGTGGTTTGGGTCAACTTACACTCCCCCCCTTATAGTGGTTTGTGTCAAATTACACCCCCCCCTTATAGTGGTTTGGGTCAACTTACACCGCCCCCCTTTAGTGGTTTGGAACAACTTACACACCCCCCCTTTAGTGGTTTGGGTCAACTTACACCCCCCCTTTATAGTGGTTTAGTTCAGCTTACACACCCCCCTTATACTGCTTTAGGTCAACTTACACCCCCCCCTTATAGTGGTTTAGGTCAACTTACACACCCCCCTTATACTGCTTTAGGTCAACTTACACCCCCCCTTATAGTGGTTTAGTTCAAGTTACACACCCCCCTTATACTGCTTTAGGTCAACTTACACCCCCCCCCCTTATAGTGGTTTAGGTCAACTTACACCCCCCCCCCCCTTATACTGCTTTAGGTAAACTTACACCCCCCCCCCCTTATAGTGGTTTAGGTCAACTTACACCCCCCCCCCCTTATACTGCTTTAGGTCAACTTACACCCCCCCCTTATATTGCTTTAGGTCAACTTACACCCCCCCCCCCCTTATAGTAGTTTAGGTCAACTTTCACACACCCCCTTATACTGCTTTAGGTCAACTTATACCCCCCCCCCCCTTACACTGCTTTAGGTCAACTTTCACACCCCCCTTATACTGCTTTAGGTCAACTTACACACACCCCCTTATAGTGGTTTAGGTCAACTTTCACACCTCCCTTATACTGCTTTAGGTCAACTTACACCCCCCCCTTATAGTGGTTTAGTTCAACTTACACACCCCACTTATACTGCTTTAGGTCAACTTATACACCCCCCTTATACTGCTTTAGGTCAGCTTACACCCCCCCCCCCCTTATAGGGGTTTAGGTCAACTTACACACACACCCTTATACTGCTTTAGGTCAACTTACACCCCCCCTTATAGTGATTTAGGTCAACTTACATACCCCCCTTATACTGCTTTAGGTCAACTTACACACCCCCCCTTATACTGCTTTAGGTCAACTTACACACCCCCCCTTATACTGCTTTAGGTCAACTTACACACACCCCCTTATACTGCTTTAGATCAACTTTCACCCCCCCCCCATACTGCTTTAGGTCAACTTTCACACACCCCCCTTATACTGCTTTAGGTCAACTTTCACCCCCCCTTATACTGCTTTAGGTCAACTTACACCCCCCCTTATACTGCTTTAGGTCAACTTACACCCCCCCCCTTATAGTGGTTTAGTTCAACTTACACCCCCCCCCCTTATAGTGGTTTAGTTCAACTTACACACACCCCCTTATACTGCTTTAGGTCAACTTACACACCCCCCCTTATAGTGGTTTGGGTCAACTTTCACACCACCCCTTATGATTGCCTACAACAAATAGTTCCCCTGTAGTGCAGTACTTGTATTATATTGAAGGTGAGGTAGCTTACCGCGAAAAACAAAGTGATCATGCTTTCCCTTAGCTCAAATCCAGTCTGGGTGTCCTCACTCGTTTCTGCGGCCATGTTGGGGACTTCTGGCACCAGTGCTGTTTCTTCAGGGGGTTGTATTCTGTGGCATATGCAAATATTGTGTAGCACACAGCATGCGAGGATCATTTTGGAGACCTTTTGTGGGCTGTACAACATTTCTCCTCCTGGTCGTGCCAAACACAGAAAGCACGCTTTCAGCAGTCCAATGGTTCTTTCCACAATGCTTCTGGTTTTGCGATGGGCTGCATTGTAGCGTAGTTGGGCAGAGGTCTGTGGGTTTCTGACCGGAGTCATGACCCACGTTCTCTGCCCGTATCCCTTGTCCGCTGTGGAATAAACACAATGAGAGAGACAGCAATTAGTACTAGTACATGTTATTTTTTCAAAATTTATAAATTTAGCTTACTAGGCCACATTTTTTACAACAAATACTTCGTCATGGTTAGTTATTTACCCAGTAGCCAGCCAGGTGGCATTTCATTGTTTTCAAACTTCCGGCACAGGACTGACTGCTGGAGCACGTAAGAGTCGTGGCATGAGCCGGGGAAGCCAGATCTCACGGCCCGCAGCTTCATGTCATGGTCACAGACCACCATGACATTGAATGGAATTGCTTCCTATTGCGATAATGCAGCTCCTGTGCACGGGGAGGGCGGAAAGGGATATGTGTACCATCCACGCACCCTAGCACATTCGGAGTCCCTCCCATGCGATAGAATGCATGTTTGATTTGGGCAACCTCATCCACATCCTCAGGAAATTTGATGTAAACAGGGATAAGGTCACAAATAGCCAGTACTACCTGGATAAATATGCGGCTCATTGTAGCCTGGCTGATCCCGCTGAGGAGGGCAGAGGTTGCCTGGAAATTCCCTCGTGCCACAATATTAAGCGTGGCACATAGGCGTACTATGCCTGGAATGGATTGGGTGCGTTTGGTGGATGGATTGATTTTGGTCTTAATCTGATCATATAGGGATTGTAGTGCTGCACGATTCAGACGAAAGCGGCTTCTGATCTGCTTGTCACTTAAATCCCACACTGAAAGACGGATGCCAAAGGATCGGGGTGCCCTAAGCCTCACAGCACCCTCCTCCCTGGCCTCCTGTTCTTCCAGCATTCTCCCACATCCATACACCCATAACTCATACATCACCTTCTTATCCATCTCACACTCACTGACCAGATATACAAATTATGGGAAAAAAAAACCCACAAACACACCACACACACAAGCACACTCCTCACACAATCACAACAATGCAGCTCACCACAAAACCAGAGCTATAGTGGTCAGAACCACCAGACTGCTGAAAGTGTGCTTTCTAAGTTAGGCACAACCAAGAGGGGATTTGCTGCACAACCCACAAAAGGCCCCAAAATCAATCCTCACTTGCTGTATGCTACACAATATTAGCATATGCCAACAAAATAAATCTCCTAAAGAAACAGCACTGATGTCAGAAATCACCCAACAAGCCACAGAGAGTAAGGCCCAAACCCAACCAGACAGTAAAATGAGCTAAGGGAACCAAGCACCACACCACAGCCTTTGCCACAGTGTAACAATACAAGAAGGTTGTCAAATAAAGCCATTTATACTTAACTTTGGGAAAGGACAGGTCCGCTTTGCCGCCTTTTGCGTTGCTATGCTATTTCCTGTCTGCAATTAGTTGACCCAGGTGTGCTAGAAACGGTTTGCGCATGCGTGCGCTAAAACATGCTAGCGTACGTGAGCAGATACTTGCGTGCTTTTGCGGACATGTTTGAACATTACGTTTGGGACCAATCAAAGGTAAGCTGCTCTCAAATTAAATAGCCGTTTGTCGAGCCACATTTCACAAGTGTTTGATATACCTGATTACATTGTTGTCTTTGGTTGTGTTGTTTGCATAATGAGGTCTGTAATTAGTTAATTGGCTTCCACACATGCTTCCAACAAACAGCAGTCAGTGCAGTGTAGCTGGTGCTACAAGCACTTGGCCAGTATGTGTGAAGCAATTAATTTGACCTGTTTGTGATTGGTTGTTAGAGCACATAAAACCTCCCATCCCCCAAAAAATCTTGTTGCCATTCTGTAGTTTGTATGCGTGCTTGTATGTGGGCTAGTGGTGTGTGTGCAGCTACAGGATGGAGCCAAATTCTGGACATCTGCCGGCCACAGCTGGGCCATGTAGGAGTGTGTTGGGTGTTGTGCGCAGACCTCCCTTAAGGAAAAGGGCCCAGGCCGAAGGTGAGCCTGCACCCAAGGCCAGGCGCCCATTTGCCAAGAGGGAGCCAGAATTTAATTTGGCGGATAACAATACTCTTGTGCGTCTTACCCTGGCAAAATGGGAGCTCATCTTTGGCTCCCAAAGCCAGTCTATAGGCAAGCAAGAAAGGAGCAAATTGTGGGATGCCATTGGTGAGGAGCTTACTAGCAGTGCTCAATACCCACGTAGTGGCCCATCCTACAAGAAACGCTTCTACACTTTGAAAAGGGCCATTATGCAAAAGATGAAGCATGATCTTGAGGTCAAGAGTGGGACCATCCAGGGTCCAAAGAATACCTACAGGCCATATGAGGAGATGCTGAAGTCCAAAATTCCCCTCGTTCGGCTGCAGGGTGTGGATGCTGGGGATGACACCACAGGTTGGGCAGAAGGTACATCTTTTTACAAATTTGATTCCTGCTGATGTTAATGTATGTGATTTGCTTTGTCTCTTTCTGGACAACTAACAGTAGGACATGTGACCTAGTACATTATACCTCATAAATGTTTTACTTTCATGTCTGTTGCTTTATGCATAGCTGCACATGGTGATGTCCATGAATCGGGGGAGGAGGACACCCCAACTCCTGGCCTTCAACCAACCTCAAGCCTAACCCAGTCTGGCATTGAAGGTATTTATCACTAATTAATGGGATGGTTAGTTTAGAATAAATGGGTGTGTGAGCACCTCAAACAATAGTTCTTCACACATTTTAGGTTTATTAATATGGGGATGGGAACTAATTTCACGCCCAGTTTAACCCTCTCATCAACTAAATAACAAGGGCCAAACATGTGTAGCTATGTGGGAAGCCAGAGATGTGTTTGCATATATCTGCACATACATGTGGAAGCCCCACTGGCCCGCCAAGGCACTCTGTGTTTATTGGTTTGCCTACTCTTAAATCTGACTGCACAAAGTTGGGACATGCAATGCTGAATAATGGAATCTCTAGTTGTCAGGCCCGCTGTCATCTGACTTTGGGTGTGTAAATATTAGTGATTCAGCTGCTCACACACACCTTGATTCATGGTTGATTTTGTGCCGCACATTACCAATGCCTAAATCCTGAATTTGCTTTTGGATAGCTGCACCCCCATTGGCACCAGCATCTCCTCAGGAGCCAAGCTACTCTTTGGATGCCGGTAAGTGCATGTGTCAACCTTGATGGAGCCGCTTTAACACAAGTGCATGTCTTTCATTTTGTTTGTTTCTTTGTAGGCCAAGTCAGTGCTTCATCTTTGGACACCACTTCCTATGTTGCTGGTCAACAGGACCCTGTTGGTGTGTATTTGCCAAAACACTGTATCCTTTATGCTGCTTATGTTACCCTGGGTCTTTTTTGTTCCTCTAATAATCTACATTTTTTCAAAGTCAACTTGAAGATGGGTATTTAGAGTGGATTTGGCATCCCCATGCTCATTAGTCAACTGTTTGGAGTGATTTCAATGCATTTAGTTGCTATCTTAAAAGACAAACATTCACCAGAGTAGTGTTGTGAATATTTATAGACATTCATTGTGTATTTTAGTTGGCCGGAATCTAGGAAGTGGCTGTCCGGAAAGGGCCCTTCAACGTGAGGCTGCTAGAGATGAGGGTAAGTTGGTTTTGCTTTATTATCTAGTATGGATGTTTGTGAACCTTTTAGAATTTCTTAGTCCAACTTGTGTTTAAACATTGAATTTTCAAGGCCAAAGCTCGAGTGAGGGACTAACTCTGGACATCTGTGAGATGGCGGGTATGTGTAATTTGAGATATGTGTCTGTTAGTGTTTCGCCCAATGATTGGCTACTCTTCCTCTTACATACATGTTGGCAATCTGAGTTGGCAAGTTACATTTTGGCTATTGTGCAATCTAGCACTTTGTCGAGGTATGGCCTCGATAGTCTATCCATCTAAAAATTTCATAATCTCAACTGACCTACTAACATGACTTTCCTGTTTAGCATATGCCAGCTTGCCCCATCTCTCAGATGTGGATTTGCCCCTTTCTGGCAGCCAGACCCCAGAAATACTTAGGGCGGACGACACTGAGGTAACATGGATGATTTTTTGGGAACAATAACCACATTGACATGTTGGTGGGTAGTCCAGGAACCACCATGTAACCTGTTTTTTTTTTTTTTGGCAAGGAGGCCATACCAGATTCCCAAGCTGTGCCGTCTGCCCAAGTGCCATGTGGACAAGCTACAGAGGCACAAGCAACGGTAAGTTTGACTTTTACGCTTTGGGTAAATGATTGGGAGGGGCATACCTGCATTGTTTAAGCTTCACTACAATCTTTGTTTCTTTTTTTAAAGGCTGAACACCCAAGAAGAGGAGTTGGTGCACCCACAAGTGCTGATTTCTATGAGCTAGGGGTCCGGATGCTGGAGGACTACAGTCACCAACAGCCGCGTGCTGGAACTAGTGAGCGCATTGCGGCGTTGGAAAATCAGGGGCTGGTGTATCGGCAACAAATTGAGGACCTGCAGCGCCAGCTCCATGACATGCAAAATCAGCAGCAATCACAAAACAACAGGGTACTCCAACGAATGGCACATGCCATGGAGCAAGCTGTAGAGTGCCAGGACCAAACTTTGTTGTTGATCCATCAGCTGATACAACAGCAGTCTATATTTTTTACTGCACTGTTGTCCCCCAACACCACCCCTAGCAATGACTCACAACCTCCTCCAAGGCCACCGAGCCAAGAATTTTGATTTTTGTTTTGTTGTGGGAATATTTTTGTTCAATAAATTTGAGTAACCCACCTCAAAATAGTGTTTTTCAAAAGACATAGCTACTAACACAGTCAGGGATGAGTCTCTAGATCTAGATATGTACATGTAGGCAGAAATGTATGACACACATTGTTGGGCATATATTACTATGGTTTACACATTAAATGTCTACAAAGTTAACCAACAAATAACCAAATAATGGGTTGCTAGACACTTAAACTATGATTGATAAGGCACAACACACTGTAATTATAAAAATATAAACCATTTATTAAGGTGGCCAACATGGCCAACATTCCGCCGCACAGCGGCAAAAACCATACCCCCCACCCTAACTATGGCTCTTCTTGCCCAGCAGCATCAGGCGTGTCCGACGGACATACTGCCACAGTCTGTGATGCTCCGTTTCACAAGCTGTAGAGAGTATAAAAAAACAATATTAAACACATATAATGTGAGCTCAACATACACAGATGTAGAAATGTAATGAAATTGCCTCAAATTATCTGAGCCTCACATTCCCATTGTTGTAAACTGTGCCCTTATGTGTTACCATTATATGAGTACTGGTGTCTGCCTTACATGTGGCTGCAACATCCCAAGCATACATTTACTGTGAAGTCTTGGGAATAAATCAAGGGAAAAGTCCCAGTGTGCACATTTATTTGGTTATTTACTGCTAAACATCATGGCCTAAGTTCTAACGATTAAACTGCTTGGGCCAAGCATATTACAGTTCACCACCTTAGCAGGCCAATTTGTTTGTTCTCCAAACACATTTTAACACTACGTTTAAAAAACATGAATGTGAGCCAACAATCAAGCATGCAGACATGCATTTAGGATTGTAGGACAATCACATGTCACCTAGATGTGTGCTTAGCAAAGACATAGGTACATTGTCAATTTATAAAGAATTTACAATAAGACATAGGTGTCCAAAGTCTTTAGGCATATGAAGTGGGATGTACTCACCATCGCAGCTGTGGCTGGGGCCCATGCTGCTGGACATCCCGGGAGCTGGGGTGGGGAGTATGGTCACCGGCTCAGTCTGCGTGGCAACATCTGTCAGGAGAAAGCAAAAGAGCAAAAAAATATTAGTTGGGCAATGACACATGAAGATTTGACATCCATCTGTTTTGGGAGTCTTGAAAAAAAAAATGCTTGCATGGTTACACACATGTTGTCAGACATTAGCATATTTCCTGGTCCATGAGTTAATGTAAATTATTTATGTGGGCAACATGGACACATCAAGATAATGTGCCAATAACCTTTAAAGTGCAATGCTAATGCGTAATTTTAAGTTGAGTGTTAATTCTTACTTTGAGAGTGTGCAACATGTGTTAGCAGGACCAACTTACCAAAATAACACATTTGCAAGCCCCCATCATGGTGTGGGCTGAAACATAGGGGTGGTTGGCTGTTGGATTGCACTGTAGTGGGGTTTGTGATGTTAACTTAAATTAGAAAACCATCTTGTACTATGGACCAGGAAACATGTGTATGTTTAAGGAATGTCATAACATATTGAATGTCAGGGATAACAACAAACACTTACCATGACTATGGCCGCGGGCAAGGGCTGGCGCATAGCTGATGGAGGTGGTGGCTCTATGATGCCAGGATCACCTGTAACAGACAAACAAGAATTAGAAATGCACTCACCAGGGGATGACCTGCCGCTGGTTTCCCAGGGAGGACTCTGAGGAGGAGGCGTGGAGCCTCGACTCCTCACAATTGGCCCTGAAGATCCCAAACCACATGGGCCACCCTCCTCCCTCTCACTTCCAGATCCTCGAGGGAGTGTGGGTGAGTCCACTTCCACCTCCCCACTTGGACTCCCCACTTGAGAGTGGCCCACGGGGTTTGCGGACTCAGCGTCCAGAGTCCAATTGTGAGGAGCTGAGGCTCCACACTGCCCGCCCCCCACTGCCCGCTCCTCTGGGGCGTCATCCCCTTCCTCCCCTGGGTCCTCGAGATTAGACTGGTGAGAGGGCCCCGCAGAGTCATCCGACCCCACCACTCTGCTGCGGGGGAGGAAACCCTTCCCAGGTTTGCCCAGGGGAGGACGCTTATCTGTGTAAAAGGGGACAAAAAAAGGACAACTTTAAAACCCAGAATGTTTACCCCCCCCCAAAAAAAATATAGGGGATTGATTCACATGTTGTGAGCTGACACTTACCTGAAGCATAGGCATCATAGAGCCTATACACGCCCTCTGGGTCCCGGCGCTTGAAGTCCGACCACTTTTGGACAATGGAGCGGACGGTGATGTTGGTGTTGAAGCGCCGGGACACAGTGGCCTTCACCTCCACCGCTATGCGCCTCTTCGCCCCACGGGCATAATCATATTCCCTCAGCAAAAAATCCTAAAAAAAAAAAATTTTAAATTATTAATAACATATATATATATATATAGTAATAAGCATAAATAACAACCTATATGGTTGCACAGCATAAATACAACATATACTTACTTTGACCACCTGGCCGTTCACCCGAGGATCCACCCTTTTTTCTACGCAATTTTGGGGGTGCAGGGGGTGCAGGGGATGTTGAGGGACCAGGGGAGACAGGGGGAGGAGGGGGGGAAGGGATTGGGGAGGAAGAATCGGAGGTGTAGCTGGGGAGGGGGACAGCTCTGCGTCTGGGCCGCATGGTGAATCCTCAGAGGTGGAAACCGGAAGTTGCAAAACAAAAGTAAAAGTAAAAAATAACCAAACACGCATCGCTAAAATACGCTGGAATACGCTTAGCTATTGAATAGGCTTAGCTATTTGCTAGGGTACGCAACATCACAATAACGTATAGCGCCGAGTCAGCGCCGGCCGTGTCTGCTGTGTATTCAGCAACAGCGACTGGGGGACGTGTCGTGTGAAATAGCGAACCAAAACCAAACACACATTTATGAACTTCATAGCGCCGAGGCCTGCTCCACACAGCGACTCGCCATAGTGACTGGGCCGCGCCGCTATACCACAGATTCATCAAATACATTACTGTCAGAGAGCATGGGCGCTATTGTTCAGTGACTGCGGCACAGAGCGCCTGTAACGCTATAACAAAAAAGATAGTTTGGGGGGTTAGACACCTTCGAAAACTGAAATGACATTGGGAGAGTGCTGTGATTTGGACATCCAAGTGACACAGTCCCAATTTAATCTTTAAAAATAACAAAAAAAAAAAAAAAACAAAGCATTACAGAAAAATCCTAAATTATGTTTTATGCATGACAGAATTTATTTAAAAAACAAAAAACAAAAAAACAACCCAAAAAACACCAAAAACAATGTCTGCCATTGAAGTGTATGGGAGAGCGCCAGGTAGCGAGAGGTAATACCTTGCGCTGTGCAAGGCACAACACTGGCGCTGTTCGCTATGGTTGAAAATTTGATGAATCTGCCGCTACATGGCGCTATTCCAGTCGCTACACAGATTTCGGATGATAAATGTGCTATTGTGTGCCGGGTCCGGCGTTGATCGGCGTTCATCAGTCGCTAGTTAGCGCTACCTCCCGCTCACCAGGCACTACCTGTCGCTATCCCTTGTTAAATAAGGGCCTAAGAGTCTCCCTGCCGCCTACCGCCTCAACCAGAGCCACGCGTTCCGTTGGTCAAAAGGCCCACTTCACCAGGCTGACACTGTGGATATTTTTTTCCCAGATGATAAGATCCAGGTCTAGTGTTTCACCCACTAACCATTATAGGGTATCTTACACAATCCCCCTGCTATGCTGCCTGTCAGGCAATACCTGGAATGGTTGTTAAGAGAGAACAATAGGAATACCTAGCCTCAGAAATGGCTACAAATAGAGAGCTGAGTGGTGAGCTGTGTCACTTTTCTGCTGTATATGAGCCAGTTGCATGAGATGTGTAGAATTACTTACCTGTCTGTCACCATTTTTAGTTCTTTGTGTAGGCTGAAATAACACAAAGTTCAGTTGCAGCTCAGCTATTTTAAACTGACTAGAATTAGTCAGACATGGTCATGGGTCTGTGTTCCATGTTACTGGCGTATTGAGCAGTATCGGGCAAAATCCTGACCTAAAGATAGACCGCACCACTCTGATATAAAAATTACACTGGGAGGCCGATTCATTAATAGCGGCAGGTAGCGACAGTTGAGCGACTGTAGCAGTATTTTCACAGCGCCCGCTAGTAGTCGCTGTGCTTGACCATTGTTCGGTTGTTGATAGCGACTGAGTCGGTGTGCAGTAATGTTGAATACGGGGTGAGGAGTCGCTATTTGACAGGTTCCGCGATGTATGGGTGCGCATGATAGCGACTGGTCAGAGTGACCGGCTCCCACCACATTCATCAAAAAATCACGCTCAAAAAATTATTGCGCTGTGAAATGCATGTTTAAACCCCAGAGCGCTGGCGGCGATGTCTTAAAAGTAGTTTTTTAACCCCCAAACCACCATATTTTTGGAAACCAAAAGAAAAAAAAATTTGAAAGAATTTAGCAATATGAATACAATAATATCAGACCTGTAATATCAATTCTGCACAATTTTTTTTTTTTTTTTTTTTTTACCTTAAAAAAATTAACTAACATGGCAGAAGTGGTCACAGAATTTTTCACATTTAAAAAAAAAAAAAAAAACATTAATAATCAATTATGAATATTTAAAGATTGTTCCATTGAAATGCATTGGAGAGCGCCAGGTAGCGAGAGGTCCTACCTGTCGCTGTTCAAGGTCGGATGCTGGCGCTGTGGGCTGAGGCTGGAATAATGATGAATGAGTCGCTATATGGCGCTATCTCAGTCGCTAAGCAGGATCGGCTTGATAAATGTGTGAATGTGGTGGGGAGCCGGCGTTCTCGTGGCGGTGCCCGTCATTACCGGTAGCTCACCAGTCGCTACCTGTCGCTATTCCTTCATAAATAAGGGCCTAAGAGTCTCCCTGCCGCCTACCGCCTCAACCAGAGCCACGCGTTCCGTTGGTCAAAAGGCCCACTTCACCAGGCTGACACTGTGGATATTTTTTTCCCAGATGATAAGATCCAGGTCTAGTGTTTCACCCACTAACCATTATAGGGTATCTTACACAATCCCCTTGCTATGCTGCCTGTCAGGCAATACCTGGGATTGGTTATTAAGAGAGAACAATAGGAATACCTAGCCTCAGCTACAAATAGAGAGCTGAGTGGTGAGCTGTGTCACTTTTCTGCTGTATATGAGCCAGTTGCATGACTCCTTATGTGTAGAATTACTTACCTGTCTGTCACCATTTTTAGTTCTTTGTGTAGGCTGAAATAACACAAAGTTCCGTTGCAGTTCAGCTATTTTAAACTGACTAGAATTAGTGAGACATGGTCATGGGTCTGTGTTCCATGTTACTGGCGTATTGAGCAGTATCGGGCAAAATACTGACCTAAAGATAGACCGCACCACTCTGATATAAAAATTATACTGAATCTTTAACTGAAAAACACATACACGAAACACATACATAACATTAAAATACTAAAACAGGAATGGGGTTGCCCTCTACAGGTGAATAATAAATACAATAAAATGACCTGATCCCAAAGACATAAGAAGATTTTTCACAAATTCAATACCAAATTCTGCGATGTGGTTAAAAGAAGATGCTGGCACTTTATTTGTGGCATAGATTATAATATGTAGAGTGAGAATATGAATTCATTACTGCACTTTGTGTTTTGCACTTTTTGCACAGACTTTGGTATTCTGGTAAGCTGGTTGCTGTCTTTTTATTACTATTGACTGGGATTTCCCTTTAAGAGACTTGTATGTGTGTCTGTATGTCTGTGTCTGTGAGAGTAAAGAGGACTCGTCATCATTCCCACCCCAAATATTCACCCACAGGACACCTAAGGGTTTAAGAAGAATCCACTCCCCACCACACCACCGCCTAACCTGGAGCATGTGGGCAACATGTCAACCCATTGTACTTACCTCCCTGCCACAATTCCAAGCATGTACTGTGCATAATCTACCCCTTTTAGTCCTGATCAGAGTTACTGCACAATGGCCATGGTGAACTAAAGGTTCCTTTTTCACTGTCCTTTACCTCAGGGTAATTTCAGTGATCCACACATTCCTTGTTACTAAAAATATAATTCATGTTAATGTATTTCTGCTTCATCAAAGGAAATAATACATGATGGAGGTGGATAAATGTGACATAAGTCACTCTTTGATTATTTATTCAGTTGAATAGGCAAAATGTCACCCAGAAAAGCAGAAGCTCTGACTTTCTTAGATTAATTTTAGAATAGTGTTAGTGTGAAAGGGGAAGTGCTCCTAAATATTGTAGCTGCTTTCTCACTATACATAAAGATACTTTCCTGATACCTAGAGGCACTTTTAGCTGTCTTGGAGATGTTTGTGGAGACGAGACGACAAAACAAAAAGGGGTCAAATCAATGTCACCAGTTAAGGGAAAGAAAATTTCAGTTACTGCACTTTGGACCAGGTGACAGTGATGCCACAATAAGGAAGTGGAGATGGGACCAGGCCTAGCACTGTTTTCCCAATTACTTAGCACCCCAAATACTTACCTTAAAACAGTATTAAAAATAAAAAAAGACTTTAGTGCCCTTATTCATCAAGCGATAGCGCCAGGTAGTGTCTGACGAGCGCCAGGTAGCGGCAGCTAACGGCGACTACCGACTCAAGTACGCCCGCGGCGGTCACAATGACGCATTTATCAAGCAAAATGAGGCTAGCGCCGGCGAGAGCGACGGCTAGCGCGGCATTCATCATGAAGCCGCCTGGACCGAACAGCGCCGCTGCAAATTCCCTCACAGCGCCAGGTATGAGCTGTCGCTCCCTGGCGATGTCCAATGCATTTCAATGGAGCAATCTATAATTATTCCTAATTAATTGGTATTAATTTTTTAATTTTTTTTTTTAATGTCAAAAAATCGGAGACCACCTCTGCAATGTTAGGATTTATTTTTAAGTCAAAAAAAAAAAAAAAAAAAAATATGTGCAGAATTGATCTAACAGGTCTGAGATTAATGTATTCATATAACAAAATGATTCTAAAAACATGTATATTGTTACTTTAAAAAAATATGGTTGTTTAGGGGTTAAAAACTAGTTAATACAGATCGCCGCCAGCGCTCTGGGGTTTAAACAAGGAATGGACAGCGACAGCACATTCGGAGCGTGATTTTTTGATGAATATGAAGCTAGCCGTTCGCTCTGGCCATTCGTTGTCAGGCGCTCACATACAACGCTGGACCTGTGAAACAGCGACCCCCCAGCCCGTATTCAACATTACCGCACACCGACTGAGTCGCTGTCATCAAGCTAACGCCGGCCAAGCACAGCGAATACTGGCTGGCGCTGAAAAAATCACGCTACAGTCGCTCATCTGTCGCTACCTGGCGCTATTGATGAATCGGCCTCTAGGTCTTCTTACACCACCACCCCCCTGGTCTTGATTTTGAACACCTCTCCAGTTAAAGCAGACCTCAAGTCAAAAAATTAAAGGGGGTTATTTAAGAAGGGATAGCGCCAGGTAGTGCCTCGTAGCGGCAGGCAGCGTCTGATGAATGTCGGTTCTGTATACAAAACCACATTTATGAAAGCAAATCTGGTGAGCAACTTTAACAGCACCATGTAGCGCCCGATTCATCATTACAGGCGGCTCAGCGTATAGCGCCAGTGCTCTAGCTTCCAGAGCGCCAGGTATTACCTTTCGCTCACTGTCGCTCTCCCATATCTCCATACATTTTAATGGCCGTTCATTTGCTTGACAATTATTTTATTTTTTTTGCTCAAATCATTGTGTGACCTCTCCTGGCTGCAAACAAACACTTTTTTTTACTTTTTATATTTTTATGCAGAATTGACATTACAGGTCTGACACTAAAGTGTTAATGTCACAGTGTTAAAACAATGTAATTCCATGTGTTTTTGCTTTGTTACTGGTGAATATGTGTTCAAAAACAGGCTTTAATCACACAGCGTCTGGCGCTCTATGCTATAGCGACCAGATCCAGAGCGCCGACACTGTGTGTCCTTTTTTAAATAGTATGGCTTGGAGCGTCGAGTGCTGGTTGCACTGAGCTGACGCTACCTTTCGCTCGCTGCAGCGCTGTACTGGTGTTAGAGCACCCAACATACATCACATTCATAAATGCCGGCCAGGTTACTTCAGCGACTGAGGCGCTCTGTTACAGCACCCGATAACGGCTTACAGCATCTACTAGCAGTCGCTCTAAGCGCCACTATACAGACGCCCCATAGCTCCATGTAATCATCTCTTATTTCTAGCCAGAAGTAGTAAATCTTCAGCTGTAATGGCTCATCATTAAATAAAATACATTGTATACATTGCATTCCCTGATGGAGTGCTTATGCAGCCGCCACATTGTAACAGCTTTTCTCCCACAGACTGCTTTTTCTACAGCTGTTCATTCAGTGTTTGTGAATGTGAAAAATGACAGGCCAGCTTCTCCTTGTTTCTGAGTAGGGTTGCCATCTGGCCGGTATTATATTTAAAACTGGCCTTTACTGGCCACTGGCCTGGTGATGCTGGGATTTTATTTTTCCGAGGATATAGCTCTCACAATTTGGTGTGAATTGCTGCTGGCACAGCCCCCTCCTCCTAATTCTCATGTGTAAGCATGTGTAAGCTATCAGGTGTGGGGTAAGATGGCCGCCTCATGTAATTTTAGAGTAAATAATCTTTATGCCATTCCACATCAGCATGGGGTTAAGCCCTCTCAAACTGCTTATGCCACTTATCATAAGTAGGAAAGCAATAAACTAAACTAAACTTTCTTTTTTTCACTGGAGGTCCACTTTAAAGAGTAATACAGTCTAAATAAGGTAAATTACTGTGTTTTCTTGATCCACGTATTATGCTTGGGGCTGTGCGTATGTGCCCAGCCAACACTGGTGAAACAGACAAGTGGTGCACTGGTGAAACGAACAATCAGTGCTCTCAGACCCGCTTGAGCCCCTGCGTCCAGAAGCTCATCTAAGGCGAGCGCACTGACGGCAACATCCCCTGAGCTAGCATAATTTATCAATTACCAAAAAAAACAAGCCTAAGGAGCAAGTGAAGGGATTTCTGGAGATCCCAAACAGGACATCAGGAGATCTGCACTCCACCCAAAATTATTTTATGAATACTCTCAATGAACCACAAAGCTGTTACTAAGAAAGATTTGTGCAATTTATTAATGTTTAAAAAGACTCCTAGGGAAGCCCACGCACATACAAATATACAACAATAATGCTAAAAAACATAAACACAAAAACACAGGGGGGAGGTTAGAGGATAATAGGGCTTCACATATATTATCAAACAGCTGTTGTTAATCCTGTCAATGGGCTTTATCTACAAAGCCCGCAAAGTGCATGTAATAAATAACCTGGTGTACCTAATACATAATAACCAAAGATGTAACTGGCAATACTAACAATGTAACATGTTTATAACAGTCTACAAACAACTGTGACAATGAGGTACAGAAGTGTCTGAGAAACAGACACAAGCATACTGACAATGTACAGGTAAATGAAAAACATCAACAGCTGACAATGAAAGATCAAATCAACATTACCACATGTAGTAGCTCGCCCTCCTCAAGTCCCCCGTGTGAGTACAGGCCCGCCGACGCGTTCCGTGGATCCCCACTTCACCTGGGCACTAGAATGGCCATGCTGGATCCACGCTCCCTTCCTCCCCTTATGTGAGCGAGCGGCATGCTGACAGGCAGCCTCCGCCCACCCACGCCCCCTGAACCGGCCAATGGAGAGCCGCCGTCAATGCAGCAACAACCCATGGCGGGAAACGCCCGCTCCATCCCACGCAGCCGCACTGTGACATACCGGCGGCGGGCGCGCGCCCCCGCCGGCGCCGACCCGCACACACTCCCCTGCAGTGGGAGGTGCCGGGCCAACGTCAGCGGAGACGCAACCGCCCCCCCCCCCCGGCAACAGATAGGGGCGCGCGCCCCGCCGGCGCCGAGCCGCCCACACTCCCCTGCAGTAGGAGGTGCCGGCTCAGCGCCGGCAGGGGCGCGCGCCCGCCGCCCGAACAGGCCACAATGTTAATGTGAGACCACCTGGATGTAATGAGCATGACAAGGGGGAGAGGGGGAGGAAGAGAGCGGGGAAGACCACTAGAGTAAACATGAATCACAAAAACAATACAACACATTAAAGTCTGCATCTCCCTATTGGGGTCTCCCATCTCTATAACCCTCTCTGTCCATGATATCCACCTATAATACTAATAATGACAATAAACTATATATAATCCTCTATTAATTTATTGAAATGTATACCATGTCTACAATCAGCTGGACCTAAATTACTATTGACTGCTGGAACCCAAAAACTGCTCAGGAGAAACGCTTAAATACTATGGCCCTTATTCATCAAGCGCTAGCGCCAGGTAGTGTCTGACGAGCGCCAGGTAGCAGCAGCTAACGGCGACTACCGACTCAAGTACGCCCGGCGGCGGTCACAATGACGCATTTATCAAGCTAAATGAGGCTAGCGCCGGCGAGAGCAACGGCTAGCGCGGCATTCATCATGAAGCCGGCTGGCCCGAACAGCGCCGCTGCAAATTCCTTCATAGCGACACGTATTACCTGGCGCTACCTGCCGCTCTCCCATACATTTCAATGGCAGACGCTGCAATGATTGTTTTTAGTGGTTTTGGGGTTTTTTTCTTTGGTACAAAATTCAACACATGTTTATATTGATATGTTTTATGAATCTGGCTGGTTATTTATATGTATTAGTTGTTTTTTTTATTTTTCACAATGTAATGTTGTGAGTGACATGGGAATTGCATCTCCTCCACCCAAACTCATTGGCATCAAAATCGCTGGTTTTCCACACAAACGGGGCTTGTAAAGCTATTTTGTAGCCTGTCAGGTTGGGCGGTCACGTTCGCTCTTAGAAATTGTCAGCGCCCAAGCTATTCGGCAGCCCTGTCCTTGATGAATCTGTGTTGGTCAGTGTTTGTGCAGTCGCTGTTTTAATTCGCTATGTGGCGGCGCGAGCGTCGCTGTGCCTCGCTGCGCTGCGTTGTGCGGCGCTGTGCTGTTCATACATGTGCCCTTCTGCCATTTGCAAGGAATTCACTTCCCGCGACCCCAATCGTTGTTAATGAATACACTGTAGTTGTGAGCGTGCCTGGCCACATATTGCAGGATTAACATTCAGTCGTACCAGCTCATAACAACCCGTTATGCATTCTCATGTGTGCCACATTTTCAGGTAGTTGTCTAGTTTGATTGTGTGATGACTTTGTGAAGGAATAAGATCTGTATATTTAAGCACAACGGTGTATGCTTTAGAAGGACCTATGCATTACAGTATGTAGAATCCCCTGCTAAATCAAGCTAACAATTCGTGGCGCCTTTGGCCCTAGCTTGTTTTGCAGCGTCATTTTAATGTTTTTCCGCCACTTAGCGTGCACATAGCTGATATTAGCTTGTCCCTGTTGCGCGCATGTTTGTTTTTGAATTTTTAAGCACAGTTGCTTGCGTCATATCCGGTTCCGGGATCCTCCTTAGCGTTTCAACGCCACCTTAAGGTAAAAATGTCTACCGCTTATGCCAATAGCATGTTTTGCAGCGTCATTTTAATGTTTTTCCGCCACTTAGCTTGCACATAGCTGATATTAGCTTGTCCCTGTTGCGCGCATGTTTGTTTTTGAATTTTGAAGCACAGTTGCTTGCGTCATATCCGGTTCCGGGATCCTCCTTTGCGTTTCAACGCCACCTTAAGGTAAAAATGTCTAGCGCTTATGCCAATAGCTTGTTTTGCAGCGTCATTTAAAGGTTTTTCCGCCACTTAGCTTGCACATAGCTGATATTAGCTTGTCCCTGTTGCGCGCATGTTTGTGTTTGAATTTTGAAGCACAGTTGCTAGCGTCATATCCGGTTCCGGGATCCTCCTTTGCGTTTCAACGCCACCTTAAGCTAAAACTGTCTTGCGCTTATGCCCCTAGCTTGTTTTCAAGCGTCATTTTAGTTTTTCCGCCACTTAGCTTGCACATAGCTGAGAATAGCTTGTTGCTGGGGCGCGGAGCGTATTTTTGTTTGGTTTATTTTTTCTTTGGTCTAATGTCGCTTGCGTCATTTCCGGTTCCTGTTTCCTCCTTAGCGTTTCAAATATGGCTCCCAAACGCAGAGTAATGCGCCTCCCCAGCTCCTCCTCAGATTCCGGACCCACCACCCCTCCCCCACCTCCCCCACCTACCTCACCTTCCCCAAATACCACCCCTCCCACCCATTCCCCTCCTGGGCCAAGTAAACAAAGGCGCACCCGGGTGGATAGCCGTGTAAATGGCCAGGTGGTGAAAGTGAGTATTTTATTTATGTATTTTTAGCTTAAAAATTGTTAAACACACAGGGGGGATAGTGGCAGAATTTGTATTGTTTTCAGGCCCAAATTTAACACTCCACGTGGGGCATCCCCATTGTGGATGTCCTGCTGGGATGGCCCACCCCCCCTGGAGGGCCATAAAAATTACCTCTGCCCCGTCCCATCTGTGCATGCGTGAGTTGCGGATGCCTATTGCGCTTACCTCTAGCAGGGTGTACCCCTGCGCCATACATATTTTCATTTTGTGTGCAGGCGCACTCCCTGTTAGAGTCAAACGCCACATGCGTACTTTGCCGTGCAGACACAGCTGAGCTGGTATGCACCTCCCAACGGCCTTGGATGCGCATACCACACCGGCGTGGAGCGCTGTGTTTGGCTTGCGGAGTGACGTGGGAGTGTCCTCAGCGGTGTATTTGTGGCCTTCCAAGGGGGTTGCAGACAGTGGGCCACCCACAATAGTTGTGGCCCACAAAAGTGCACCCAAACCCAGAATAATGTTAATCCTGGGTGTGGGTCCACTTTGATCTTGTCTCTGTATAACTGTTTATGACATTGTTCTGATGTCATGTATTTTTTTTTTATTATTTTTTTGTTTTTTTTCATAGGACTTCTGCCTGGCCGAATACGACTATGCCCGAGGAGCTAAAAAACGCCTTGCCATGGAGGTGAAGGCCACTGTGTCCCGGCGCTTCAAGACCGACCTGACCATCCGGGCCATTCAACAAAAATGGTCTGATTTCAAGCGCCGGGACCCAGAAGGCGTGTACCGCCTATATGATGCCTACGCATCAGGTAAGTTAAAGCTTATGTTCTTTTTTGCATTTGTGCAGAATCATCTGCTAAGCTGTGTCCTTTTTTGCTCTTTATATTAATTATTTGCTTTCACCCCCTCCACACAGATAAGCGTCCTCCCCTGGGGAAACGTGGGAAGGGATTCCTCCCCCGAACCAGGCAGGCGGACTCGGGGGAGTCATCGGGGGAGGGTCCCTCCCGCGGGTCCTATTTAGAGGACCCAGGGGAGGAAGGGGATGACGCCCCAGAGGAGTGTGCTGCTGGGGGGCAGGCTGGATCAAGCCTCAGCTCCTCACACTCTGAGTCTGAGGACTCTCACCAGGCAAGGGGCCACTCTCAAGCAGGGAGTGAGAGGGAGGAGGGTGGCCCTTTGCCTGGTGGATCTTCGGAGCAGAGTGTGAGGAGCCGAGGCTCCCCGCCTCCTCCTCAGAGCCCTCCCTGGGCTTCAAGTGGCGCTTCATCCCCTGGTGAGTTTACATGTTTTAATTGTTAGTCTGTGACAGGTTTCATCTGACCATTTGTGCTTAGCCCTTGCCATTCCTCTCTAATTTGCAGGGCATCATATAGGCGGCACCTCCATGGCATTTTGGCGTCAAATCCTCCTCGGGCATAGTCGTGGTAAGTGTATGTTGTTAGCCATCTCATTTTGGAATTTATGTCATTCCTTAAAGTGGACCAACAAACATTGATGATATTGCTTGGATTCTCGCGCCTTCCCTGCCCAATCACATCCCTCACCCAGGGCCACCCCCCAACAAAACACCACAAACTACTTCCCTCTTTGGGGGTGGCAGAAGCCATTGTCCCCGCCTCCTGTGTGGCACTCGAGATGTGTGTGCGCCTGCGCTCTGTTTCATACTGGCATGCGCGTGCGCACACACTGGAGGAGTGATGTGCGGAAGGCAGGGGCGGTGGCGGAATAAAATTGTGTTGCTCTGCCAAAGTAGACTAAAACACAGAATATTAACAATCCTGGGTCTTGGACCACTTTTAACAGACACGTTTCCTGGTCCATTGTCTCAGCTGGTTTGCTAATGTACATTAACATCACAAACCACACTACAGTGCTAGCCAACTGGCAACCACCCCTATGTTTCAGGCCACACCATGATGTGTGCTAGCAATAGTAAATTTACGTTAAGTACTTAGGCCAAACACATGTTGCACACTGGTAACATTAGCCATTAAATTGGTAATGAGTCATTTACATTGCAATGTAAAGGTTAGTGCCCGATTTTCATAACGGATACATGTGTCAACCATAAACACTTCACATTAACTAATGGACCAGGAATATAGTAAATATCGTTTAACATGTATGTAAACATGTCTGTTTTTTTTTAGGTAAGACTCAATAACCCGATGGATGTCAAATCTTCGGGTGTCATAGCTCCACTAAATGTTGTTTTGTATGTTGTTTTTTTATGGACAGATGTGGCTACGCAGACGGAGGCAGAATTCCTCCTCCCCACACCAGCTCCAGGGACGGCCAGCAGCATGGGCCACCGCCACAGCTGCGATGGTGAGTACATCCAAATTCATATGGGTAAATACTTGTGAAACCTTTGTCTTCTAGTTACATCTGTAGACATTTTAAATTTACCAATGTGTGAATTTCACACACATCTAGGTTAAATGTGTTTGTACAATAATCCAACATGCCAGTCACCATCCTTGATAGTTGCCTCACATTCTTGTTACGGACACATACGGACTATTTGTGGCGTATAGACAACCAAATGGGCCTGATTAGGTGTTTACCCATAACATTATAGGGCAAACTTGGATCATCCTTAGGCCCTGATGTTTGGCTGGGACTAAAGACATAAATGTCCTTACTTGGCCATAAACATTATTACATTTGCAAGAGTTAACCTGGCCCAACACCAAGGGTGTTTAATGTGCATTAAACATTTAATTTGCCAACAACTAACAACTAACACCCCGCGGAACATACGATAATTGCATGTACCGCGGGTCAAAACCACCAAGCAAACCCCTAATTATCGGAACTTATCTTCCGCTGGCTCCCGCGCACCACTCCAGACGTGCATTTGTCCGCCCTGGGCCTCTGTGAATGGCCGCCGGGTCACCATGAGCAGCCAGAGAGTGACATGCGTGAAGAGGCGGCGGAAGAGGATTGTACATTCCTGTTCCCTGCATAGACGTTAGCGTGCGTTTTTTGGGCCAATCACGTTGGAGCATGGAGAGGTGAGTGGCTATGGATTACTGTGTGGATACACACATCAGGGAATAAACAGATCTGTGAGCAACCACAAAGTGGCCCAAAACCCATGATAAACTATATTGTGGGTGTTGGTCCACTTTAAGAGTAAAGGTATGTTGTCCTAACATGTTTTCAAGCCAATATTAAACCTTTAATTTGAAATGTTAAGGGCACATTGTTCAACAATGTTAATGTGAGTGTTAGCAAGTTAGAAACACTGACATTACATTGCTACATCTGTGTATGTTGAGTTCACAATCAAATTCTAACATATTTTTTTTAATCACATCTCTACAGCTTGTATACGCCAGCATCGCAGACTGTGGCGGGCCTTCCGACAGATGAAAGGGATGCTGCTGGCCATGAAGAGGCGTCGGAGACGTTAGGGTGGGGGGGGTGGCTGCCATTTTTATTGTTTTTGCCTTTGTTGGCCTATGTTGGCCGTGTTGGGCCAATTTTCTCAAAATACAATTTTTGATACTAATAACTGTGTTGTTCCTTGACCAGCATAGGTTTAGATTCCAAAAAACCATTATGTCTAAAATTAGGCAGCCATTTTGAGCCAGTACATGTTTACACCATAGTAAGCAATGTTAACTAATGTGGCACATAAATGGTGGCATAATATTAGAGATGATGGAGCAAATCATCCATGACTGTGTAGTTCGCTTTCACATGTATGGATAAACACAATTTAGAGGTGGTTTTCAAAAATATATTTACATAAATCATAAAAAAAGGTTTACAAATTAATATTCTTGGCTGGGTGGCCGGGGAGGTTGGGAGTCATTGCTAGGGGTGGTGTTGGGGGACAACAGTGCAGTAAAAAATATAGACTGCTGTTGTATGAGCTGTTGTAGCAACAACAAAGTTTGGTCCTGCCGCTGTATTGCTTCTGCCTGGCGCTGTATTGCTTCTTCCTGGCGCTGTACAGATTGCTCTATGACATTTGCCAGCCGACCAAGGTCCTGGTTCTGTAGTTGGTTTTGCCGTAACTGGTCCACCTGGCGCTGCAGGGCCTCATTTTGTTGCTGACACATCAGCACCTGATTTTCCAACGCCGCAATGCGCTCATTAGTTCCATCACGCGGCTGTTGGCGACTGTAGTCCTCCAGCATCCGGACCCCTAGCTGGTAGAAATCGGCACTGGTTGGTGCCACACCTCCTGTTGCTGTGGTTTGAGGCTAAACAAATAGTAAACCACATTTTAGTCAAACAGAACCAATGCAGTTATGCCCCTCCAAAAAATTACCATAAACAATCACTATACAACTTACCCTTGTCTGCGCCTCTGAAGCTTGGCCACATGGGACTTGGGAAGAGGTCCCAGCTTGGGGTTCTGGTTCCGCCTCCTGCCAAAACAACAATGAAAGGAAATGTGACATGTTGCTTCTTCCACTACCCACGAATATGCCAATGTGTTTCGAGGTCGTCTACATCAGCCATGTTACCTGCGTGTCCTCCGGCACAGGTAGGCTCGAGGTATCGCTGCCAGAGAGTGGCAATTCAACATCCGAGATGTCGGGCAAGTTGGCATATGCTAAACAGGAAAATCAGGTTAGTAGGTCTGTGGGCCAAACTCTAATGTAACCTGGTTAGGCTATCGAGGCCATACCTATAAAAAGTTCCCAAATACACACTAGACCAAAGGTCTCTGTTAAACTCAGATTGTTAACATGTATGTTACAGGACTAAGACGCACTAATTTCTGCAAATCACATCAGAAACATTGCTTAAATTAAACATACCCGCAATATCCCAGATGTCTGGAGTGGGGTCCTCACTCGAGCTTGGACCTTGAAAATACATGTGGACACACAAGTTGCCAGAAGCAAGTGGCACAAAAGTAGAGGCAAAATACAGACTAGAGCAAGGCCAAACCACTTACCCTCATCTCTGGCAGCTGGAACTTGAGGGGCCCTTTCTGGACAGCCACTTCCGATATTCGGGTCAACTAAAAAAAAAAAAAAAAAAAAAATGTAAATAATCTGCAAACTACTACGGGGAATGTTTGGCTAAAAAGATGTCTGCAAAAATACATTGCTATCACTCAAAAAACTAATAGACTGACCCTGGGGAGGCAACCAGCACTCCCAAGAGGCATCTTCAAGTTTACCAAGCTAACATGTAGCTTAGTAGACTAACCAAATTGAACCAGTGTAACATAAACAGCATAAAGGATACATTATGTCTTGCTCTACACACCAACAGGGTCCTGTTGATCGGCAACATCGGAAGTGGGGTCCAAAGATGAACCAGTCACTTGGCCTACCAAGAAAAAAGAAGAATGAGACACATGCACTTGAGTAAAAGTGGATCAAGCAAGGTGAACACATGCACTTACCGACATCCAAAGAGTAGGTGGGATCCGGAGGAGATGCTGGGGCCAAGGGCATGGGAGCTAGGCCAAAATAAAACCAACATTGAGCCATAGCTAATGTGTGTTGCAAAATACAACATGCATTAAGGTGTGTGAGCAGCTCTTTCACTATTATTCACTAATCAAGCCCAGTGTGGCTCCCACATTGATATGCCGATATATGGCTACACATCTCTGTCGTCCTACATATCTACACATGTTAGGGCCTTGTTAGTTAGTTGCTGTGAGTGTTACAGTGGGCGTGCAATTAGGGCGCACGCACATATTATTAAAACTCAACAGGGCAAACCTTGAGTGTTTGAGCTGCTCCCACACCCATTTGTTAACAAAACAACCAGCAACCAAATTAGGGGTAAATACCTTCAATGGCAGACTGGGGTAGCCTTGAGGTTGCTGGAAGGGCAGGAGCTTGGGTGTCCTGAGGCACATCCCGGACAGCAGCATGTGCACCTATGCATAAAGCAACAGACAGAAAAGTTACAAATGTTTGAGCTGTAATGTAATACTTCACAGGTCCTACTGTTAGTTGTTCAGAATGTAAAAATGCAAATCACATACATTTACATTAGGTTATTATAAAAGCCAGAAAATATGTACCTTCACTCCAACCGGTGGTGTCATCCCCAGGATCCACACCCTGCAGCCGAGCCAGTGGGATTTTGGCCTTCAGCATCTCCTCATACGGCCTGTAGGTACTCTTTGGAGCCTGGATGAACCCACTGTCCACATCAAGATCGTGATTCATCTTTTTCATAAGGGCCCCTCGCAAAGTGTAGAAGCGTTTCCTGCAGGATGGGCCACTACGTGGGTGTTGAGCTGTGCTACTAAGCTCAACACCAATGGCATCCCACAGTTTGCTTCTTTCTTGTTTGCCTATGGACTTGCTTTGGGAGCCAAAGAGTAGCTCCCATTTAGCAAGTGTAAGGCGCACAAGATGATTATTCTCCGCCAAATTAAATTCAGGCTCCCTCTTGGCACCTGGGCGCTTAGCCTGGGGTGCTGCCCCACCTTCAGGCTGTGCCCTTTTCCTTAAGGGAGGTCTGCGCACAGCACCCACCAAACTCCTACTCGGGCCTGCTGTGGCCGGCAGATGTCCTGAATTTGGCTCCATCCTGTAGCTGCACACACACACAAATACACACCCAACAAGCACGCATGCAGACTACAGAATGGCATCGCAATCTGTTAGGCTTGGTCAGGTTTTATGTGCTCTAACAGCCAATCCAAAAGCAGCCCACTTAATTGATTCACACATACAGCCCAGTTCCTTCTAGGCACACCTCCACTGCACTGACAGAAGCATGTGTGTTAGCCAATTAACTCATTACAGACCTCATTAAACAAACAACACACACCCAAATCCAACAATGGACTGATGTATCTCAAACCCTTGTGACATGTGGTTAGGCTAACGGCTATTTAAAAAAACAGCAGCTTACCTTTCATTGGTCCACCCCTGATTTTTGGTCCATGTCCGTTAATGCACGCAAGTTACGGCTCAAGTACGCTAGTAGCGCTACTAGCGTGCGCGTGCGCACTCTGTTTTACGCACACCTGGGTCGGCTAATTGGCGCCCGGAAATAGCAGAGCGACGCAAAAGGCGGCAAAGCGGACCGGTCACTTTAGAAAATGAAGTATAAAAGGAAGGAATGTTCTAGCTTCTGCTATTCTTACACTGTGGCAAAGGCTGTGGTGTGGTGCTGTGCTCGCTTCCCTTAGCTCATTTGAGCCTCTGTCTGGTTTCTGTCCTCACTCTCTGTGGCTTGTTGGGTGATTTCTGACATCAGTGCTGTTTCTTTAGGAGCTTGGTTTTGGTGGCATCTGCAAATCTTGTGTAGCATACAGCAAGTGAGGCTTGATTTTGGGGCCTTTTGTGGGCTGTGCAGCAACTCCCCTCTTGGTTGTGCCTAACTTAGAAAGCTGGTTTTCAGCAGGCTGGTGGTTTGGACCACTATAGTTCTGGTTTTGTGGTGAGCTGCATTGTAGCGGGTGTGTGTGGAGTGTGATTGTTTGTGTGTGTGTTGTGTGTTAGTGGTTTTTTTTTTTTTTTTTGTTTTTGTATATATCTTTAGTGTGTGTGATGGATAAGAGGGTGATGTATGGTGTCTGGGTGGATGGATGTATGTGTATGCTGAAAGAGCAGGAGGAAAGGGAGCGGGGTGTTGTGAGGCTTAGGGCACCCCGCTCCTTTGCAATCCGCCTTTCAGTATGGGACTTAAGTGACGAGCAGATCAGGAGCCGCTTCCGTCTGAATCGTGCTGCACTACAGTCCCTATATGATCAGATTAAGACCAAAATCGAGCCATCCACCAAACGCACTCATTCCATTCCAGGCATAGTACGCCTGTGTGCCACTCTTACTATTTTGGCACGAGGGACCTTCCAGGCAACCTCAGCCCTCCTCAGCGGGATAAGCCAGGCTACTATGAGCCGCATCCTAATCCAGGTAGTTCTGGCAATTTGTGATTTAATCCCAATTTACATCAGGTTTCCTGAGGATGAGGAAGAGGTTGCCAAAATAAAACATGCTTTCTATCTGATGGGAGGGATCCCGAATGTGCTAGGGTGCGTTGATGGTACACATATCCCTTTCCGCCCTCCCCGTGCACAGGAGCTGTCCTACAGAAACCGGAAACAATTCCATTCAATGAATGTGATGGTGGTCTGTGACCCAGACATGAGGCTGCGGGCGGTGAGATCGGGGTTCCCCGGCTCATGCCACGATTCTTACGTCTTGCAGCGGACAGTCCTGTGCCGGAAGTTTGATAACAACGAAATGCCAGCTGGCTGGCTACTGGGTAATAAATTAACCATGTCAATGTATTTTGCTAATATGTGGCCTAGTAAGCCAATTTTAACCAAACTACCACCAAAAAACATGTACTAGTACTAATTGCTGTCTCTCTCCTTGTGTTTTTTCTACAGCGGACAAGGGATATGGGCAGAGAACGTGGGTCATGACTCCGGTCAGGAACCCACGGACCTCTGCCCATGAACGCTACAATGCAGCGCATCGCAAGACCAGAAGCATTGTGGAAAGAACCATCGGCCTGCTGAAAGCACGCTTTCTCTGTTTGGCACGGCCAGGAGGAGAGATGCTCTACAGCCCACAGAAGGTTTCCAAGATCATCCTTGCCTGCTGTGTGCTACACAACATTTGTATTTGTCACCGAATCCAAGCCCCCGAGGAGACAGCACTGGTGCCAGAAATCCCCAACCTGCCCGCAGATAGAAGTGAGGACACCCAGACTGGCGATGAGCTAAGGGAAAGGCTGATCACTTCTTTTTTTGCGGTAAGCTAACTACCCTTCACTCTAATGCAAGTACTGCACTACTGGTTAAATGTATTTGACCTCCCATCAAAATGAGCAAAAAAACACACTAAGGGGGGTGTAAGATGACCCCAACCACTCTAAGGGGGGTGTAAGATGACCCAAACCACTCTAAGGGGGGTGTAAGATGACCAAAACCACTCTAAGGGGGGTGTAAGATGACCAAAACCACTCTAAGGGGGGTGTAAGATGACCAAAACCACTCTAAGGGGGGTGTAAGATGACCAAAACCACTCTAAGGGGGGTGTAAGATGACCCAAACCACTCTAAGGGGGGTGTAAGATGATCAAAACCACTCTAAGGGGGGTGTAAGATGACCAAAACCACTCTAAGGGGGGGTGTAAGATGACCAAAACCACTCTAAGGGGGGTGTAAGATGACCAAAACCACTCTAAGGGGGGTGTAAGATGACCAAAACCACTCTAAGGGGGGTGTAAGATGACCAAAACCACTCTAAGGGGGGGTGTAAGATGACCAAAACCACTCTAAGGGGGGTGTAAGATGACCAAAACCACTCTAAGGGGGGGTGTAAGATGACCAAAACCACTCTAAGGGGGGTGTAAGATGACCAAAACCACTCTAAGGGGGGTGTAAGATGACCCAAACCACTCTAAGGGGGGTGTAAGATGACCAAAACCACTCTAAGGGGGGTGTAAGACGCCAATGTTGGTTATCAAGTAATGCATTTTTGTATTTGCTACAACTATACTACTTTAAATATCTATACTAACTGCACTTTTCTTATTTTTTCAGGCACAAACACGGGCACCGTGATCTATATTTTGGACTTTCCTTACTTTATTTTACTTTAATTTGCTTTTTCATTTCTGTTTTAATTTTACTTTACCATTTCTCTTTTGTTAATTTTTTATTTTAGGTAGATTTGAATTAAAAATCTACTATATATAGATACATGTGGCTATGTGTTTAATTCTGGTGAACGTTTCCTTGGCATTCGACTTCCTATAGTAATTATATTTTACTGGCTGATTTATGTTTTTATTTTCCTTTTCCATTTTCATATTATTTCTCATTTCTGTTTTTCTTTTTTCTATTTTCCTTTCTCATTTCTGCTTTTCTTTTCTTTTTCTATTTTCCTTTCTCATTTCTTATTTTATTTTTAATATTTTGCTTTCTCATTTCTGTTTTTCTTTTTTCTATTTTCCTTTCTCATTTCTGTTTTTATTTACTTTTTCTATTTGCCTTTCTCATTTCTTATTTTCTTTTTAATATTTTGCTTTCTCATTTCTGTTTTTCTTTTTTCTATTTTCCTTTCTCATTTCTGTTTTTATTTACTTTTTCTATTTTCCTTTCTCATTTCTGTTTTTATTTTCTTTTTCTATTTGCCTTTCTCATTTCTGTTTTTCTTTTTTCTATTTTCCTTTCTCATTTCTGTTTTTCTTTTCTTTTTCGATTTTCCATTTTTCTCTGTTCTGTTTTTCTTTTCATTTTCTTTCTCATTGGTGGTTTAATTGTATTTCCTTTTTATTTAACAAATAAAAAAAATAAAAATTGTGGCTATGTGTTTAATTATGTTTTATTTTGCATTTATATTCGAATATCTGGTTGAATTTAATTTCCTTTTCAACACAAAATAAAAACTTTAAATTTTTAACAAATGTGGCAATGTGTTTTATTCAGAAGGTACTGGATGGCCAGGACACAGCAAAGCTAACAGGCGCTGTGTAGAATAGCGTGGTCACACTGACTGACAGCGCCTACAAAGCTGAGGGCCAACATCATATTCAGCAATGTAGGCGTTGTTCGCAACAACGCCAGGTAGCGACTGAGGAGGCCTGCTATAGCGAATCGCTACCGCCCGCGGCTGACGCTAGCGGCGCTCTTAGCGCCATACTTCAGTCGCTCATCTGTCGCTACCTGGCGCTATTGATGAATCGGCCTCCCCGTATATATGAAACTATCAGTGCCATTATCTCTCTAGCAGATTTAATAAAATGACCTATGTTAATGTATAAAAAGGGGGTAAGGGCTGGTTCCTATTCTCACATGTTTAAGATGGTTAATTGCAAGATGCCACAACTACAACCCCCATAGTTGCAAGTACATACAGTAATTACTTCCATCTGTCCCTCCTGTAATACTACCCATCTACTACATTACAATGGAGCAGTGGGCCATCTATTCTGCTCCCTTTCCTCTTGTGTCATGTCCACAATCATTTGGACCCAAATCCCTATTTGCTATTGGGACAAAACCATGGTAACAATGAACTATTTGATACCATAAACCCAATACACTTGTGTTTGTGAGTTGAATATGAATATGATGAAGACTACAATAGCTCCTGCCACAAATAACAGTTGGAACACCTACTGACCTCCTGTTAGGAGGAACTAAAAAGGGTGTCTCCGTTCTGGCATAATGCAGCAAGAAACTGCGAGACGCCAGATCCGGGGCATCCCTTAATGTAGGTATATATATACATTGGATATTGCTGTCTATCATTATTATGTCACTTTCCGTGCAGAAGGTTGTTGTCTGCAGTGTCCCTCATGGACCCAAATTGAAAAAGATTTTTTTCATGCGGACCCATACTCTATTATCATCCACCATGAGTCCAAATCTCCATTTAAAATAGCAATTAACAAAATATACAAAAATTATTGTATAGGGATTATGAACTATGAATATTCCCATACAATACTATCCACCCAATAGACTAAAACATCAAAAAGTTTTTATCAGCAGGTAACCAAAGTGGGCGCTTCTAAAGGGTTTTTAAACAACATAATAATATAACCCCCACATGTGTAATAAATATATCCAAAACCTAGTGTGTCATTGAGTGACTATTAATAATTAGCACACTGTGTAAATAATGATTGAAAGTGTAAAATATGAATTATTTATCATGGTGAGATATAAAAAAAAAAAAAAAAAAAAAAAACAACCACTCTTAAGTGAAAAATAATGTGCCACACAGATGAATAAAACTAATGTGACATGCCTCCCAATATTGTAAATTATAAAACTGGACCTGCCAAGTGTGAGTCAGTTTCACTGCTGTAGCCACGCTTACAGAAACCCCTACGCCAACCACACACTAATGACCAAAAAAAATTTTTCACTACCAAAATAAAGTACCCAAAGTGTATAGTGAAAAAACCTAATACCAAATCTACCCGTTGGTTATTCGTTTGGACCTATTATATTGGTCCCAAAAATGGGTCACGGGCATGGACCTGTGCTCCTCCCAATAAAAATAAAAATAACACCCACTTCCTGTTGCAAAAAGATGTATTAGCTCCAGTCCACTTATCGAGCTGATTGAGTCATCAAGGAATGTAATTGGGTGTTGTTCAAGATGGTATCCAATCAACGACTCCATTCCATGGCACATGATCAGTCCTAATGTCAAAATTGACTAATCTCAATCAGTGTCCGTTCAACCAGGCATTCTTTCTTGGAGATGTTCCACATCGGTCCAGTCTTCCTGATGTTATATGATACAGTGGATCCTCTGCAGAAGTTGGTTAGATCAAATGAAAGATCTTCTGTTACTGTCTCGTCCTGCTCTCCTGTCAAACCGGCTTATCCCATGTGTAGACTTTTATTCTAAAAACAAAATATATGGTGAAAGTGTGTACCATGCTACGACCAAGTGCTACCAAGAACAAACCTACAAAAAGTGTCAAAAGTGCAAAAACACACTATATCAATATTATGGTGATAAAAAATCAATAATACTACAATAACAAAAATTGTGTGAAATAATTTTTTGATATTAATCATAATAAAAAATAATAAAAGATGTGATCAATAAAAGACATAAAAAAAAACAAGCCTGGCTGGATATTTCTTGAGTGACCTTTCCTTCCGCCATCCAGCATATTTATTTGGATTTTTATTATTGGGCCATTTTTAATGATAGTGCTCCTTCAAATGTAAAACAACGCTCTGACATTAGTAAGAAATATTTTATTATTCCCCCTCCCGGACTTACCTCTAATCCTTCACCGCTCTCTGCAGAAATCCAAGACGCTTTCTCCCATGCCGGGACATCGACAGAGAAAAGTTCGGTCGGCATGAATCCCGAAAAATGTGGGTTTGTGCTGAAACAAATTTGGCCTGAAATTCACAGTTTGCTCATCCTTAAAGGAGCACTATCGTGAAATTGTGTAATATTAAAAATCCATATAAACACTTTAGCTAATGAGAGGAGGAGTCACTTATACACCAGAACCGAATAAAACTCCTGCCAAGCTTGTGGTTTTCTTTCCCTGGTAGGAATAAAATCCTGGGGTTAAAGGTTTAGTCTATGAGGGGTGACAGAGCCTGTCACCCAAGATGTTCTCTTACTTTCTTTAAAATAAAATAAAAACATGCCTGGCTGGATATTTCTCAATACCGGGTGTATAAGTGACCCCTCCTCCCGCCATCCAGCATTTTTATATGGATTTTTATCCTTGAGCTATTTTTTTGCGATAGCGCTCTTTTAATAATAAATAAACTAACAATTACAGTATAAAAAATAGATAACAGTTTTAGCTGGCACTAAAAGTGTCCTCACTTATGGAAGCCAGCAGCCATCTTTTGTAGCCCCGGCTGAGGCAGTTTGAAGCGCTTTTGGTGCTGCTGCTACGCTGTCGCTGACAGAAGAGGATCGGGCCTCAGGTGAGTTACATCAGTGCTTATGCTGCACACTCTGCACTCTCCCCCACCCCCTGCCACAGCCACCCCCCATAGTTTGGGTCCCCAAACCCGAACATTTATGCAAGGTTCGGCCAACTTGCCGAACTCGAACTTTGGGGGTTCGTCCATCTCTATTTGTAAAGTTAGCTCCCTAGCCCAGTCATTATCTTGGCAAGGGCAAACAGCCAGTATTGATTACCCTAAGAAATCATCAGAGCTTTCTCAGACATGACAGTACCGGAGATGCCTACTCACTGTTTGTCAATGAATCCTCTCAAACATGTTCTATTGATCATTTAAAGAGTAAGTAAAGTCATCAGAGACTTTGTCATAGTGCCTAATAGAGATGAGCGAATCGAATCTGGCGAACCCGAATTCATTACGAATTTCAGGAAAAATTTGATCAGTAACGATTCAGAGTATCACTGCGATTCGATTGCTTGAATCGCTTCCTTAAAACTCCATTTACTACTATCCAGGCCATCTAAAATGGTGGATTCACATGTCAGGACATGTGCCATGGGGCAAGGAATCCTGGGTAGGCGTCACATGCTACCTATCAGCAGCCAGGCTTCACGATGATAGGCGCTATGAGAATCGACTGAAGAAAAATTTGGGCATCCTTACCCCGAGGGTCCCCCTTGGGTGGAGGGTACCGTTCCAGGAATGGATGTTACCAACGGACTTACCCGGATGACACCTTCACTTGAAAGTAGGCCACTTGAACAGCTGACCAGTAACTCTGCATAATCATGCACACTATGCATATGTGGATATCAGTGGCCTAGGATCGACCTTTGTGATGTCCTCTTCCGACGGGGCCATACAGGACGAATTACACCCGGGCGCGCCCGGGTGTTTATTATCTTGCCCTATTAGACACTATTGTTGAATATCTGGTATAATGTATAATAAACTATAGCTCAATTTGCTTTGGGTGTAAATGCTCACCATTTCCTTGATTAGCATATCTATATGGAAATTTATATTACATGGCATTTACATGGGGATCTAACCATGATAGATTTATTGCCCCCTTGAGCCCTTTGTAATATGAGCTTAAACTATTTGGCACCTTCTCATATATACCAGGCGTTTTCCATACGCCCCATGCCATTCTAATAGGTTGCACATCATTGTGGGCATTACTTTGTACAATTCAGGTCCACTTTGGGCTACTGTAGTTCAGGACCCTGTGTGTTCCTGTATGTAGGCCCAGACCCACTGCTGTAATATATACAACACATCCAATATGGGTTGTTGTTTTAACTGCTCCTATGAGGAGAGGATTGATAGCCTCTGGCATTGGTGTGATGAGCACCTCAATGCCTATATATGTTTCATTCATACCTTGTGTATTTATATGTGACTTCTCTTATATTTATTCGTTTATACCATGACACACTGCAACCATGATTAATGTCCAGTATGTTGTTTTCTTCCCCCCCCCTCCCCGAATACTCACCTTCCACGGTTCCGCTCCGGATTTTCTCGGTAGCAGGGTGGACGGGGAGCGCTCGCGCGCGGTGCGCGCGGCCTGGCGCGCGGCGGGCGGACGCCTCCTACTGCAGGGGGGTTTGACCATCGGGGTATTTAAGGAGGGGGGAGGATGGCAGCCAACACACCCTGGCGAAGTGTCGTGACGACACGCAACGCGTCGGTGGCGGCTGCGGCGGGGGAACCCCAAGTGACATGGTGATGTAAACGTTTGCTTATTTTTGTATGCTACCACTGTTATTTATTACTCGGTGGCCCAGCCGGGCTCATTCTAAGCCTGTTGTTTTCTTCACATGAAATCTGTTCACTATAATGGTATTCACTGTGCTCAGTGTCGGGCTATATATATAGCCCGGGATATTTGGTCACTTTTGTACATATGCTATTTTTGCACATTTTCTATACGGCCATTTTGCACACATTTTTGCTATTTTGCTATTTTGCACACACTGTAGGTCCTTGATTTTTTATCACATACGCTCTATGTTTTTTGGTCTTTTTCTTTTTTTTCACACATTATGGTTATTAAATAGCCTTTTTGTTTTGCTTTTTTCTTAACATATTTGATCACCCTTAATGGTACAATTTTCACAATTTTTACTATTTTATTGCTGTTTTTATCTGGGCACACCAGTAGCATTCATATTTAGTCTTTTACATTATATAATAATGGCAGCATCTTCTAAATTGTATATGTGTTAGTCACTATTGATTGGGCTCCTCCTGCTTGGTTTTTTTGTGTTTTTTAATCTTGTAAATGTTTATAGTAGTGTCTTATCTATGTACATAACATTCATTAAATTATATACTTTTTCATCTAGTGTGCGGCCTCTTCTAAGGGTTTTTGGGGGTTAGTCTAGACCCCCCCTTTGTGCTTATCTTAGGCTTCCCGATGATGTCACAGCCCTATATAAGTGGCGGCCATTTTGTGGAAGCTCATTTCGGCACTGTGTTGTTGCCAGAGCGGATCACGCAGGGAGAGAGGGATAGATAGATAGATAGATAGATAGATAGATAGATAGATAGATAGATAGAGAGATAGATAGATAGAGAGATAGATAGATAGATAGATAGATAGATAGATAGATAGAACAAGGAACAGAAGGAGAGAGGAACAGAGAGAAGGAGAGAGGCTGTGACAGTGACAGAGAAAGACAGAGACAGTTTAAAGTGTTTGCATTAGCTTTCAAGTCTATTTAGTGTTAATAACACACCTGCCTATTTAGATTTTCCTTTTCCTGGTGTCATGCTTTAAAAAGCATGCTAGCATAAATATTTGAAGAGTACCTGTCTATTAACATTGTGCATTTTGTAAAGAACGTCACTTTTTCACTGTTAAAGCAGCCAGCCTTTGAACAGGGAGCATCCCAAATACTAGCATAAATATTTTAAGAGTACCTGTCTATTAACATTGTCCATTTTGCAAAGAAAGTCACTTTTTCACTTTTAAAAGCAGCCTTTGCCTTTCACCAGGGGGGCATCCCAAATACTAGCATAAATATTTGAAGCGTACCTGTCTACTTACCTTTTGCATTTTGTAAAGAAAGTCACGTTGTCAAATTGCCAGCAGCCATTGCCTTTTTCCTCCTCCACTTCAACCCCCACAGGCTTCGTGTGGCCGTGAAACGTAGGCGCCATGTCTCCAGTGACCTGACCAGCCATGGTTTCCAACATGTGTTGTAGTACATGAAGCAGTGGAATCACATCGTTCATCCTGTAGTCCTGGCGAGTGACTAATAAAGTGGCTTCCTCAAAGGGCCTGAGCAAACAGCAGGTGTCACGTATGAGCTGCCACTGGTTTACATTGAAGTTACACAGGGGAGTCCCCCTACCCACTTGGATCATCAAGAAATCAGTGATGGCTTTTCTCTGTTCGTATAGTCGATCCAACATAGACAAGTGCACTGTCACAACGGCCTAGGAGAATGGAGGCCACAGCGGCTGGACCTGTCTAAGTTGCTGTTGTGGTTGTGCAGGAACCACAATCACCCAGTGGGCCTTAAATGATATGTATTGTGCCTGACCGTAGTTACAGCTCCAGACGTAGGCGCTGCCGTGCACTTTGGATACATCAGTTCTCTGAAAGGTCCACCACCTCAAAAGGGAGGGACTGCAGCACCAGCAACTTATACAGGAGCACATTTAGCTTCTGTGCGTTAGATGAGTGGGCACATACTGTTATCTCTTGGACATGGCTTGGCCAATGGATTGCTGGCGGAATGACTGACTTGGATTAAGAGGAGGAGCATCTGGAGCGACAGAGGATGGGTATGACACACAGGAGGTGGTGGAGCCTTGGCTGACTGGAACAGGGAGCGGCGTGCCACTGGGTAATGCAGCAGACTGGACCACCATTTTGGAGTCAGCTCTCCCAGGTGGGTGGGTGACGCTGCAGATGTTGACTCAGGGCTGTGGGGCCAACATTGGGACCCTGGCCACACTTCGCCTTCTGCCTACACATCTTTCATATAGCCATGTTAACCTCCTGCGGATGCTTGATGAAAAACTGCCACATCGCAGAGTAGCTGATTTTCCTACCAACAGTCCGCACTAATTCACTGCTGCTGCCGCCGCCACCAACTCCGGGGACCCTTTTCCACTACCTCCTGGGAAGGTAGCCTGCTGCGCAGCAAGTGGTCTACCCCGAGCACATTTGCCTCCAAACTTTCCCCTTCTGCCACCATCCTGACCGCTAAATCCATCACTCTCCATCACTCCAAGCCTTTAAAAGTGCCCTCCAAACTCACCGATGTCCTCAGGTTCCTCAACAGTGTCTGCTTAAGAAGCCAAAATGCTTGCAACACCACCTCCCATGCCACTCTCCTCATCACTACTTGCCTATCTAGTGGAAGAAGCGGCGAGTGTCTTCTCCACTTCTTGGCTGTGCAGTAGCTGCTGATTTTTTCTAGCAGATCGTCCTCACTGAATAGTGGAGCTGAACCCAAAGCATAAGATATAACCGACAATTGACTGGGGGTGTCAGATGTCACTTGTGATGAAGTGGATGATCGTGTTAACCATTCGATGACGGCAGATGGGTTGCTGGTCGAGACACGACCGCTAGCTCATACCGGGAGATCAGGCCTCTCACTGAGACTCCTGCTGCCACTCACCCCTAGTCTGCTGCGACCTCTGCTTGATGAATTCAGGCCTCTGCAACTCCTCTGTGCCCATCCTGGCACTTCTCTGCCTGACATACTTAATGCGTACATGAGGGGAGGACAAAACGCTACACTACACATAAAACAGGATTTGTCGATAACAGCAGCAGGTAAGTAACTATCTATGACCTTTCACTAAGTTTTAGATGTGCGTATGTGATGCTCTGATAAGGGCAGTTCAATGTGCTCCAGTACGCTTAAAAAATGTTTTTTTGAGAGACTGTCCTGCGTGAAAATGAATCAGGCATGGATCAGCCAAGATTTCCACCCACCAATGCATGATGCATCAGAATAGATTGATCATGGTGCCAGACCAACACTTCAGAAATATGGATAGTGCTAAACAGATTTAGGGTGCTGCTCTCCAGTTACAGACATTCCTCCGCATCAGACCACAAGCAATTATTGAGGAAATGCTTTACGTTATTTCTTAATTTTTATTGATATTCTTAGGATAAAATATATGTGCCCAAAATCTGTATATGTTCTTTTCCTGCTGTTGCCAACTCCAGGGTGTGTTTTTCAGGCAATATATGGGCTCCGTATGCTGCTGCTGCCAACTCCAATGTGTCTTTCAGGCAATATATGGGCTCCGTACGCTGCTTCATCTGCTGCCAACTCCCGAGTGTGTCTTTTAGGCAATATATGGGCTCCTTATGCTGCTGACAAATCCAGGTTGTGTCTTTCAGGCAATTTATGGGCTCCGTATGCTGCTGCCAACTCCAATGTGTTTTTCTGCCAATATACGGGCTGCTTATGCTGCTGCTAACTCCAATGTGTTTTTCAGGCAATATATGGGCTCCTAATGCAGCTGCTGCCAACTCCTGGGTGTGTCTTTCAGGCAATATATGGGCTCCTTGTGCTGCTGCTGCCAACTCCAATGTGTTTTTCAGGCAATATATGGGCTCCTAATGCTGCTGTCAACTACAATGTGTTTTTTAGGCAATATATGGGCTCCTTATGCTGCTGCCAACTACAGGGTGTGTCTTTCAGGCAATATATGGGCTCCTTATGCTACTGCCAACTCCAAGGTTTTTTCAGGCAATATATGGGCTCCTAATGCTGCTGCTGCCAACTCGAGGGTGTGTCTTTCAGGCAATATATGGACTGCTTATGCTGCTGCCAACTCTAATGTGTTTTTCTGGCAATATATGGGCTCCTTATGCTGCTACTGCTGCCAACTCCAGGGTGTGTCTTTCAGGCAATATATGGGCTGCTTATGCTGCTGCCAACTTAAATGTGTTTTTCAGGCAATATATGGTCTCCTAATGCAGCTGCTGCTGCTGCCAACTCCTGGGTGTGTATTTCAGGCAATATATGGGCTCCTTATGCTGCTGCTGCCAACTCCAATGTGTTTTTCAGGCAATATATGGGCTCCTTATGCTGCTGCCAACTCCAGGGTGTGTCTTTCAGGCAATATATGGGCTCCTTATGCTGCTGCCAACTCCAATGTGTTTTCAGCCAATATATGGGCTCCTAATGCTGCTGCTGCCAACTCCAGGGTGTGTCTTTCAGGCAATATATGGGCTGCTTATGCTGTTGCCAACTCCAATGTGTTTTTCTGGCAATATATGGGCTCCTAATGCTGCTGCCAACTCCAATGTGTTTTTCAGGCAATATATGGGCTCCTAATGCTGCTGCCAACTACAACGTGTTTTTAGGCAATATATGGCTCCTTATGCTGCTGCCAACTACAGGGTGTGTCTTTCAGGCAATATATGGGCTCCAATCAACAATAATTAAGCATACACATAATGAACTAGAAACTCTCTGGGTTACCATGCAGACTAAGGAGGGAGCTGTGGTCAGAATTGGTGTGATATATAGGCCCCCTGGACAATCTGAGGATCTAGATAACCTGTTAATAGATGAAATCAGTGGAATGGCAGAGAAGGGGGACATTGTAATTACAGGTGACTTCAACATGCCTGATGTGGACTGGAATATCCCAAGTGCATCGACATGCAAGAGCAGGACTATATTAGAGGCACTTAATGGAGTGTCTCTAAAACAACTTGTGACATTGCCAACTAGAGGAGATAACATTCTGGACTGACCAATGGGGATCTGGTGTCCGAGGTCAGGGTTGAAGAAAATCTGGGTTCCAGTGACCATCAATGCTTATGGTTCCAAATAAAAACAGACATTGTGCAATCACACACCAGAACCAAAGTGCTAGACTTTAGGAAGACAAACTTCAAGGAAATGGCGGAGTATGTAGAAAGAAAATTAGGTGAGTGGAACAGAGTAGCAGAAGTGAGTGCCCAGTGGTCACTATTAAAAATGGCCATCTTAAAGGCAACTAAGCAATATGTGAAACAAACTAGCAAGAATAAAAGGAAGAAGAAACCATTATGGTTTACTAGGAAAGTCAGCACTATCATAAAAGATAAGAAGTCTGCCTATAAGAAGTATAAAGTAAGTGGAAGTGTAGCTGACAGAGAGGCGTATAAAATTAAACAGAGGGAAGCAAAACTGATTATAAGGACTGCTAAAGGGCAAAAGGAGGAAGAAATGGCCAAATCTATGAAGAGGGGAGATAAAACCTTTTTCCGATATATTGGTGACAGAAAGAAGAAAAACAATGCAGTCTCAAAAATTAGAAATAGGGAAAATAAATATATTGACGGAGATAAGGCTGTGGCTGACCATCTGAATAGCTACTTTTGTTCGGTATTTTCAGATAGTAGCAGGAATGGCCATAGCACAGCATCCCGCTGGGAGGGCACAGCTCCGGAGTTTCTGGAGGCTGATGTCCTATCCGAGCTGGCACATCTAAAGGTAAGTAAGGCGATGGGTCCAGATGGAATCCACCCCAGAGTTCTAAGGGAACTTAAGTTTGTGATTGCAGCCCCTCTGACTGATTTACATAACCATTCCCTTTCAACTGGTGAGGTTCCAGATGATTGGAGAATGGCCAATGTCGAACCAATCCATAAAAAGGGGAGTAGAGAAGAAGCCAGTAATTACAGGCCAGTTAGTTTAACATCTATAGTGGTCAAATTAATGGAAACACTCTTAAAAAAACAGATAATTTCCCATCTAAAAATTAATTACCTATTGGACCCAAAACAGCACGGCTTTACTGAGGGCAGATCATGTCAGACCAATCTTATTGATTTCTTTGACAATGTCACTAAAGTGTTAGATGAAGGTGGTGCTGTGGATATCGCCTATCTGGATTTTAGCAAAGCCTTTGACACTGTACCACATAAGGAGCTCATAGATAAGTTATTGAAGGTAGGACTCAATCCCTGGATAGTTCAGTGGATTTCCAGTTGGCTGAGGGATCGGTATCAGAGCGTTGTTGTAAATGGCGTGCAATCTGAACAAAGGCGAGTTACAAGTGGTGTGCCGCAAGGCTCTGACCTGGGCCTCATTCTTTTTAATATATTTGTAAGTGACATAGGAGAAGGCTTGGTAGGAAAAGTTTGTCTGTTTGCTGATGATACAAAGGTTAGTAATAGGGTGGATATTCCTGGAGGTGTCTGCAACATGGAAAATGATTTAGCTTTACTGGATAGATGGTCAAAACTGTGGAAACTAGAGTTTAATGTCTCTAAATGTAAAATCATGCACTTGGGTAGAAGGAATCCCTGCTCTGAGTACCGTATGGGCAGTACTGTGTTAGCCAGGACCTCGGAGGAGAGAGATTTAGGGGTACTGATTACTGATAGCTGCAAGATGAGTGGACAGTGTAGCCAGGCAGTGGGAAAAGCAAGCAGGATGCTCGGCTGCATAGGTCGAGGCATCACCAGTAGGAAGAGGGAGGTTGTGATGCCGTTGTATAGAGCCCTGGTGAGGCCACAGCTAGAATATTGTGTGCAGTTCTGGAGACCTTACTTGCAAAAAGACATTATTCAAATAGAACGGGTCCAAAGGCGGGCAACGAAAATGGTGGAAGGACTTAAACTTAAAACTTATCAGGAGAGACTTAAAGAACTTAATTTGTACAGTCTGGAGGAAAGAAGGGAGAGGGGGGACATGATTGAGACCTTTAAATATGTGAAAGGATTGAATAAGGTTCAGGAGGGAAGTGTTTTTAAGAAGAAGCTTAATGATAGAACAAGGGGGCACAACCTGTAGCTAGTCGGGGGGAAGATCAGGAGCAATGTTAGAAAATATTATTTTACAGAAAAAGTAGTAGATGCTTGGAACAAACTTCCAGCAGAGGTAGTTGAGAAATCAAAATAAAGTCACTGAATTTAAACATGCCTGGGATAAGCACACATCTATCCTAAGATAAAGAGTACATACAATATACACATAAGGGCAGACTAGATGGACCGTATGGTCTCCTTCTATGTTTCTATGTTTCCTTATGCTGCTGCCAACTCCAAGGTTTTTTTCAGGCAATATATGGGCTCCTAATGCTGCTGCTGCCAACTCGAGGGTGTGTCTTTCAGGCAATATATGGACTGCTTATGCTTCTGCCAACTCCAATGTGTTTTTCAGGCAATATATTGGCTGTTTATGCTGCTGCTGCCAACTCCAGGGTGTGTCTTTCAGGCAATATATGGGCTGCTTATGCTGCTGCCAACTTTAATGTGTTTTTCTGGCAATATATGGGCTCCTTATGCTGCTGCTGTTGCTAACTCCAGGGTGTGTCTTTCAGGCAATATATGGGCTGCTTATGCTGCTGCCAACTTAAATGTGTTTTAAAGGCAATATATGGGCTCCTAAAGCTGCTGTCAACTCCAATGTGTTTTTCAGGCAATATATGGGCTCCTTATGCTGCTACAAACTCCAGGATGTGTTTTTCAGGCAATATATGGACTCCTTATGCTGATGCCACCTCAAGGCTCTGTAATTGTGCTGCTCTGCGACAGCGATTCTAATAGTGATGTCTGTGATCTGCATGTCATACTTCTTTACAGTGTTATTTCACTAACCCATCACACATCCTATGCATGTTACAGCAAGGCAAAATGTTCTACAACCCTACTGAGGCTCTCGGAAGGCCAGAAATAGCAGTTTTTATTAGCGTTTTGCCACAAATAAATTCGGACTGAAACTATTTTTTCCGGAAAATTCAGCGAATCAGCGGCATCAAACTTTTCATAAATTCACTCATCTCTAGTGCCTAACACTGGCAGCATAGGGCATTCCAAATTGTGATACCCTTTTGCGCAGTGCCACCCAGCAAACCCTAGTCTATGCCAGCACAGTGATGTTTTCCACTTCCACAAATCCATAGATCCATAGATAAACCAAGGGTCCAGTGCTCTTTATTCAGAAATCTATCCTAAGATAAAGAGTACATACAATATACACATAAGGGCAGACTAGATGGACCGTATGGTCTCCTTCTATGTTTCTATGTTTCCTTATGCTGCTGCCAACTCCAAGGTTTTTTTCAGGCAATATATGGGCTCCTAATGCTGCTGCTGCCAACTCGAGGGTGTGTCTTTCAGGCAATATATGGACTGCTTATGCTTCTGCCAACTCCAATGTGTTTTTCAGGCAATATATTGGCTGTTTATGCTGCTGCTGCCAACTCCAGGGTGTGTCTTTCAGGCAATATATGGGCTGCTTATGCTGCTGCCAACTTTAATGTGTTTTTCTGGCAATATATGGGCTCCTTATGCTGCTGCTGTTGCTAACTCCAGGGTGTGTCTTTCAGGCAATATATGGGCTGCTTATGCTGCTGCCAACTTAAATGTGTTTTAAAGGCAATATATGGGCTCCTAAAGCTGCTGTCAACTCCAATGTGTTTTTCAGGCAATATATGGGCTCCTTATGCTGCTACAAACTCCAGGATGTGTTTTTCAGGCAATATATGGACTCCTTATGCTGATGCCACCTCAAGGCTCTGTAATTGTGCTGCTCTGCGACAGCGATTCTAATAGTGATGTCTGTGATCTGCATGTCATACTTCTTTACAGTGTTATTTCACTAACCCATCACACATCCTATGCATGTTACAGCAAGGCAAAATGTTCTACAACCCTACTGAGGCTCTCGGAAGGCCAGAAATAGCAGTTTTTATTAGCGTTTCGCCACAAATAAATTCGGACTGAAACTATTTTTTCCGGAAAATTCAGCGAATCAGCGGCATCAAACTTTTCATAAATTCACTCATCTCTAGTGCCTAACACTGGCAGCATAGGGCATTCCAAATTGTGATACCCTTTTGCGCAGTGCCACCCAGCAAACCCTAGTCTATGCCAGCACAGTGATGTTTTCCACTTCCACAAATCCATAGATCCATAGATAAACCAAGGGTCCAGTGCTCTTTATTCAGAAACACTGGGCGCTTGAGTCATCAATATGCCTGACTCAAGCTCCTTCAGATGGTCAGTGAATGTGGGCTGTCCACATCTACTATACTGACTATATTGCGGGGGAGGGTATTTCTCATAAACGGCCCACGTCAGCTGAGCCAGCTGTGCACAGTATTAGAACTACCAAAGGTTTATGCACTGCAACATTCCTTAGCACATGGTTATTTTAAGTGTATGTTTTCTTTAAAGGTTTTGGTGTTTTGCCTTCTGGGATGTAAAATAAACATTTGAATTAGGATTGTGCTTTTATACTTGTGATTTACTGCATGCTGTTTCCTATTTCCTATATTTCTGTGGGTTTGTGATTCTAAGATGGGAGAAGTTTTTCTGGCTTTAAGTATAAAGTACTGACTACATATCCCAGAATCCTTCCACTGTAACAGGTGAGCACGATTTGGCTTTGGTTAGTCAAGCAGCAGTAATGACCCTTTACCAGCTGGGAAGGCTCACAGTAACCCTTTAGCTACTGGAATACAAGATTGTGGTCCTCCCTATCTGAATTACTTGAATTACAGCAGAATGGGTTAAGCCTGTCATCTGTGTCTTAGCCAATCAAACGAATAGTATGCTGGAGTGAAGAAGTTTCTGATCTGTACATCTAATGCAGTTGATATACAGTGCTAAGGTAAACACACTGTTGCTATGGAAACGGTTTATTTTTATAACACAGAGTTTCAAACTGAAAATAAAAAAATAATAGATATGCTTAACACATTGAAGACATAATTTTGGCACGCAATAATGGAAACTTTAAAAATGCCATCATAAGTAGAATTACTCTTTAAGTTGGCTTCGACTATATAGAATGGCCAGACAACAAATTAGGAAACCCAAGCAGACATAAATATGTCCTGTAAATTTTCATGTTAATGGTTCGTCTAAAAGTTATAGGGCAAAAACTTTATGGAAGTGGAATTGCTTAGAAGGAGTGATGACATATTTGACAATAGAATTTTGAATGCCATGCCTTCAATTTTAGTTCCTCATATTTGCAGGGGAAAAAAATTCACTGAATCATGTTAGGTCATTAGTTTGATGTCAAAATAGAAGCCAGGGCATATGTTCAACAGTGCTGCAGACTGTGATCATTACTCACCGCCGCCAGTCTCTGGCCTCTCACGCTTCTAGGAAATCATGATTACCAGTTCCTATAAAATAGGATATGAAAATGGAATAAAAAGTAGGGTATTGTGTGATAAGGTGAAATAAATCCAACATCAAGTGAAACATAAAACTTTTTTATCACTAGCCTTATTTGTTGTTATTGTTAGACAGTTTTCTATATTAGGCCTGTAAGGCCTAATATAGATAATCACACTTGGTCGGCAAACCTCAAGGTAAAATCCACTTTTGTGGGCCTTCCCAAAAAGAGGATTCCATTTAAAATTCTTAATCAGCAATGTCAATGGTGCGCTTCCAGCATTCAGCATTGCTTAATATGTCCCATGTTTACGTTCCATTAAGTAGCAAGGCAAAATGTAGCTGTTGTTGTAAAAAGTCCTAGGAAAGTTAGTCCATTTTATAATTGTAAGTAGTGCGCACAGTAGCAAAGTAGCAAAGTTTAAGCCAATTCTTATGTCTGCATTTCAGCCGTCTCTGATATATATGCTCCTTGCTAGTGTCTGTGCTTCAGGTGTGTGTCCGACGCGCGTTTCGGCTCCTTTGCCGTCTTCCGGGTGCCTGTTTACAGACATGCGTGCTGTTTATAAGGAGGTGGGTGATGTCATTCTTTCCCCCTGCACGCTGGGAAATGTAGTTTGTTGTTGTATGCTCACAAGACCTTGTTGTCGGCTTCTGTGTAGTCACTCTGTGTAGTCAAGTTGCCATTACTCTTTCATCTGGAACACTTGGAGGCCCTGGGTAGGTTATTAACCCCCGGGCCACGGCGGTGAGTCTCTTACATTCATTCAATTTTTAATGATAAGGCTCTACATCTGTTTTCTTAAAGCTGCCCACTGAAACAAACTTCTAAAAAACACCAAGGTAACCAGCTTCCAGGTATAAATTAGCAGCGCAGGTATACCACAGTCTACCTGCTTAGCCCTTTTGTTGCACATGTGTTGCCATAGATTCAAATAATTTCTTATAGTGCAAAAATAAAAAGCATCAAAATGGCAGCATATATTTTGATACAATGCACCTCTGGCATACTCACAAAACACCTGTTCTTAGTGCAATGGATAGGTGCTCCATACACAATGGATAGGCGTGAACTTACTTTAAAAAATCTGAATGTATTATATATAATGTATATAAACTAGTTTACAAAAAAAACAATACATTTTATACATTAAAATATGGGGATCTTAGTGAATTACACAGAATGAATATATTAAAGAACGTATAAATCCAGCAGGGGTTATAGTGTTTTAATTCTTTATAAAGCATCCCAGTCTCAATAACTATGAAAGCTATGTAAGTAAATGAAATTCATGGTGGCTAAAAGCCAGATGGTATGCAGTAAATGCAGTGTATTTTATGTTACCACTATATTCTTAGTTTTCTGAGGAAGTGTATTTATATTTTGTCTAAATGCATGAAGCAAACAGCTAGAATATTTTGAGAGGTAACTCTTTGTTACCCTAAAGCCTAAATTGAAATCTAGTCCCCTGTTCGCTGGCTCTAAGGCAGGATGGATGGGGGGTTAAATACAGAATGAACTTACCTGGTCCTGGCTTTAACGCTGTCCATCAGCGCATTTGGCGGCTTCCCTGCTCCTGGCCCTCAAAGTTAATGGGTCGACAGGGGCATAAACAGAACAGAGGATGCCACTCTCTGAACTTTTAATTTAACCCTCCCTCCTGCCTTAGCGCTGAGGAGGGATCTGGGGGGAGGGGACTACAAAAGAGGTCTTTAGATGCCTTGACCACAGGGTTGATAAATGACAAAGAGCTATAGGTTTTGTGAATAAGCTGCTTGTATAAGAAATGTTTATAAAATTAATTTAATTGTTAATATGTTTTAAGATTTTTTTTTATTTTATTGAAAACACAATTTATTTAAATATATGTTAAATAAATGTCATGTTTTTATTTATATAGTTTGTATAGTAAAGTTAGGGTTGGGATGTCAGGGACAGTGTTCACTTTTGGGTCAAGATAGAAGTAGTATTTCTCCACAAATTCTCCACAAATAATTTTTCTAACCTTTTGAGCTACAGTATCAGGGCCAGTGTCATCACCCAGCTTGCTCCCACCACAGATAGTAGCAACTAATTTCCCCTTATTCTCCACATGCTTTGTAATGTTTTTTAAGGACATACAGCATTCTTTTTTAAATTATTCCTGTCATTTTTATTCTTCCTGTTTAGGTTTATGTTTATGCAATTTTTATTTTTATTCTGCCTTCTATTTTTTTTTTTCTTGCTGCTCGTTCAATCATTTTATTATTACTGTCATTCTTTCTTCTTTTCTGTTTATTCATTCTTTAACTGTATCTTGGCTTCTTAGGGGAGCAAGTTTTTGTATTGGCAGGAAAATTACCCTTGAAGGGTCTGTAAACCCAAATAAAAAAAACAAACCACATACTTACTTACTTTCCCCCGCAGCAGGACCTGGGTGGTCAGAAGCTCAGTAACCTACTGGTTTCTGAGATTAAGGGGCACTGTGAGTGTGTGCCACAGAACTCCTTCGGTCAATGCATGCTTTTGGCCATGTCACTGTCACTGCCTGGCAGCCACATAGACTATGTATGCTCCCTTCATTCAGTGCAATAGAGGGGGAATGTTATGCACTTGCTTGGTACACCCTCTCCATTGCAATGAATAGAGGAAGATGTGCAAAAAAAGAGCTGTTAAAGGAGAGAGACCGTAAGTGCCTGTTTGTTTTTTTAGTAAGTTTACAGTCTCTTTACAGTCTCTTTAACAAATCACACAGGACAGGAAGCTGGGGCAGTCAGAGATGGGTTTGAGTCGGCAGAAAGCTGGGGCAGCCACCAGTAGGGTAAGTCTTTGAAAATATATACCATAAATGCAGCTTTATCGCTATATGTGTCATGTAACATTGCTCGAGGGGCCCACTGAGACTCTGTCACCAAAGGGCCAAAACCTGGAGCCAGCCCTGTACAATAATTGTTTGGACAATTTAAATTTTTTTTGGCTTGGGACTTAATTAACAATACACAAGGAGAAGATCCAACTAGTCTACCATTGCATAGCTCTTCAAGAAGCATTTGCCTCAAGAAAATATTACCTGACTGGTATCTTTACCAGTGTTCCCCAGCAATCTCCTGAGCAGGTCATGTTTTGGTGGATCTCCACACAAATGAAAAAAGGCAGAAATGGCTGCTCATATAGAGCTATAGGGCTGGCTATTTGGAAATCCATAAAACATAAAACAACATGAACCGTTGCTGGGTCTTGAGGAGACAGTTGGGGAACACTAATCTATAACATAAAAGAGGTAAGTGGCAGGAATCATTATCAAAATACCTGTGAACTTGTGACGTGCTGTCTGTTTAATAATTTTCTTTAATGCCACATGCTGTTATATATGTTTATTAAGATTATTTGTCTCTCTTTTTGTTCCTTGGTGTTCCTGTCCCTCTCACAGTTGTCTACAATCCCCTCCTCGGTTTTCCCTATAAAGGTGTGTATAACCTCTCTTCATGACTGGATCATTATGCTTCAGTCCATGGTATGTCCCTGCTCTTTCAGTAGCTGTACATTCAGCCCCTGTCTCCATATTGGGCCCAAATCCTTCTCTAATTCCTGTCTTGGGCTTCCTTTTGTACAGTATCTACCTTCCCTAGCCTTGCTTAGTCTTCTTGCTCTCTGGATTTTTTGATCATTATTAATTATTAATGTTATGCCTAAAAGAATAAAAAATTGTCAAATGAGTCAGCAAGGGAAAAGAAAATATATTTGTAGACATGTTAATTATAATTTACAGTAAGTACTTTATATGGCATTTGGCCTAATTTGGACAGAAATGTTAAATAGTAATTTATTTTAGGTAAGCAATGTGTGGTATTAGGCTGTGTAGGTATTAAGCTGAATACTCAAAAAAATGTGGCTAAAAATAAAACAAAACTGTAGTTGTATGACCTCCCACATCTTTGTCACTTTATAGTGAGTGATATCTGATCTAGTTCTTGCACCCTAGACTGACCTTTATTGATCATTTCAATGTCGCTCATAAGGGTGCAAGCCAAGTCAGCAAATGAGCCTGCAGAGACCTAGGAGGGTGGTCTGGAGGGTAGGCGAAAATACTGTATTTGTTTTTTTTACTTTTTGTTTTTTGTGCAATTTCTTTTAAAGCTTGTCTAATATTACAGAAGTTTATTGAAAGTTCTTATAATTTTACAAAATATATTCACTGTATATGGCCTGAGTATGGATATGATGGATGATTAGGATAGGAATGAAGATTCTTGTATTATATAGGAAGTGCTTGTATACATTTAGTGGGTCCCAGGCTGGAGTGCTGCAAGGGTCATGCATGTGAACCACACATCACACCACATTAAGGCATCCAGCACCCAGAGGGTATGTTTTTTTGTTTGCTAGGGCCCACCACGAGTTGCCACTGCTGGGCACCATTAGGGACAGGCTTTTGGCTTAGTACCATGCCACTATTCTGCTCCTGCATTAATATTAGCCTTCATAATGACTGTAACGTCCCGCTTAGGACTATACTAGAAGCATGACCCAGTGGGCAGTTAATGAGCTCAGAGTAAATAAACATTGGGCTAGACTACAGGAAATAGGCCTTTTAAGCATGAATTCCTAAATATTAAACTAGTTACAGATAAATACCGCAAGCTGCTTTATTTACTCCTTATGCAGCTGTGTATCCAAAGAACAAGCAGTGCCTTCTGCAAAACAAAGGTAACAAACATTGACTAAAGGACAGCTCACCCTATGGGTCACTCAGCAACAAAAATAATCTCTGAAAGCATGATTTTTCTTTATTTAGTAACACTGTGGCACTCTCATACTTGCTGACACAACTCAACAGCCATTAGTAACACACAGCAAGTCATCAGCAGAGCGTGTTACTGTACTGGTGAACTGCTAAAAGAGTAATTACTTAATATGTGCCTACATCCTTCCCTGCCAGACGGGATCTTGGCTCCTGGGACACAAACCAAACGTAACTTACCTAACCTACCAGCCTCCCACTGTCCGTAATTAGAGAGGAATTCACCTCTCTTTCCTAGCGAAGCTTTACGGCTATGTCTTGTTACCCATAAATCCATGTATGATTTGGATTCACTTAAGATCTTTAACTATAGGAGGGCAGCCCAAATCAGAACTTCTCCGTTTTGACTGGAGATCTGATTTAACCTCTCAAAGCAGAATTCCACTCAAAATTCCGGCTAATGCTCTAGCACCACATTGTCACTGATGGCCCATAAGGTGTGACTGACATCCTGAAAACAATACGTTAGTAGCTCAATTATTAAGCACTAAACAAACAAGGCAGTGGTGGAGGGGTATAGATCCCCAAATACTCCATGGGAAACTGCTCTCTATGGGCATCTCATTAAGTTTATCTGGCTGGATTATTAGCTTTCTGACTGGTAGGTCCCGGAAAGTTAAATTGGGTCCCTTTGTTTCCTCAACTAGGATCAGAAACATTGGTGCACCACAGGGATGTGTTCTGTCTCCCCCTTCTCTTCTCACTTTACACCAATGACTTAATCTCCACAGATCCTTTGGTAAAGATCATCAAGTACGCAGATGATACCACCTTAGTAGGCCTCATAAATGGCAACAATAGCCCTGATTCTGTGCCTCTTTCACATGCACTTTCGCATGTGTCTGTGTAATTTGTGTGAGTTTTTACATGATTTTTCGGTTTGTACATTCCTTTTTCATGCGTATATGCGTTTATGCTAACACATATACGCGCTTTTGATAAGCGTATGTTTATCGGCAATTTGCCGTTATATCAGCTAACTTACGTTATTGGTATGGGCTGGTGCCTGATTCTGAGCCTTGATTGCTGATGACCAGCTTACTGGTCATTTTGTAGGCGAAAGCAAGCTGATGAGATGTTTGAGGAGGATGTGGAGGAGTATAAGTGCCTGCAGCTGAACGGCATGCTGTGCATCTCCATGGCAGAAATCAGATCACACCCCGCACGCATGGACATTGATCGCATGCATGACGTTGAGCTGTTCGAGCTGAACCGCCTTAACCGCGTTTCCCTCCATAATTTGTATAGTGAGCTGCAGCCATGGTTAGCCCGCACCACAAGGAAGAGGCATGCAATTGCCGGTATGACCAAGATGCTTGGCTGCCTGCAGTTTTTGGTGAACAGCTTGTTCCAGAGGCTGGGTGCCCTCTCTGTGGGTATGTCCCAGCCTACGCTGAGCCGCACACTAACCAAGGTTTTGGATGGCATGACTACCCTGTGTCCAAAATACATCTATTTCCCAGACAACATGGTAGCCTGGAATGCGGTTAAGTTGGGCTTTTTAATATAGCCGACATGCCCAACGTCATGGGTGCGATTGATTGTACCCATGATGCGTTGGTTCCTCCAGCCGATGAGGAATATCTATTTAGGTTTGTGGTTTAGGTCAACATTATGACTTGTATTAACTAATTGTTAATGTATATAGAAATCAATCATTTTCATGCAGACCTTAATTAATAATTTCAATGTATCCCTTAAGTAAACATTTGCATGCAGACCTTAATTAGTCCTTATCATGTATACCTTATTAGAATCCGACTGACCTTTTTTTTTTTTTGGGGTTGTGTAACATTACAAAATACACTTTAACAATATGGATACCTTTTAGGTGTAGTGTATTTTTTTAAATGTGGGGATTGTTTTTGTGTACTAAGGACGCCTATATACTGAGAAATTCGAGCCTGTATGGTCGTTTTTAATAGGAGAATTGTCTGGTGGCTGGCTACTGGGTAAGTTTTGTGAAAGAATTGCATTAGCCTTTCAATGTATGAGTGTGAATAGTTTTGGATAACCCTGTCTCAACATATGGATGTTCTTTCCCTCTGATGACATGATATACAATGTAGCTAAGAAGTAGACCCTAATTTTTTTTATGATTTTCAGGGGATTTGGGATACCCACTACTGCCATGGCTGATGACCCCTGTCCTGCGCCCTCAGACTCAGGCCCAGGAGGGCTATAACAGGGCCCATCGAAAGACCAGGGCTGTGGTGGAGAGGGCCTTTGGCCTGCTTAAAACCATGTTTAGATGCCTGGACCATAACGGGGGTGCCCTGCAGTATGACCCCAACAAGGTGATCAAGATCATAATGTCTTGCTGTGTCCTACATAACTTTGCGTTAATGCAGTAGGTCCCCCGGTATGTGGACGAGTCACCCTCTCCAGCCACCACGGACATTCCGGACAAATTTTTGAGGGCACCCAGAGTGCTTCTGGGCAAGCCGTCCGGGATCATTTGATTTCTACTTTTTTTGAAAATTTTTTTTTTTGTTTTGTTTTTTTTTTTGTGCCAAATGTTGGTTGATTTTTTTTTTGGTACCCAAATGTTGGGTTTTGTTGTTTTTTGTACTCAAATGTTAGGGTTTTCTTTGTTATTTTTGTTTTTTAGAAAACATTTTTACAATTTTTGGGGTTGTCCTTGTCCTTATTATTGATTTGTGAGGTAACAAAGATATATTTATGTATACTTTCATTAGCTTATCTGTACATACTAATTAATCCCAAAACACTTTTGTTCAGATTTGAGTGTAATGCATTTTTAGTGCAAATATTTGATCTCACAACATTCGTATTTTGCTAATAAAAGAGATTTGAAATGGCTACAAATAACACCGCACAGAACGCGTCAATATAGAAATTAGGTGGGGAAGGGCACTCGCAGCCTAAGAGGGCATCCAGTAGGCAAAGTAAGGATCCATTGGGCCCCCTTTACATTTGCCACATGCATGATGTCCAAGGAGACTTCCTCAAGGCACAATGCTTCCCGTCCCACAACATCCTGACCCATAGGGAGCAGTAGTATTAAGGTCAAGGGGAACATTAGTGCAGAAATCCCTAGGCCCACAACAACACCCTCTCCAGCTCATGGCCTATTTAAGAGTTACAATGTAGCCAGCCCTAAGTCACCGTGCAGCGTCAACTGCTTCAAGTTATAGGGCCAGCCAGCCTATCACACCAAGCCCCCAAGCAAGTCCAACACAATACATTCACAGCCCAAGTTGGAGCTATTACTGGGGTGTTAGTCACCCAAGAATGTCACCAACTATTCTACCCACCAAGAATTATGCAGCCAGGATTTCATTAGGCCGAAACCAGCTGCGTGGGAGCTTGTGCGGCCACTTTACTGAGCCACAAACTATGGCATTGGCAAGTGTTATTTATGAACACTATCCTGCGCTGTATGGGCGAAAATCTAAAGCCACCAGCCAAAGCACAAATGCACAAATATGTGTGTAGATCACCAGACAGGTCAATAGTGTGTGAATGGTGAGGAAATATGTGGATGAAATACAACGCTAAATGTTAATCTGGTGGATTGACATTATAAGGCTTTTGTTGTGCTTGTAGGATGGCCAACACCTGTGCTTGGGTGGCATTCATCATCTGCCACTGCTCAAGCATAGGCTCCCTCTGCCTGTTGCTAGTCCTAATTTCTTCAAGCAGGTTGGTGAAGTTGTTATTGAAGTTTAGTAATTGTGATGCCAGTTCCTCTCTTAATCTTTGGTTCACTGCCCTAAAGTTGCGGCTGTCATTGCGACATGCTGTCTCCAGGATCTGCACACGCCTCACCTGGCTGCATGGCGACCTGGCTGAGGGCATCCTCCACTTCCCCGGGTTTGGGTGCATGCAGATGCTGGAGGTCTAGGCCTAGCAACAAGAGCAGATGTAGTAGGCAAATCCTCTGCAGCAGAGGTAGCACATGGGACAGTTGGTTGTGCCTCTTGCTGCTGGCCATGCTGGTCTGCCAGCAGAGGGTGTGATTGACTCTGCTGCAGAGGATTTGTGTGTGGCTGCTGCTGGGGCAGTGACACATGATGTGGCTTGGTAGGCATTAGTGGGGCCCTGGTAATGATCTCCTCCTCCTCCAGATGGTGTATTGCATCCATTAGGAGTGGTGTCTGTAGGGACATTGAAAAAAGGGGTTAGATAGTTGGTCAAATATATATTTGGCAAAGTAGTCAACTTCATTCACATGCATCACCAGTTAGTGCACATTGCACTTACCAGATCCAGTTGGTCCTGTGTAGAATATGTTTGTAATGGCTGGCGGGACATGGTGGCAGTGGGAAAACAGGTTGATAGTTGCGCAGTCGAAATAGTATTTTGAGGAGCTGGAATGTAACAGTAAAGGCAAGTTAACACAGAAACATACCTTGGGTACACATAGGTGTAGGTAGGCTTTAATGCACCCGGCCTAAACTTTCTAAATGCCCTCCACCACCGGTTTTACATACACCCTTTGGCGGAACCCAGAACTGCTGCACCCTGTGAGCGACCCCCCCCCCCCCCGCCTCCCACCTTGCTCCCCCCGAGCTACGGACCTGTGTGTGTCTATGGTTTATTTAAACATTTTTCTACGGCAAAACTAATCAAACAATCATTAAAATACAAACCTTCGGCCATGACATAGTTGTCAGTGTCTAGGGCCCCGGATAAGCCCTGTAGTGCCGAGGGGTGTAAAAGCTGCGGTGTACTGTAGTTTAGTTGGGAATCCACCTCCTGTTTGCAACCTTTCAAGAAGAATTAAACAATTACTTCCAAGGTCTTGCACAATAACATCCAGCCCCACACCCATATGTACCCGTGCAGCCTGTGCTTATTCCTCTTCTGTCTCACTGCATATTTTAGGTCAGAGAATTTCCGCTGTATCTGCTCAACATCTTTCCTCTCCGTCCCCGCACAATTGACCTGTCTTGTGATCTCCTCCCAGATTTGGTTCTTGCATACTTTGCTGGTGGCATTAGAATTTCACCCATATAGCTCATGAAAGTGCTCAGAAACCCCACTTGCCAACGCCATGCTTTGGGGCTCACTAAAGCGTCCACTCAACGTCCCACGCAGCAGGTTTCGGCCTAATGTTGCCCTGGATGGCTCTTCCTGGGTGGGAGGAATATTGGGTGACATTCTTGGATGACTTGCAGGCGTTGAATAGCCAGACATTTCGCTTACCAGGGATTGGGCTGGACTTGCATGGGGGCTGGGTGTCATCAGCTGGCTGCCCAAAGAAGTTACTGCCGATGAGCTGCCCGGTGACTCCGGGCTCTTCACGTTAGATTCGTGACATTGGGAAGGAGCAGGAGGGGGTGTGGTTGGGGGGCTAGGTCTTGTAGGACGAGTCTTACCCTTGCCCTTACTAGTAGTGCTCCGTTGTGTTTGGGATTTTGTGGGCCTGGGAGCATTCTTGCTTGAGGATGTTTCCTTCACCTTCCGAGATGTACCAGATTTGGAGGGGGCTGGAGTGTGGTCCACTGGATCCTTCATGTGGCGAGTGGATGTTCTGGTCGAATGTGAGTGGCCACTGGTTTTGTGGGACCTAGTTGCAGGCCTCGAGGAGGTTTTTTCATGCCGTTCGGCACAACGCTTAGCTTATGGCGTTCATGGGACTTGGAGGTCTTGTGGCTACCTTTCTTGGCAGGCATAGCGATATCTGTAAAGACACTCAGCTGTTTCTCCAAGTACCCTTTAATTAGTTATGACTGCATTAGTTATGAATGTGTATGACGCTTACGCGTAAGCGTGCGTACAGACGTGCGCATCCCGGAAACCGCTGGGGTGCAACATATCTGCTGATCCAGGCTATCAAAATGGCACCCACGCTCTTCACCCGCGAGCAACAGGATACGATCATGCTCGTAAGGTTCAGTTCAGGCCATTTATTTGCAGGCGAAATGCATGCATATGCGATTAGGCAACGCAGGGAAAAACACTGGGGGCTAATTTTGAATTTAAACGCAGTGCCAACCAAAAGTTAGTGAGCACATGTGCACAACGGCATAATGGCAACTAAAAGGATAGGTGAAGGCTAGAAATGTTATGGGGAATGTAAATTAGGAACCTGCTATAACTGAGATTGTGATTTGTATGATGTTTGCATTAATCAAATGTGTTTTTCTTGTATGTTTTAGATGATGATGGAGAACAGGTACGACTACCTGGCAAGTGATTTCCAAAAGAGGACGTTGGCCCTGAAGCAGGCGACAGCGACGACACCTTCACCCAGATCATCCAACACTGGTCGGACCTAAAGCGAAGGAAGAGGCCCCGGGTGAGGCGATTCTTTGCTCCACATTTTCCAAGTAAGTACATGACTATTAGTTGTTAGATATCCAAAAGCCCTTAGTTAGGCCTCTGTTTAGGAATGCTATTCTCTTTTCGTGAGCGAATGGGATTATAGAATCCAACCCACCCGGAGGTGAGCAGTCCAGCCAGTGCTGGATGGATCTGGAAATAAGTGAAGGTGGTTCGTCTCCAGGGCCAAGGTCCTCCCCCTTGGAGGGGCATCAGCGGCTCGCCAGGGAGTCGGCCCAGATGCAGGAGCAACAACACTCCGGTATGTTTATCTGACTAAAGCACACACAGATACATGCACTGTAAACACACACTCATTTCCTGCTTCTATTCTTTTAGATGACGAGGTAGCGGGTGGAGAGCGGGGAGTCGAGACGCCTGAAAACCAAGCCCCTGAGATGCATGGCAAAGGTGGGTGTTGTCACACACACATTATGAAACAAATGTTGCCTTTACATAATCTGACATTACAAGTAAACATATTTTTCCTTCCTCAACAGACTTAGATCCGGTTCAGTGGCAGGCCCCAGATAGAATGCTGGTCCCCCAAGCTCAGGTTGCCCACCAGCCTGGTAAGTTTGAAGTCTACTTATTTGATTACATCTAACATAGCTTCGTTCACAGGTGTTTAAAAACCCTAGCCTAATACATTAGCATAATGAACTATGACCTCAACACTAGCCTAATACATTAGCATAATGAACTATGGCCTCAACCCTAGCCTAATACATTAGCATGATGAACTATGGCCTCAAACCTAGCCTAATACATTAGCATAATGAACTATGGCCTCAACCCTAGCCTAATACATTAGCATAATGGACTATGGCCTCATCCCTTTGCTTGAACATAAATAATATGTTAAGTCCACAGCTAGCAAACATGTATTTTAAAAACATTAATAATTGCTTCCTTTACACAGGAACACCACAGGAGAGACTTCAACAGCTGACCGCGACGGTGTATCGGCTGGTGGGCAACATCCAGGAGCTTGCTGCTTCAATGGGGACCAGTGAAGACTAAATTCCTGGGGCCTGCCACATTTGTTTATATTATATATTTAAATATATATATATATATATATATATATATATATATATATATATCTTTTACCCCAAAAAAATTGCTGTTAAAAAAAAACAATGACCCAAAAAAAAATTATCCCCCAAAAAATTATGTTTCAAACCCCCCCCCCCAAAAAAATTAACCAAGAATATTTTATAAAAAAAAATGTAAAAAAAATAAATGTTCTTAAATTTTCCCATGTTTCGTGTTTATTTTAGGTTAAGCTATACACTTTTTAGGCTTGAACACAGCCAAAAAATAACAAACACCAGAGGAAATCAAGAAGTAATCAAAAACTAATAAGAGAACATTAGGTAAGCATGAATGCCGGTAGAACTTCTAAAGTGGAATCGCTAATGAGTTGAGGTAAGCATTAAGGAGGGAAGAACATCTAACTTCCGCGAATGAGTTGAGGTAAGCATGAATGCCGGTAGAACATCTAAAGGGGAACCGCGAGTGAGTTAAGATAAGCATTAAGCACGGGAGATAATAAAAAGTGGAACCGCAAGTAAATTAAGGTAAGCATGAATGCCGGTAGAACATTTAAAGTGGAACCGCGAGTGAGTTAAGGTAAGCATGAATGCTGGCAGAACATCTAAAGTGGAACCGCGAGTGAGTTAAGGTAAGCATTAAGCACGGACACTGACTCCATACTGGAGGCATCCAGATGTAGGATGTCCCTCTAGTTAAATAACAATGGAAAGCACACTGTTGGGCAAAATTCTGGCCTGTGGAACCCTATTGGTCACATAGGCCCAGTAAGTCAGTAACGGGTATTAGGTCTTAGGGCGAGGGCTTTTAAAACAGATTAGATAGGGGGTGAAGGTGCAAATGAAGGTCAGGCCTATACATTTAATAGTGAAGGGGCAAAAGAGACTTAAACAGTGCACACAAATTACCATGGCCAGGGTTGGGTGATAGATGGCCCTGTGAGCCATACTGGCTTATGACCCACTTTAAAGCAGATCTCCAATTAAAAACAACTGCACTTATGCTCATTCTGTAGTGGGGATGATGCAGGGTATCCTGCTACTGGCAGAGTAGTATAGCAGCCAAAACAGGGAACTAGGTTTTGCTCTCAGAACCCAGAGGTACAGTAATTATAGAAACAATGGAATGTGTCTTGTATTCACAACATCATTTTTCTTACAGTCATGGAGAGGGGAAAAGTGGGGGCATAGTTCATGCGTTCCTGCATGATGGAGCAAGGATCATGGACATGCAGAGATGGAGCACAAAGAATTCTCTTTCATGGTCTTTTGGAATGACCTTGTCACTAGACATCTCCTCTTGCTACAGTCAATACTGTACTTGTTGTATCCACAAAAGAAGTGCCATTGTCCACGGCATTTTAATCACACTACATTTGACAAGGAAGTGATTAAGCACTAACGGAAGGAAATGTTCACTGTAAAGGTCATTATTTAACTGGTGGTAATAGCCTATATAATGTCACTTCAGAGAGCTTTATGGGTTAAAGTATATGTGAAGCATGCTCCCCCAAAAGGTTCTTGTGTGAAGTTTCATTGTCAACAAGTCTCTTGTCGCTATGAGGCCGATTCATTAATAGCTCCAGGTAGCGACAGATGAGCGCCAGTAGCGTTATTTTCACAGCGCACGCTAGTATTCACTGTGCTTGGCCGTTGTTCGGCTGTTGACAGCGACTCAGTCGGTGTGCGGTAATGTTGAATACGGGGTTAGGAGTCGCTGTTTGACAGGTTCCGCGCTGTATGGGAGCGCATGACAGCGAATGGCCATAGCAAACGGCTCCCAGCATATTCATTAACAAATGACGCTCAAAAAATTCTCGCGCTGTGAAATGCTTGTTTAAACCCCATAGCGTTGGCGGCGATGGGTTAAAAGTAGTTTTTTAACCCCCAAACAACCATATTTTTAGAAAAAAAAAACATGTTTTTCAAAACATTTTGTAATATGAATACATTAATATCAGACCTGTAATATCAATTCTGCACAAATTTATTATTTTTTTTTTTTTTACCTTAAAAAAAAATCTAACATTGCAGAAGTGGTCACAGAATTTTTGACATTTAAAAAGAAAAATAATAGCAAGTAATTATGAATAATTAAAGATTGCTCCATTGAAATGCATTGGAGAGCGCCAGGTAGCGAGAGGTCATACCTGTCACTGTTCAAGGTCGCTCGCTGGCGCTGTGGGGTGAGGCTGGAATAATGATGAATGATTCGCTATCTGGCGCTCTGTCAGTCGCTAAGCAGGATTGGCTTGATAAATGTGTGATTGCGGAGGGGAGCCGGCGTTCTCGTGGCGGTGAGCGTCATTACGTTCGCTCAACATTCGCTACCTGGCGCTATCCCTTGTTAAATAAGGGCCTATGTCTTAAATAGGATCTAAAAATCTTCCCTTGATGATTAGTGGTTTATGCTGTTTACAATCTTGATACAACATTTTAAAAGATTTCTAAGCAGTGCTGAATCATTGCAGTTCATGGTTCTTTAAGTCTAGCTAAAAATAAAGCATTATTTTAAGGAGATTTGGAGTAATTTCTACTGTAGGACCGTTTTTTTCAGAAGCAGTGCTGTCAGAATTGTGGCAAGATGGCTGCCTGCATGCAGTTCAATAGCATTTAATCTGCCTGCTATTCCACAACATCTGCATGGAGTTACACATTCTCAAATAGCTTACCACTAAAACACTAAGACAGGGTTTAGGGGAGCAATGTACTAAACTTTGATTTGTTTTTGACTGCAGGTTGGCTTTAAATACCCCCATATAAAAAAACAGCAAAAGACCCAGCAACGGAAGTGGGGGGGATCAACTTGTGTTGACAGCAGATGACTCAATGGAGGAGAGGTCGGGTCAGCAGAGGTGTGAACAAGGCTTCAATAATATCAACCGTCATGGTTTTCAATCTGCTTTGTTTTAGGGTGAAATATTTTTAACCCGATGTAATGCGAGTGGACAGTTGTGAGAGGAGCATACATGTACCTATTTGTAATTAAAGGAGCTCTGTCTCGAAAAATGGTACAATAATAAAAAAAATAATGTAGATATGCCAGGTGGCATAACAAAATCCAGCCAAGATTACTGTTTAATGAAAGGATGAGAAGTACAGGGTATCAAAATACAGGGCTCAAATTGGAGCAGTCCAACACTCATTTTCTACAAAATGGGTACTGGACCGCATTGTGACAGGCATGTGGGGGATCCAGATTTATGGAGCCCCCCCCTCCCATGCATTCTCTCCGCAACCCCTGGTTTTACTCACCTGCACCGTGATCTGCTGGGTGGTCACATGGTCTGTGTTAATACTGACAGACAGAAAAAAAGTGATTCCAGATCACATGACCACTGGTGCCCAATTACACTGATTAGCTACATTTCACCAGGAGATTGTGATCCAAGTGAGTAAAAAACAGGGGTTGCAGGGTGTAAGCCCAGGGCGAGCTCCAGCAATCTGGATGCCCCCACTATGCCTGTCACAATGCCTGCCCAGCACCCATTTTGTATAAAATGATTATTGAACTGCTTTAAAAGACCTGTCTCCTGAGCCATCCTGTGCTGGAATGACTTATTGTTTTGGCACTTCATTTGATGTATGTAGTTGATTTTACTGATCATGCAATGATTTAAACAGAAGTTATAGGTGTAATCCTACTATTTCCTACAGGCTAATACAGGGCACAGATAGAAAGAGGTGAGCAGAGTAAAGGTGAATGGTACAGTCCAAAACCCCTCACACCTATTTGATCATTCTTCCAGAAAATGAAAAGCTTGGCAGATAGTTTTGCTTGCAGACTGTATAAGTCACCTTCCTTTTACTGTATAGCTCATTGATACAGATTTATCATATTAGACAGTTTTGCAATAGAGCTCCTTAAATAACCAACACATGCCAAAAGAAGAGTCCATATAATAAGTTTTACTAAAATGCATTCATGTTGAGGTAGAGGAAAACGGGGTGGGGGGTTACTAAACTCCTAGGGGCAGCTTGCTGGGTGTTTTAACCTGCACCCTATCACCAACTCGAGATTCTCCTTAGTTGGCTCATTTTCCAATTACTAATACATTGTGTAATCTTTCACTAACATTGTGTTGTATACATCGTTAATCAGCTACATGAAAGGTTTCTGTCCTGGACCCATAGCCCATCTGTGATTTATTAGTGCCTAACATCATGTCTACAACTCATCCAGCAAATATTAGTTAGGGGACTTGTCACACAGCAGTGTTTCAGTAATTGCACACGGCCAGAATAAAATTGCCTACATCAGCATGGGAAAAAGATTTCTATAATTTAGGGGTGGTGGTAGAGGTTTGTTTTCATTAGTGAAATCCTGCTGTTGGGAGTCTACTGACATTTTGGAATCCAGAACTCCAAATGCGTAGACAAAATACATCAATGACTGTTCTGCACTTCAATGAAATGTTGTGACAGATGTAAAAGTATTAAACTTTTTTATCTCTCACATCTAAAAAAAACATGCAAGAGCTACTGAGGACCAGTGAGTTATAGGTACTAAAAAGAGGACCAGTGAGTTATAAGTACTAACAACAGATTATCTTAGTAGGTAAGGGCAGCTAAACACACTCATACAGTATATCTGACCAACTGCTATTTGCATTTTTGAGGCACCATGCAACCTGCATATTGTGACTGTGCATGATGGAGAACAGCTCCTTAGAGGTACTTACTGACTCAAGTGCAGCCCATTTCAAGCCTGCATTGAATCTGGCCAACTCCAGTCAAAAAGAACTTTTTATGACAAGTGATGTCGTACTATTTCACTGTTCTCCACAGGGCCCCATTAAATAGGGAGGAGGCCCCTGGACAGAACATTTGGTGGAGGCTCCCCATAAACTAATTTTCTTTTGTTATGGGCCCATGCTGCTGTGGGAGGGGGCTTGCTAGGCTACTGCAACCCGTTAGGGTGCTGTGGGGTCGGCCTGCTTTGGGGGGCACTATTAGGCTGCTGAGGGGGCACTTTTGGGAGAGAAAGGGCTGGCTGAGCAATCAATGTGAAGCAGTATACTGTTTTGCTCATCTGGCTCATCTGGATCCTGAAACAAATCATGTCCCAATGATAAAAAATGGCCCAATGCTAAAAATCTCTATAAATATGCTGGCTGGTGGGAGTAGGGGTAACTTTGCACCATCATCTTCACTCTGCTTTGCTTCCTAAAAGACACAAGGGTCAATTCAACACCAGATGAGAAAACCCTTCTACCTTTTTATGAGAAAACTGACATTCACTTTCATTGTCTACCGGGTGTAAATATTCACCTGGCTCTGAATCAGCCCCAAGACAATGAAAGTGAATGGAAATTTCCTCTCCTAAAAAGGAAGTGAGTTTTCTCAGTAGGATCTAAATTGACCCCTTCGTCTACCATGGGAATTAATCAGGAACCAGATGTAAATTTCCACCTGGTGCTGAATCACTCAACAAATGTCACTTCCTTGTGCTGAATCTACCCTATTGAAGGTTTCATGTGATTCCCCCATGACACTATAATTTTTGACTCATTAAAAAAGGGGAACAAGATTTATACCAAACGGCGCCATGTAACCCATGCACGTAGTCATGAAATAGTTGTACAAATGAAAGGCAGCTGGATCATGTGGCCAGGGCCAAAATCCTGCAGCAAATCATATGGCACACTCTGTGGATGACTAAGCAAGTGTACTTAACAGGCAATCCAAGAAGATTAAAGTGTTATTCAAAAGATAGGAAAGTCCTTCAAAAAGAGCATCATCGTTGCACAGAAAACACCAGCATTGTTTAAGGTTTGTGATATTTTTAAATCAACATTAAGCACTGAAAGGAATGAACCCTATCAGCAGTCATGATAACCCACGCTCCTTCAATTCCCTCAAGTGTCTGGAGCTCCAGATGTTTAAGTCTACAAATATAGTATGAGATTTACAGTATTACTAAAATGGCACAGTTTATGCAGAAAATTAACAAATGTCAAAGTAGGTACAGTACAATATTTACGTACTAATTGTGGATTCAAAGCCACCAAACCCTTTTTTCCCCCCACCTTCCCAAAGCATTCCGATTTTCAACTTGTACTCCACACCACCACCTTCAACCAATGGCCTGTCTGCCTCTAATATTCCTACACCTCATGAAACATTATACTTTCACATCCTCTTCCTGGATTCCCTTAATTTCCCATACATTTTAATGCTAGTGCAGCGAGACTCAGCAGGCAGGTGTCCAAATGCAGACCTCTGCTTCAGATTTCCGGACCCCTGCCCTGAAAATCCTGAATCAGTTCCTTCTGTATTTTAGAGCGGCCCCCTTGATTGGCGATGTAGTGCTTAGTCTCCCTGCCAGTGTGATCACTCCCTAGCACCTAGCATTGCAATATAGTCTCTTTCAAGCAGCCTTCTTTAGTTTTTCCTGAATCTATAGCCCCTCCCCCAGTTTGCTGATTTATACCTATCCACTCCCCCGCAACAGCCCTCCACCCGGACCTTCACCTCTCACCGGATGCCTTTAAATGGACCTTTACAAGAAGTGGTTGAGTACCTCTGTGCTAGTGCATCTGGAAATCCCCACACCAAGCCATTCCCTGAAAAAGTAACACTGCCATATGGTTTGGGAGTATCCAGGCATGTGTACTTGCCGACATAGGTTTCCCCCCCCCCCCCCACCCACAACTGATTCCATTGACCTAAAAAACTTTCGGGCTTCCTCTGGCCAGCTTTGTCTAACATTACATTGGGGGAACCTTTGGGCTTGACATGCAGCATGCACAAGAGTTGTGCCACAGGATAAGCACATTGCTCACTCGCCCAATCAATCTTGCCTCCTGATACCTGTATCAAGTGAGCATGGGTGAGTAAGAGGGTAAGGGGTTCCAGGGCTACCTGTCAGCTGCCCTGTTGAGTCAGCTGCTACTCCGGGGTGCAAAGGCCCTTGCTCCAATAGGGTTGATGTGGGGGACAGTTCCGGGTGTAATATCCATGCCGCCAACTGTTCCAACAAACCGCCTCAGGATGGGAGCCCCACCAGCGAGGAAGGCATCCAGCTGGCTTTCCCAGGGTTGTCCTGACCCTTACACAAGGCATCTTCAGGATGGCCTCCAAAGCATTCTTTGCAATTTTACACACTGGTGTGGATCCCGGGGTCACAATGTATTTCTGATTTGTGTGTAATAGAGCTGTATCTCCATATATTTCCTCCAACAGGTGCAAGGTTTTATCAGTGTATCCATCTCTTGGGTGCCTGTATGTAGCAATGTATGCCTCACGTTACCCTCTAGTGCACTCAGAGCTACTTCCACTTGTAGATCATTTCCTAGTTGCTAGGCTCTTATCACACCTCACACTCTCTGAATCCATTTTGAAAGTGTCATATTTAACCCATCAAACTTGAGAACAGAAGCCACCATCAGCCAGGTATTGCTGTCCCTGTATAGGAACCACACGTGGGCCCCCACCTGGGGCATTCACGTTCCCCAGTACTGGCGGTTCCTGCGATGCCTGTGGTGGAGATGCCTAGTGCATCTCTGCATCTATTGGGGGTCAAGTTAATTATTTGGTGAAGCCAGTGTGACTTGAAGTGTGCATTGCGATGTGGATTGCAACCTACATCCTGGTGAGCTTTTAAGCGTTCAGACACAAAAAAAGTGCAAAAAATTTTTTTTCAACCCTTTGTCCACCCAAAATGACCTGTGCCTGTGATTTTTACAGATGAGGGGCATCATTTTTCCTATCAGGTAATGATATATATTTTTTTTAATTTTTGAAATAGCAAAACCCTATGGCCTATGCTTAAGAATTCGCCATATTTTTCTGCAAAGCCAATAGGGTGGTGTGGTTTTCAAACTTAAAACAAAAACATCCTTACCTTGCCACAGACAACAGACAACAGCAAGGAGCCAACACATTAATCAGCTTATTTTATTGTTCCAGTGTCCCCGACCATGGGTACAAGCACACAGTTCTCAGCATAAGGGCTAGACACTTTTGTGCCCCTCTTGGTCAGAGGACAAAGTCACACTTTCACAGGCACAGTTAAGATTAAACATCAGCAGTAACTTCCAGGTTCCTAACTCAAAGCAGACAGTAAAGTGAGGTGGGGAAGACGGGACCACCAAACTTTGAGGCGACTTCTCCCTGGGGCATTACACTTTTCTTCCTCCAATGACATAGACACAACAGTCTACATGAAGGGTGGGACTTAAGAATCAGTGGAGGCACCTCACTCTGCAGAACGTTCCAGAACACACAGCAGTATTGGGGGACCTAGCACCTTGGGGAGTTCAGGGTGTTTCAATAAACGTCTCCAAGCATTAGCGTTTCCCTTGGGACTCTCCCAGGAACAAGATCCATTAACACTTCAGGTCCTGTGGGCAATGACCCCAGTATAACAGGGGCGACAGGGGCCAGAGACCCACCAGCTATTTCACCAGGGTACACTGGGCAGACAAGCTCTCATCTTCTCTCCAGGTCTTGGCTAATGCTCGGTCCCAGGATGGCTATCACATGCCTACATCCTTAGCCACGCCACAAGTTTTACTGTCTCGAACCTCACAGATGCTGCACGTTTCTCTCGGGACCCAGGAAGACTAATCCTATGCCCAGACAACCCAAGCCTTTTATATCTCTTACCAGGGATGACACGTAGTTTCTGCACACTACACCATTAATAAACCCCACTTTTTTAAAAGCAACCCCAGCAGTTGGGGTTTTGTATTGTGCTATAAGAGTTGCCCTCATTCATCACTGTACCCTAGACCCCCGTTTACGCCAGGGGTTAAGTGAATATAATATACTGGGGGGGGGGGGGGTGGTTGGAGTTCAGCCTTCACTACGCCATTAATGTAGTAAACTTTTTAGTCTGTTCATCAAGCATGATGTGGTAACTATTCCATGCCTAAAGCTCAATACTAACAATAACATTTTAAGAAAGCAAATATACCATATTTACTGTACAGAATGTAGAATAAATATTTAATCTGGATTCCACACTTTGAAAATTGGTAAGGCATCTGTAATATGTTACATACTTTATTTCCCAGATACTGTAATGTATTGTTTATTTAGTGCCACCATTTTGCCTGCATCTATATAGTCTTCCTAATACCAGCTCTGATTAGCTGCATTCATTTCTCTTTCTCCAGTGTCTTGCTAAACAGTTAGACAGAAGAAAACATACAGCTGCAGAACATTTTACTTATCCCCTAAGCCCTGAATTAGTCACTAACACCACCTACACTGCGCAGGACATTCTGCAGATTAATTTAATGCTCAGATTCCCACACTATTCACTGATCTCAGAGGATAATCTGCGGTATAAACATCTTCAGTTCTTGGAAATGTTTGCTTTCCTGTACCTTGATATGCCCTAGAGACCTCTTCATATTTACTAGTCCTCTATGCACAGAAATATACATTAAATGGCATACATCTACATTATCTAGCATAAAAATAAAGCTATAAATGTAATCTTGAATTATAACAAATTTGCCATTATATTAGTACAATGCACATTTGCCCTGTGTGGGCAAAATAAAATGAACTATATACCCACATTTTATGCTATTTGGGTGATGGCTCCTCATCTAGATTTTCTATACTTAACTTTTCTGACCAGCTGGTCCTGTAAGGATAAATGTATGGATGGAATTCTGCTGATGTCTGCTGCAGTGAATGGAGTGTCCAAGGCTTAAAGGTAAAGTCCACTTTTTTGTCTGTCAGGCCCGAGATCAGATGTGCCAAAGGGCCTGAGGCAAACCGCTTACCTTCCACCAGCTCATCCACAGCACTGGTATAAGAGATCTGCATGGGGAGATCTGTACACGAAAGTCACTGTTGTACAGACAGTGCTCACTGATGTTAATGGCAGCGCTCCAGGCAGAGGCACAATCCACCCACCACAATGGTTTCTTGTCCCGGTTGGCACATGTGATCTGAGATCTCTGGAGGAAGTTTCCCACTTAAGGCTACGTTCATACTATGCAGATGCAGTGCAGATTCTAGGTATGATTGGGCTTGCAGACAGGCAATAAATGTGCTTGACATTTGCATACATTTGCATGTGCGGTTGCATTTTTTGGAAAAAGTGGCACAGGAAGAACTTCCTGTGTCCTAACTTTCTATATCCTCATCCTTCTGCATACTGTAGTGTTGTAGTAACTGTAGTGAGATTGGTCCGGTGTTGAATTGTGCATCATGGTGCATCCCTGTGCTGTTCTGGTGCATTCTTTATCCTATCCTATTTTGATGAGGAAAGCACAGAGAGGAGATGGAAGAGGCAAAGTTATAGGATTTATCATATTCTTCACTTGAACAGGCATATACAGAGCAGGGGAAGCCATTCTTTGTATGGTCTATGTGGCTGCCGCAGGAGTGCCTGTGACATTGCAGGATCCCAGGCAAGGTAAAGAGGGTTTTTTGTTCTAACCACCATGTCCAGCCTCAGTGACAGGGGAGGGTGACAGAGAGGCGGATATAGGTGACTGGATATCAATTTTAATGTTAAAGAGGAGACTGTTTGTAAGACAGAAGCAGCAAACTGAGTGTTTGGAACAAAGAAGTGATACTCAGACTAGAAGTATACTCTGAGCCATCTAGCTGGGGGATCAGGTCCATTGGTGACCTAACCCAAGCCAAATAGTTTGAGACCTGCTGTAAGAAGCCCAGAGGTAGAGATCTGAAGCTGAAAGTTTCTGTACTTTAAAATGCTATGCAGAAAAATAAAGCAAACCTTGTTTTAGTACAAAAGAATCTTGTTCCTTGATTTGAGTACTCTGAGACACCATACCTACTACAACACCTCACACAGAGACACTGTGTAACCTAGTGCGGAAAAACCCCAAATGATCCTCATACAATGGCACTGGCCCACCATGTGCCCAACATAACATTTAGGAGAACACCTGCTGCTTTATATAATCTAAGTAGATTTAGGGTCTGCGGCTGCTGTTTGTATCTAAAATAATTTTAGCAGTCGAAGGTACTGTTACTGTTATTAATGGGCTCTTAGCACAAGCATATATCAGTGTAAACCAGCAAAAAACTCTTGAATTTGCACTTTAACATATTTGCCTAGTTAGGCTGACAATGCTTATCTTCAGCTTACACCATCTTCCAATACAGAGACATTTATCAAAAATGTGCATAGCACAGCAGGGAGGTTAAAAAAATCTTTTCACGAGTCAAATACACAGATACTGTAACATGATAGAACAGCAGTGGGCACTTTCTGGGGATATATACAGACGTGTTAGTGGTCTAAATATGCTCAAAATCAATAAAAGGTCATATTTTTTAGATGCCCACTATCTTACACATAAAAAAATATAGACTTCAGAACCATCATAAAGCAAATGTGATTAAAAAGGACCATGGGTTATATCCACCATTGTTTTCTATGGTCTGCAGGAGCAAAACTAGACTACCTGCTGATGTTTGCCAAACCCTGCTTGGTTTACATGTGATATTAGTGGATTATTCTACCTTGAGTGGAAAGGGTCTGGCAGACCAGTTTTTCTATTAATACAGATTAACCAGGTGGAAACTGGTGGATACTAGCGCATTGTTTGTAAATCAGGCTCTTAATGATTAAGAACATAAATAATAAAGAAGTAATAAACTATGTTCTAATCTAAGAAATCGTGGCAAATTGGTTTGCTCTATTTTTCTTGAAAATGTTTGGCTAATCATCCAGCTGTATTTCTCAATTCAGAGTAGCTCCGCATCCTCTGTTTGCGGTTGTGCTTAAAGGTTGTAGGAGTGGAACATTTAGTATCTGCCATATATAATGCCAAATCATTCAACAAAAGTTACGTAGCTGAAATCTCTCCAGGGCAGCTTAATAACAATGGATAGCTAATGAAATCAACACCTTAGATTGGAGCAATAAACAGTACTATTTATTGCGAGAGATTCCTGTGCAAGTAATTCTGAACTAACAAAGTCACTCAATGTACCATAACTTATTACTAGAGATATATCCAGAGGTAGACTGGGGTCAGAAATTAATCCAGGGTTTTACTGACCCGAGGCCCATCTCAGTGAGGTCACCCCAAAATCTGCTTTCTGGTGTTTTGGGCAACTGAGGCTATATCATTGCAAAGACAGGTAATGTCGATCTTGAAGTGGTGATACTGTTACTTTAATATTATAGGGGAAGAATATGTGGCAGGGATGGGTATGCTCCCACCTCAGCAGCCATGATATTGATGCTTTAGCATTGCAGGAGCAGAACTGAGAGAGTCTGGGCCAAGGGTAACGCATAGATCGGGCTTAGCACAAGGGGAGGACGGATTGGTTGAGGTGTTTAAAAAACTTGGAATTCCTCTTCAAGTATGAAGCTAATCCTGAAAGGTTCTCTTTAAACAAAACCTTTAATAAATTCAGGGCTTTGGAACTAACGTTTTTTTTTATGTAACTGTAAACATTTAGATGGTATGAGGTGCATAGCAAACTACATTGAATTGCCCCCTTTTAATATAGAACGTTGTCATATCTCTGTTCTTTGGTCTCAGTCGACATTTCCCTGTTTCCGGGGCACGACTGCAACTTTACTATTTCTTTTTAAGTAGAAACACGTGTCTCGCCCAACTTTGCGATGACTGCACATTGCGTTCCACCTCTGTTCAGGGACTTTTTTAATTTGGTGATTCATTCGCCTCCTTTCATGAGAAAATATACAATGTGCTTCTTCTATTTTCGGGTTCTCTATTGTTTCATGTCATGATTAGGCCAGATGTTTTTGGCTGTTTTCTTAAAATAAAGCAAATGTTGTCCTAACTAGATTCTCAGTGTGTTCAAGCAATCATAATCTGTGGGAATCTGCTTGTTGTCCAGAAAGTATGTAAAACAAGGGGAATGAAATGGCCTCACATTACTTTTATTCTGTCCAAACATCTTTAAAGGGTCACAGGGTTTCAAAGTGCCCCAAAGTCTACAGAACTAAGAACTAAGATCAGTTACCTTCTTCCAGCAGAGCATCGCAATTCACATGGAGCCCTCCTTTTTTACTTTTTTTTTTTTTTTACAAACCAGTGTTTTATCATATTGTTGCCATAGAGCAAAAAAAGAACATGAGTTTTTCTTTACTTTGAATATTTAACCTTCTGTTCTGGAATGAAGTAGTTTGCCCATAAGCAGCAAAGTAGGCATTAACTGGCCATTTTCTTGTAAACCCAGTTGATAGCATAATACCTTTTGTGTTTATTATGGATTTCTGAAGTCAGTAAAAGCCTGGCCAACTTAGGTCCATTTCGGCCTTTAAAAAATGTCATAGCTGTAAAATTAAGGCCAGCAGCAGATTCTCTATAAAGGTATTTTTAACAGAACTTTTGAAAGATAACGTCATACTTTCCTGAACATGCCTGGAGTATGATTTAATGGCCCACCGACCAGCCATATACTGTAGTGCAGACAGCTTACTGTGCTGCTAGCAACGTGCCTCGCTGTCTGTTTCCTGGTGCTGAACCGGCAGCAAAGGAAATATCAGAGACATTGATGGGATTTATTAGACAGGTGGGGGTCTGTCGCTCGTGGAAAACACATGCACTAGAATAAAATGATTCACTTACTCAAAAAGTAAAAGGATGATGCATAATATTTGTCTATTATATAAGAGTCAGATAAGAGTCAGACGTATGATTTACCCAGCATTTACTGTCCATCTTTTAACCGACCTTGCACAGGCAAATCCCCCAAATCCCTTGCCTCTTCTGCATGCATGATACCAAATAATTTTTAGCACTTACATTTTCTCCTGAATCCACTCAAAGCCAAAATGCCTCCTGGAATCGGCCATTTTTCAGCTCCCTTTCCCAGCATCCAAGCCGTGTTGCTGCCTGAATTTAACTGACATAACCCACCATGCACAGCAGCAGGAAACCCTGCAGCTTCATGGGGTGCCATTTTGGTTGTAAAATTGACCACAGCAGAAGTTTCAAAAAGGTAAATTAATTTTTATGTGCAGCAATTAGGGATGAGCGAACTGGTTCGGACGAACCGGAATTCGCTCCGAATTTCAGGGAAAATTTTTTTTGGTTCGTGCCGATCGAATTTTCCCTGAAATAAAAAAAAAAAAATGCCGGCATGGTGGGAGCGGGCAGGCCGGCTACACTGTCAGCGGGCGGCGGAAGCAAACACTTACCTGCATGGTCGGAGCGTGGAGGCCGGCGCCGCTCTCAGGCGCCCTCTGATGACGCGTCCTCTGATGACAGCTGAGGCCGGCGCCGCTCTCAGCTGTCATCAGAGGACGCATCATCAAAGGGCGCGTCATCAGAGGGCGCCTGAGAGCGGTGCCGGCCTCCACGCTCCGACCATGCAGGTAAGTGTTTGCTTTTTAAACAAATGCCGGCATGGTGGGAGCGGGCAGGCCGGCTGCGCTGTCAGGCGTAGCCGGCCTGCCCGCTCCCACCATGCCGGCATTTTTTTTTTCAGATGAGCGATTCGTTAAAGTTCGATTCGGGCGAACCCGAATTTCTTGGGGAAATTCGGCGAATCGCCCGAATCGAACTTTCAAGAAGTTCGCTCATCTCTAGCAGCAATCTGAATTGCCCTGGGGAGGGATGCTTATGAACAGAGTTTGGTATTGGTCTGTTAAGGGTGTTGGTCTGGTTAAAATATAATAACATTTTAATGAATCAAGTCCACTATCAGTGGGAAAAACGTTATCACTACAAGGAAACCCTCGTGCCAATGCCTTGCAGCATGCAATATTTTGTGTTGGTCATCTCTTTTGTGATCTTTTGTGTTGGTCATCTCTTTTTTTCTTGAATGAATCTCCTAGAGACCAAAAAGGTTAGGTTTCCCCAATTTCCCCAGTGGAGTCACAGACAGCAATAGGAATGACAAGATCACTAACTAGATCATTCATTCACATCATTGTAAACAATGACCCTGAATGGTTCAGCTTATTAGTGCCTTTAAAGTGGATTAACAATCCACTACATATATTGCACACACACACCCATCATTTCCCCCTTGCTAAGCCCAATTAGGTTGTGAAAATAATAAAGTATTAAAATGATCTGGTGCACCTGATCCTGCACTGTGGGCCTGGCACTGTATTTTTAGATTAGCTTTCAGGTCTTCAGCATAGCAAGGGGTCATGAGTGACTCTTTAATCATCCAATCAGTGCAGCAGCTGATTGGATGCAGCAGCTCTCCTTTGCTCAATTAGGATACAAAATCTCCAGATCACATCACAGATCTGGGGATTGTGTTTCCCGAATAGGCAAAGGGTTACACAATTTATCTGTATCGAGCTGGATCACAGCTGTTGCATGAATCAACCATGATCCCCTGCATTGTGACTGCCTAACAGGGAGAGGGCAAAGTTCCCTGCTTCCAACATGGGACCAAGAAGCTCCATGCTGGGTTCTACACTTCTGGCAGGTTGTCTACACAGGAGTATGAGCTTGAGATGCCCATAAAGGCACCAAACCCACAACTGTTCCCTGGGTGCCATGGCTAGGGCAGAATAAGTGTGCACTCACTTGTGTGGTTCGTTTATGTGTGTTCTCACTGCACAGATTAGATAAATGCAGAGCACAAATGGCGCAAACATATTAATTTTCACTACCTGCAATCTGTTACTGTTGGCAACTGTAAACCAAGTCTGTTGAGAAGTGCTGCTATGGCCGCTCAGCAATAGTGTTTTGTGTGTACAGGACTTTCATCATGGTGTACATATTGGTGTAGAGTTGCCATTAGCAATAGATTGCATATAGTGAAACCTGCTTTCATAAAATACACATTTGCTAACCTAAGAAAAAAAAATACTAGATCAGCTTGGCACATTGAGGACATCATTTTGGCACACAAATAATATACACTTTCAAAAACTGTCGTCTTTAACTTTAAGCTTTAAGTATAAGTTGTCAAGTTGTCTATGTCTATTTCAATAGTCTCCTAGATGTCCAGCCCTGCCTTTTTTAAGTAAGGGTAAGTAAGAAAGCAAGTAAGGAATGTTACCCTAATCCAGTGGCTTACATTCAGCGCCTGTGTATTATGTAGCATCCTCTAGAACAGTGCAGTCAGCATTCAAATATTTCTGCTTAGTCATGAGATCTATAAATACTATGAAAGCCGTTTCTGTAGTGTTCCAATAGTTACACTGTTGCGGCTACTCCTCAGCTAGGCATTTCATTTATCTGTCTGTCTATATATGGAGACAGATGTCTCCAGCTTTCAGGTTTCCAGGATACAGGACATGTGGACTAGCTGAGCGTAACCGCTGACACATCTGACTTTACTTTGAATCAGTCATTCCATCATTCGACAGTGTTTAGCATTACTATTCTTTATTCATTTCCCTTTTCAGTCAAACTCTATATTTTTATGTTTACTTTTTGCTGCCCATAAACCTAGTGGGGATAGACAGCCTAATGTCTTTGGTGACTGCTGCTGGGAGGTCATTTGGGGTAAGGGCAATATATATTTTATAGGTGTATAAGTTTACACCCACAACCCTGACCTACTCATTTGGCTTCCAACTCCACCACTATGACATTAAAAATTCAAATACGCCTCTCAGGTCCAAATCTCTCCCAAACCACGAGTGTGTCAGTACACTTTAATACCACTTACTCAAACCACTGGTGTGTCAGTACTCTTTAATACCATTTGCTCCAACCACTTGGGTGTGGGTACTCTTTAAAACCCCTTGCTTTTTTCCCCAACCACTGGCGGTCACTACTCTTGAATGCTAATTGTTCAGGGCACTTGTGTGTCAGAACAGTTTAAAACCAATTGTTCAGGGCACTTGTCTGTCACTGCTCTTAAATACCAATAGTTCAGGCCACTTGTGTGCCACTTCTCTATAATACCAATTGTTCAGGGCACTTGTGTCTCAGTGCTCTTTAATAACAATTGTTCAAGGCACTTGTGTGTCACTGCTCTTTAAAACCAATTGTTCAGGGCACTTGTGTGTCCCTACTCATTATTACAAATGTTCAGGCCACTTGGGGGTCACTGCTCATTAATACCAGTTGTTCAGGGCACTTGTGTTGTCAGTACTCTTTAATATCAATTGTTAGTGGAGTATCCACTGGTTCAAGGCACTTTGCATTTTCCTGTTTATTTTTTAACTGTCCATTTTGTGCCCCTGTAATTGCAGGTGTCTAACAATGCAGAAAGCAGCAAAAAGGGAAAAGGAACATGACTGTGGTGGTGCTGCTGCTGCTGGTAACAGAGCTGTGTGCTGCAGAGAGAGTACGTGTTTCATCCTTGCCTGCTACACCTTCCTCTGGTGCAAGCAGACGTCAGGCTCTGGAACACATTTTTGTAAGCCTCAATACTGCTGGCAGAGTGGCGAGGCCAGAAAAAGTTTAGGCAGTCGTAGATTGGCAGGCAATCATATATGGCATGCAGTAGTACCAGTTGCATGGGATTGTCTTCCACCCACTCCACTTCTGTTGAGAGTGCTGAGCCCACCTTCTCACCCCCCTTCAAATCAGCAAGGTCGTCCTATCAGCAAGTCATGGCGTCACTAATGCTCATTTGACTGCACTGTAGAGGAGCTTTGGACTTCCCACCCACCGCCTCATATGTGACTTGCCCACCAGGTGGAAATCCACATTGTATATGCTGGAAAGGGTGTGTGAGCTGCAGCAGGCAATAGTGGAGATTCAGCTGAGTAGAAGTGCAGACCAACCATGAGGAACATCTGTGCAGTGCTGCAGTGCATCCAGTACACCACCAGTATGGTGAACTCTGATGACGCCATCATAGACGCCATCAAAGTTTTGAAAAAAAACTTTTTAGGCCATGACAGAGGATATAATGAAAGCGGAGGAGGAGGGCACGTTTTCCCCGACATCAGGAGAGTTCACACGTGGCTTGCAGGGTGAATTGTTAGGAGGGCAGCGGCCAGGTATGCCACTGTTCAGCCAGCAGACAGTTTTGGAGGATTCAGAGAGGAGGGGGAGAAGGAGGGCTCAGTGGTGGTACGAGGCCGAGGAAGAGCAGCAAGTCACCTCAAGTCTCAAGTCTACCTCAAACACCTCCTCCCCCCCCCAACCTCTGATACCTGTAAAAAATTCATAATTTTTAGTAATTTATTTTCTTATATATTATATATATATATATATATATATATATATAATATATTTATTTGTGTATATCTTTTTATGTATGTTAATATTTATGTATGCATATATGAATATATTTATGTAATTCATGTATGTAAATTTTTATTGATGTTATTAATTATTTATTCATTCACTCATTCACTCATTCATTTGTTTATATATTGATTGATGAATTTATTTATGTATGTCTTACATTCTTTAGTTTTCTTAGCAATTGCCCAGGTGCCTGCCTCCCCTCAGCTTGGCCTCCAACACCCTTAAAAATACGAATATCTTCTTTTTTTTATTTATGTATGCATTTCTTAATTTTTTTTCTCTTATTGTTTTGAGTATTTTCCCCAGCCCATTTTGTGCAGGGCAATCACATAGGTGTTCCCCTTGATTTGCAAGCCCTCTAGACCCCTCTAGATAGGGTTCAACTGGCAAGACAGGGTTCAACTGACTGCAACCAGTTTTCTTATCAGGTTGTAAAAACAAAACTGTAAAGCTAAACAAAGAAAATCCAAAGTCTGTCTAGCACTGAATGAACATGGTGATGCAAACCTGGTGCCTACCACCCCAAACAAACTGCATCAAAGGGTACAATCTGTTTTAGCAGTTCCATTCAGCTAAAGGGCCACTTCATTCCCAATTCACTAATTTAAAAATACCCCCGACCCTGATAACCTCTAGTATCGATGAAGCAGCGCTAAAAAATAAAATGAAAACGACACCTGCAGGCAGAATCTAATGACAAAATCAGGGAGTGTCACAGATTCTGTCCGATCTTCCGCTGCCATCTTGCTGGAGACCGGGCAACTGCTGGGCGGCGCTGCTCCGAGTGGGAGCACGTGCAGCGCCGGGAGCACTGGCAGCCGGCCTGGTCTTCAGCAAGATGGCGTCAGAAGATCCCTGGGGAATCTATAAGATTCCTGGGCCGATCAGATCCCTCCCTGTGTAAAACCCCGCAGGACGCCCAGAGACCTTACCTTATCCCCGTTCCAATGGCGCATGCGCGAGCCGCGGCCGCATCTCGCGCTTCTCTCTAGCAGGGCGCACACCCGCGCCGGCTGTTTGTGAATGACCAGTGCGGGCACGCTCCCTGTTAGAGGGAAGCGCGAGATGCGGCCTCCAGCGTGCTCAGAGCCGCTGTGGTTGTCCGATCGGGTTGCCCCGCGGAAGTGGACCAAAACCCAGGATAGTGAAAATCCTGGGTGTTGGTCCACTTTAAGATCAGTTTCCAATGGCTTTCATCACATGTCTGTTTTCCCAGGTTGAGAAAGCCCTAACTTGAGCTCTATTGGTAGAGGGTGAAGTTGGATGGCTACCCTGCTCCAAACCAAGTCCAGCACACCAATTTCTAAAACATGACATACTTTTACATCATGTTCAAATAAGGCTTCCTGCAAAGTGTTAATTCATGTGAAGCACCTAAATGGCTTCCTGAAACTGGCTTTGCATATGTTCAACGGTGCAGTTTTAAAATCATTTATTGTTTGGGTTTTTCTAAAATATAGTGTCCTTTGAGTCATTCAAACTAATGTAATCTTGCATTTTTGGATTACATCACAAACTGTATTCACAGACAATGATTTCTGCAAGCATTTCTCAGCCCATGCATCATTGTCTATCAACTCCTGATACGTGTCTTATGCTCTACAGTAAATAAATCTGTTCATATTATATCTCCAAAATATTTTATTGTTCTGTTATGAGGTCTCTCTCAGCCCTTAAGTCTAAGGCACTTACATCATGATTTGACAACAGATCCTCCAACGAAAAGATTGACTCATCATAGCCAACCTGCAATCAATCCAATGCAGCAGTGATAGAAGATTATAGAGGCAGGGAAAGGTATCTACCAATTTCTGGTGCATAATTTACACCCACAGCTGCATCCCGCACCTCCTGTCAACTCCCTCCTGATCCTCCTTATGCTTCTTATAGGTCTAACACAGTGTTTTTAGCCTGGTGATTATAATGTGCCTAATATAAGTACAAATGTGTATCCTTAATGTTTGATTAGTGTAAGACCCTGGTCCTCACACATCATAGCTATTATACAGAATAGGTCCTATACACATGATTTAAATGTAGCTAGAAAAAAGCCCCAAGACAAAAGGTGCACCTACTCGCCTATAACCATGTAGCACAGGTTTCCCAAAGAACAGAATGTAATAGGCAGATTGGTCTTCTAATAGAGACCCCCACTAGGAAGAATGGATTTCCTGCCTCCCCCCCCCCCCCCCCCCCCCAGGATTTTTGGTTAGGGTGTATTGACCAGGGGCAAGCTAAGATCAGTTAAAATTAGTTTACTATATGTGTAACTGAAGCCTGGAAGTAGAGATTAAAACAGAGCAGAAACAGGAGAGAGTTAAATGCTCAAGTCCTGGTGGTTTCATTGGGGTACAAACTTTATTCTACAGATAATTTGCACCTGAATGGAAGGGGGGCTGCTGTGCTGGGTAAGAGGATACTAGAAGGAGTGGAGGGGTATTTAAACTAGAGATGAGGGGGCAGACAGGAGAGAAAAGGGGAAGACAGGTTACTTATGATGGGACAGCATATGATGGTGGGTGGAGAATTAGAATGGGAGGGGGACTGCTATGATGGATAAGGAGATCCATGTGTTGCAAACCAGCAGTGTAGATATAGTTTTTCTGGATTTTGCAAAAGCATTTGACACTGCCCCCCATAGTTGCTTATTATTATTATTGAGGTCTATAGGATTAGAAAATACAGTTTGTAACAGGATTGAAAACTGGCTAAAAGATCGTGTGCAGAGAGTTGTGGTTAATGAAACCTACTCTGCATGGTTGTAAGCAGTGTTCCTCAGGGTTCAGTCCTGGGCCCACTATTATTCAAATGGAATAGAAGATGGAATTAAAAGCAGTGTCTCTATTTTTGCAGATGACACAAAGATATGTAGCACATTGCAATCTATTGATGATGTTCACAAGCTTCAGGCTGACTTGGACACTTTGAGTGTCTGAGCATCCACTTGGAGAAATGTAAAGTCATGCACTTAGGGGTCTAATAACCTGAAGGCCACATATATCCTTAGGGGAGTAAAACTGGGAGAAACACTTGTTGAGAAGGATCTGGGGGTACTGGTAGACCACAGGCTAAATAACAGCATGCAATGCCAAGCAGCTGCTTCCAAGGCCACCAAGATATTTGTCATGTATTAAAAGAGGCATGGAATCCCAAGGATAGGGATGTCATTTTTCCTCTTTACATGGCACTAGTGCGCCCTCACCTGTAATATGCAGTTTAGTTCTAGGCGCCAGTTAATAGAAAGGACGCTTTGACTATGGAAAGGGTGCAGAGGAGGGCCACCAAACTAATATAAGGACTAAAGGATCTTAGTTATAAGGAAAAATAAAAAGAATTAAATCAGTTTAGTCTTGAGAGGAGATGACTGAGGAGGGGACGTGGTTAACTATAAATATATAAATGGGCAATACATAAAATATGGGGAAACATTGTGTCAGGTAAAATCCTCTCTAAAGACAAGGGGACACTCCTTTCGACTGGAAAAAAAGAAATTCACTTTCCGGAGGTCATTTTTTACCATAAGAACTGTAAATCTGTGGAATAGCCTCCCACAGAACTGCTGGCAGCTGACAGACTGGCTGAACTTGATGGACATATGTTTTCAACCATATTAACTATGTAATACAATGGCCCCTTTATGCATGCAAAGCAGGCCACAGGGGATGTATCACATGGATGCAAGGCAAGCTGGACTTAGGCAATTATAGACATATGGGTGCTGTGCACAGCTGGACACATGGATGCATGGCACGGCTGGACACAGCAGGGCACTTACAATGTAAGCCACCAGGATTATACCATACTGACTAACACAGTTTAGTAAATTGTTTCCCTTTTATCATCAGTGGCATAAGTAGTTTGAGACCCCATACAGATGTTGTGGAATAGCATAACGATTATTCACTCTAGAATTACATGGGGGTGGCCGTCCTACCACATACCTGATAGTCCTGCTTAGACGTGAGAATTGGAGGGGAGTGCTGTGCCAGCAGCAATTCACACCAAATTGTGAGAGATCTATGCCTCAGAAACAAGAAGTTGTTTGCCTGTCATTTTTCACACAAACACTGAATGAACAGCTAATGAAGCAAGAGAAATATGTGTTAGGGGAGCTGTTACAATGTATCTCTATGGCCGCGGCAGCCACAAAAGAAGGAGATACAATGTATTTTACTCAAAGATGAGTCATTACAGTTGAAAGCTTACTACTTCTGGATATAAATGGTTGCACAGAGGCAGGAACTATTGCATAGAACTGATAAACTGTTTTTTTATTGAATAACAAAAAGATAAAGAATGAAATCACTGCTATCTAAAAGTAAAATACAACAGTGAAAGCTTTAGACTACATTTTATTACATGATGACAATTTTGGGTCTTGATCTCGGTAAGAGGTCCTAATAGAAGTCTATGAATTTGTTTTGAAATAGAAGATTAAGAGTCACACACAGCTTGTCGAATTGGAACAGTTGTGACTAAGATTGCCCCCCCCCCCCAAAACATAAAGTAATTCACATTCACATCATCTGATTTGTTACATTTATGAGAGGAATCCCAGCATGTGTCTGCATTGGTGAGACTGTTGCATGTGGTTTACCACTAGTTAATTTTGGCTCTCGAAACTGGGAACAGTAATGGTGTCATCTTGTGGAACACGTACACCGCTGGATGTTTATCTATGAAGTCATTCCATAAAACTGCTTGTGGATGTAAATTTGTGAAAGATGTGGGTAAAGATGCAGTCACTTAGCACATCTACCATGCCAGGATTTCTAGTAAACTCAGCCTGTGCTGTCCCCTCCTGGAGTTTGGCTGCTCGCCTTCTGAAGTGAGAGGCGTCCTCTGGCAACTGCGATGGGAACTGTTTCATGGCTCAGCATAACATTTCAAATGAGTGAGAATCCCCTACTTACTGTTCATCCTGTGTGGGGTGTAACTGGCCTAGATTAAAAGAACCAAACCTTTTTCCCAGATAAGGAAGTGAGGAGTTGGCTAAAATTACTGGCCAATGCTGTTGCTTTCCTTTTGTTTATATATTTAAAAACCACTATTCAGAGGTAAAGTTTGTTGGAATAACCTCTGGTGTGCCAACAAAGAAAGGGGGGGGGGGGGGGGGATTACTGGAACAGGCCTAATGTATTTACAATTCCAGGGTAGTGGAATTGTGCACATCTTTTTGTAAATCCCCCAAATTGAGTTCCATTCACATATATTTCCATATAAATCAATTGCAAAATCTTTGTTTAATACATTTTCAGAATATCAAGGATAATTCTTTAAAAACATTAGAGTGGATATTAAAAAGCAGATTCAACACCCATTGGTTCATAAGGTCTTGCTGTACATAATGTTACAAAGGTATATTAAGTATAACTGTATAAATGTGATCCCATTGATCCAATGTTGCTAAAATCTGTATTACAACTAGAAAAGTCCCAACATGTTTCAATTGTCTTCCTAAGTGGACTTTTTTTTATACAAATGTCCAAAATAATTACAATAAGTTTTACACCAGTTTCAAATTAACTTACTTGTTTGGGTCTTAATTGTTGGTACAGATCTGGTCTCATTTGACAGATATTTCAGATGTATTTAGTAACACAGAGGATGGAGAAGCGAAATTGTAGTAACCAATCTATTGTGGATAAATAAGGCAACCAATAATAAATACCAATGCATACTCCAGTATAGAATAAATGTATCTTAAAATACATTTTAATTTTAATTGGTTAATCTCTATGATCACTGTTTATAGTAAATTTATAAGTTTATAATTTATAATTACGTTCATAAAGACTAATAAATAATAATTAGTCAATGAATGATTTTATTTATTTGTGTATATATATTAATTATATAAGGTATGTTCCAATCAACTATATACTTATCATTTCATCTCAGTATTTATATTGCATAATAAATTATTAAGGACAACATTCATAATAATGTAGTAATTAACATCACAAAACCATATGAATTATGTAAATATGTAATAAATAAAAATAATAATAAATAAGTATTGGTTCAACTGAAAAGAAAACTATCTTAAATGTTGTGCTCATATTTAAAGAGGACCAAAACCCACAGCCTCCCCCCGGGGCATCCAGAATCGTGATGCCCCGCTGTATGAACTCCCCCAGGTCGCACGGAAACTCGCCTACTTTCCCGGTCCAACGATGCATGCGCGAGCTGCGGCCACATCCCCACTATTCCATTAGCAGGGTGCATGCCCGTGCCAGGCATTTGTGAATGGACGGCACGGGCATGCTCCCTGTTAGAGGGTAGCGGAGAATGCGGCCACTAGTCCGCTCGCATTAGACAAACTCCTGGACGCTGGGGCTCGATTGATCAAGCCCCTGCTTGATCTGTTTGCGCTATTTAGAAGAGCGGTCATGCATGCGTTGTAGGACCGGGAAGAATTGAGTTTGATTGGGGGGTTTCTCACAGCGGGGCACCCCCAATTCGGGGTGGCCTGGGGGCAAGGACCAAAACCTAGGATAGTCAAAATCCTGGGTTTTTGTCCACTTTAAATCCATGAACCATTAAACAGAGAGAAATATAGATATATAACATTCTGGTAATTATAAAATCATGAAACTTCACCTTATATTGCAGCTAGCACTGTTTGTCATTGTGGGAGCAGGTGCTGCTCGAGCGCCTTCTACGGTCGCAAAGATGGATATATTCTCCTATGTTTTTCATGCTTACATATCTATTGAGGACTTTCTTCATTTCTGTTTGTGATATTTATTCAGACAATCTAAATAGAAAGAGCACAGATCTGATTGTTTTCCTATAATTCACCTTTGTTTAATTAGATATTTGATTAGTTTAGAATTAAATTGATTAAATTAAGCTACATAAATGAAATTGCATAAAATGCATTTATATTAATTTAATTTGGCAACAGGACTTAGATGAAATAAATCAATTAAAATTACCTGAAATTAATTAATTGGTATAAAAAAAAGGGAAGGAGGAAAGAGTTAATTCTTGAGTATATGACTATACCAGTTAGGCATCCACAATCGCCTCGCCAGGAACAAGGTTTGTTATCTAACATGTAATATTTTCTCTTCCTGCTATTGATGTGCATCATAATTAATAAAGTATCTTACAGGCTGATCCATCACTAACTCCAGGTAGCGATAGATGAGGGTCTGTATTGCGGCGCTATGAACAACCGCTAATGGGCGCCCCGATCAATCGTCAGTCGCTATTACAGGGCTCCTCAGTCGCTACCTGCCGTTATTGGTAATCACGCTGCCAATGTTAAATGTGATGTTTCAGATGTGCTTTAGAGGCGCTGTTGAGTTGCTACACCTTATTTAATACAGCGCCTGAGCGTTTCTATGCTGTTGTATAGAAATTAATCTTTAAAAGTTAAAATTCTGCTATAACATTAGCCAAATAACACATGTAACCAGATGTTTTGAAGATTTTTTTTTTTTTTTATTGAAGCATATCTAGTAATGATGTTTTTTTGGTTTGGAAAAAGCAGATGTTCCCATCATGGTGCCTGCAATGGAGACAAAAGTGTAGTTAGTTTGTGTGTTTACAAATAAAGTATTCTAAACACCCTTTTTTTTAATATTTTAGATACCAACCACCTTTTTTGTTTCTAGATTTTAAGCAAATCACTTTATATTTTTCAATCTAAAATACCACCCACATATTTTTTAATATTCATTTAAGCTACCCATTTTTTTTGTTAGTAATTTTAGATCACCCACATATTTGTGAATTAATGTTTAGAATGGCCCTGTAGTACTGTAGTTGTTGTATAGTTAAGGTGAGCTATTTTACCGAAAAAAAAGAGGTAATCATGCTTTGCCGTCGCTCAAACCCAGTCTGGGTGTCCTCATTATTGTCTGCGGCCATGTTGGGGACTTCTGGCACCAGTGCTGTTTCCTCGGGGGGTTCGATTCGGTGGCATATGCAAATGTTGTGTAGGACACAGCAGGCGAGGATGATTTTGGAGACCTTTTGTGGACTGTACAACATCTCCTGGGCGTGCCAAACAGAGAAAGTGTGCTTTCAGCAGGCCGATGGTTCTTTCCACAATGCATCTGGTTTTGCGATGTGCTGCATTGTATTGTACCTGGGCAGTGGTCTGTGGGTTTCTGACCGGAGACATTAGCCACGTTTTCTGCCCATATCCCTTGTCCGCTGTAGAATAAACAAAGTGAGAGAGAGCAATTAGTAAATTACCATGAACATAATGTATAAATTAAAGCTTGTGTTATCTAGCTGTGCAATTTCAACATATTTAACTTGTTATTATGTCAAGGATTATTAATTACCCAGTAGCCATCCAGGTGGCATTTCATTGTTCTCAAACTTCCGGCACAGGACTGACTGCTGGAGCACATAAGAATCATGGCATGAGCCTGGGAATCCAGATCTCACGACCATCAGCTTCATGTCATGGTCACATACCACCATGACATTCATGGAATGGAATTGTTTTCTATTCCTATAATGCAGCTCCTGTGCACGAGGAGGGCGGAAAGGGATATGTGTACCATCCACGCACCCTAGCACATTAGGTATCCCTCCCATGCAGTAGAACGCACGTTTAATATTGGCAACCTCCTCCTCATCCTCAGGAAATTTAATATAAACGGGGATAAGGTCGCAAATAGCCAGGACTACCTTGCAAAATATGCGGTTCATTGTAGCCTAGCTGATCCCGCTGAGGAGGGCTGAGGTTGCCTGGAAATTTCCCCGTGCCACTATATTTAGCATGGCACATAGGCGAACAATGCCAGGAATGGATTGGGTAACTCTGGTGGATGGATCGGTTTTGGTCTTAATCTGATCATATAGGGACTGTAGTGCTGCACGATTCAGACGAAATCTGCTTCTGATCTGCTCGTCACTTAAATCCCATACAGAGAGGTGGATGCCAAAGGATCGGGGTGCCCTAAGTCTCACAGCACCCTCTTCCCTTGACTCCTGACCTTCCTCTGCGCTGCCACAACAATACATCCATAACACAAACATCACCCCCACATCCACCTCACAGTCACTGGCCATAGCTCATGCACTCCCAAAATCAAAAATCATCAATCTCACCACACACACAACCAGTCCACATACACAATCACAATTCTCACACAATCACACAAATGCAGCTCACCACAAAACCAGATGTATAGTGGTTAGAACCATCAGCCTGCTGAAAGTATGCTTTCAAAGTTTGGCATAACCAAGAGGGGAGTTGCAGCACAACCCACAAAAGGTCCTCAAAACAATCCACACTTGCTGTATCCTACGCAATATTTGCAGATGCCATCAAAACAAATCTCAGCAAAGCCACAGACAGTAATCAAGAAACCCAGCAAGCCAGTTCCTGGCAGCTATGTCAAAGTTACAATCAACAAACACCACAGCCTTTGCCACAGTGTATCAAGATAAGAATGAATAAAGTAAATCGATTTTATACTTAACTTATGCAAAGGTCTGGTCCGCTTAGCCGCCTCTGACGTTTGTTAGCTGTTTCCGGTCTGTAATTAGCTTACCACAGGTGTGGCAGAAACGCCTAGCGCATCCATAATAGCGTAGTTCTGCGGATCTTTTTGCACAGACATCTATTGTCCAATCCAAGGTAAACTTTTTACATTTCAATTAGCCATTTTTTAAACAACATTTCAAATGTTGCTCAGAGACATGGATACTAGTAATTACTAATGTCTATCTGGCTTTGTAAGTAGCTTATTAATTACTTTATTGACTTCAACACATACCTCATTCATTGTAGTCAAGATGTAGCTACACACACCTGTATAGTATGTGTCAATCAATTAACTGGCCCTGTTTGTGATTGGGTAATAAAGCACATAAAAACTGGCAGACACATTTTGCAATTGTTGCCATTCTGTAGTTTGCATGCGTCCTTGTGTGTTTGTTGTTTGGTGGTGTGTGCAGCTACAGGATGGAGCCAAATTCTGGTAATATGCCAGCCACTGCTGGGTCTCCTGGGGCTCCCAGTACCAGTGGTGTACGTCGTGGCCGCAGACCTTCCTCAAGGAAAAGGGCCCAGGCTGAAGGTGATGCCCCGCCCAAGCCCAAGCGTGCCTATGCCAAGAGGGAGCCAGAATTTAATTTGGCGGATAATAATATTCTTGTGCGTCTGACACTGGCTAAATGGGAGTTATTATTTGGCTCCCAAAGTCAGTGTTTAGGCAAACAAGAAAGGAGCAAATTGTGGGATTCCATTGGTGAGCAGCTTACTAGCACTGCTCAATATCTACGTAGTGGCACAGCCTGCAAGAAACGCTTCTGCACTTTGCAAAGGGCCCTTATGCTAAAGATGAAGTCTGATCTTCTTTTTCACAGTGGGACGAAGCAGGCTCCAAAGAGTAAATACAGGCCATATGAGGAGATGCTGAAGTGCACAATTCCACTTTGTCGGCTGTAGGGTGTGGATGCTGGGGATGGCACCACAGGCTGGGGTGAAGGTACATTGTGATTACCTTGTAAATGATTGTTGCAAATCATGTAGGACCATATTTGTTGCTAACCTCTTTATCATCCTAAAAGTAGGTCATGGTAGGTATCATATTATACCTGTCATTTTTAGTAAACATTTCTCTTTGTTTATGCATAGTGGCACATGAGAACTCGCAGGACTCTGATGATGAGGGGCCTCAGATTCCTGTCCTTCCCCCAGCCTCAACATTAACCCAGTCTGAGTTTGAAGGTAAAGAGTCTTGATAATTTGATTCCATGGTATTGGTCTTGATGGTTATTTTCAGAGTGCACTTTAACAATGCCTAATTGTTTTAATTGTGTATCACACAGATGCCCTCGGAATTGCACCAGCATCTCCTCATGAGTCTACATACTCTTTGGATGCCAGTAAGTGCATGTGTCAATGTGGCTTCCCCTAAAGTAATTTCAATGTCTGGATGTAGCTGAATCATGCTTTTTATTTGTAGGCCAAGTCCCAGCTTCATCTTTGGACCCCACTTCCTGTGTTGCAGGCCTACAGGACCCTGTTGGTGTGTAGTGCAAAGCATACTGTATCCTTTGTGTATGTTGTTTATTAATGTGTATCAAAATGTACACATTTCTAAATGGCAAACCATGAGACCTCACATTGAAAGCTGTATAGTTGTTTATGTTTTGCCAAAAAACAGTTACTACAGAGTGATCAAACAAGGAAACTGTTAAATACATGTTTTTTTTTTTGGTGAGATTACAATAAATTTAAATTAACAATACTATAGCAGCTTAAAGTAATAACAATTATGCTTTCTGTTGTTAGGACTGAATACCAGAAGTGCTGCTCCTGAAAGGGCCCTCTAAAGCGCAGCTGCGAGGGTAAGAATGTGTTTTACTTTTTTATGTAAGGATGTTGTATCTAATTAAATGTTGTGGGCCTATTGACATTTGGTATGACCCATGTATTTTTAGGGCAAAGCTCTAGTGATGGACTAAGTCTGAACATCTCCGATGTGACGGGTATGTGTGCTTATAAATGTGATTAGGCCACACAATGAGTTGACCTTTATTGTTTAACAATGAGCTTTCTTCCCTAAATATCATACATGTAAAGGGTGTGTAAGGGAATTTTACAGGTATTCAATCTATACAAGTTAGACTAAGTAGACACACAATACAAACAAAACACAAATTAAAACTGTTTTTCTATTTAGCATGAGTGATGTTGCTGCCACTATCGGATGATGATTTGCCCCCTCCTGGCAGCCAGACACCTGTACTATTTAAGGAGGACCACACTCAGGTACCATTGATTAGTTGGTTATGGTTGTGTAAAGTTTTAATTTAATTTGGACACTCATGTAAAACCATGTAACATACAACATACTTTGATCTTAGGAGGAATCCTTGACGGCAACCCAGGGTGTGGCCTCCTCACAAGTCCCATGTGGTCAGGCTTCAGAGCCAGCACAAACGGTACATGTTAATCTAACCATAGATGTGGTTGTCATAGTTTTATATGCTAAATACAATCAGTAATATAATATAATATCTTGCTTTTTATTTTAGCCTACTACACAACCAACTGCAAGTGCTGCCCCCACCAGTGATGAGCTCTATGAATTAGGGAGCCGGATGCTGGAGGCCTACAGTCGTCAACAGCCGTGTGATAGACTCCAGGAGCACATTGCGGCATTGGAAACACAATCGCTGGTGGACCAACAACAAATACATGACCTGAGGCAAGAGGTACGGGAGCTTCGCAACCAACCCCAGCCAGAATTGTTGCATGCGATACACAAGTACATTGAGCGGTAGGACGAAACTTTGTTGTTGTTACATCAGCTAATACAGCAGCAGTCTATTATTTTTACTGCACTGTTGGCCCCCAACACCGCCCCTACTAATGACTCAACACCAACAAGGCCACCCACGGATTAAAATTTATTGAGATTTTTTAAGGAAACCAAATGATGAGAAAATTTGGTTTGCCTTTATTTATTTAAATAAATTTGTGTTGATCTTTACAATTTTGTGTTTGGTACTTAATGACATAGATAGTAACCTATACATTAAGACATGTCTATATCTATATATGTGAATGTGTTTTAGAATTCACATTCTAATAGGGTTATTGTTAACTTGAATAAGGTTTTCAAGGTCATGCTAGTGCACTCAGAAGTTCACAACTGTTTGCTGCTTATTCAACAACAGCGACTCTAGGCGTTACAGGGAATAACAGCCAAAAAAAAAAAACACATGTATCAAAAGTACAGCGCCACAGCGACAGGTAGCGACTGGCCCTCGGCGCAATAACCCAGATTCAACAAGAAATTTCTATGAAACAGCGTGGGCGCTGTTTTTTTGCTGGCTGTGGGATAGAGCGCCAGACACAGTTAGATTAACCCTTTAAATGCCAGCCACGTAAAATTTACGTGGTTGCCTCTCCGTCACTTAAGTGCCAGCCACGTAAATTTCACGTGCCTGGCATTTACCACTAACAGTTATAAGATAGAAAAAAAAACCCACTTACCTCCGGTATCCCCGTGAAGCCTGGGGTCCCCTCTTCCTGCGGGGGGCATCCGATCGCCCCCCCGTCGTCCTCCGTCTTCAGGAGGGGGCCCGAAACCAGCCGCCCCCCCCCCTGTTTCCAGCGCTGACATCGCCGCTGTAAAAAAAAAACAAACAAACTGTCATTTACTCACCTCCGCGCCCGAGCCTTCTATCAGGTCTCCTCTTCACCAGGGGGGGGTCCGATCCCCCCCCTGGGCTGCGCAGTCTTCAGGTGAGGACCCTCTTCCGGGTCCTCACCTCTTGAAATGGCGGCGATGGCCGCCGCCGCTTAGCCCCGCCCATTGTGGGAGGAGCGGGATGACGTCATCCCGCTCCTCCTATACCCCCTCCGAGCTCCGGCATCTGTCAGATGCCGGTGGTGATCGGAGCAGGGTGGGTGTCAGGTGAGGAGGCTCCGATCGGAGCCCCCTCACCTGTCACCCGCCCTGCGCCGATCACCACCGGCATCTGTCAGTGAGATGATCGGCGCGGGACAGCGGCGAGGGACGTCGGATCGGAGGTGAGTACAGTGTAAAAAAAAATAATAAAGATTTTTTTTTCTTATGTGTGTGTGTCATTTTTTACTTTTAAGGGGGGGACCCTATGTCATTTTTTTTTTTGATTAACCCTTTGTGTTCTGTCATCCAGCAGCTATAAAAGGCTTCTAGCAAGTGAGCAGAAGCCAGTGATCGCCGAGGGACAGAGTGCTCCAGGATGGATGGGAGGTGAGTACAGTGTAAAAAAAAAATAAAAATTAATAAAATATTTTTTTCTCTGCTTGTGTCTGTGTGATTATTTACTTTTAACCCCTTGTGAACTGGTAAGGGGTCCATGACCCCTATACCAGTTCACAAGGCTGGGGGGATGGCAAGCCACCTGCGCTAGCGGGTGGCTTGCCATTAACCCCCGGCACCTCCATTACCTGCCTCCCCAAAGGCCAGGGGGGGGCAGAAGAGCCTGGGCCCACATAGGCTATGTGGGCTCGTAGGCTGCAGGGTGGGGGGGCCACAAAAGCTGGCCCCCCCACTCTGTGCCTACAAGCCCCCATAGCTGGTCCCGGGCTGGTTACTTTGGGTAAGGGGGACCCCACGTCAATTTTTTTTTGATTTTTAAGGGTTTTTAACCCTTAAAAATCAAAAAAAAAATGGGGTCTCCCTCCCCTGGGAGGGGGGACCCTATGTCATTTTTTTTCTCGATTTAACCCTTTGTAGTGTGGATGGTATTTGTATTTTTTTTGTGAATGTTATAAAATACTTGTTTCAGTTAGAGGGGTCTCCTGGGCAGGAACAGGGGGCTACCGATAAATATGTGGTACCGTTCTAATCGGTAGAAATGGGGCTTTCACATGCAATATGATTTTCCTTAATAAAATACATTTTTTATTTAAAATAAAGGAGTCAATTTTCTAAAAAAAATTTTTATTTATTTATTTATTTTTTTTACTTAATAATAAAAAAAAAAAAATATTTACAAACAAGACATTTCATGTTAAAGCCTAAACTCTGCTGCAAAAAATATATATATATATATAATTTTCCTGAAAGTTCCAGCAAAAATGGCGCAAAACATGACGCAAAATGGGGAAAAATGGCCTGTCAACAGGGGGTGACAAAATCTCAAGTAGGCTGGCAATTAAAAGGGTTAATAGTACCTATGCATGTTGGGTATTGTTCTGTTCGGGGGACCTTGCGCTTTCAGACTTAGCTTGTTTTTCCTGGTTTGCATATTTATATTTTAGGAAAAGGTGTTTTTTATTCAGCTTTTTTATAAATTTTTTAGGGAAACCCTAAGCAACCAAAGAATTCTTTGAGGTAATAATTCCAGAAAGATGAGCCCACTAGAACAAGCTGGGTACCCTTAGAAAGCTTAATGTGTGTACTTTCAGGGAATATATGGTTTATGGGGGATATTCCAAATGTCAAGGGTTGTTTTGGTTGAAAAATCGCAAGGTGCGCACTTTGTCTGCAGAGCTGAAATTTTCAAGTAAAATTACCGTTACGCACATGCTTTACTTTGGGGTGTTTGGCAACTCTTCCCTTGACAGTAGCTATGCATGTTGGGTATTGTTCTGTTCGGGGGATGTTGCGTTTTCAGATTAAACTTGTTTTTTCTTGTTTGTATATAGTTTTTTTAGGAAAATGTGGCTTTGATTCTGCTTTTTTATCCTTTTTTTAGGGAAACTCTTTGCAACCAAAGAATCCATTGAGGGATTACTTCCAGAAAACTATGGCCACATCAACAAGCCTGGTACGCCTAGAAAGCCTGAGGTGTGTACTTCCAGAGAATATATAGTTTGTTGGGGGTATTTCAAATGTAAAGGGTTGTTTTTCTGGAAAAACTGCAAGGTGCGCATATTGCGTAGCATAGTTGTATTTTATCTGAAAATCCCCTAAAGCGCTGTTTCAGTTTGGGGGAGTCTCCTGGGCAGGAAAGGGTGTCTACCTATACATATGTGGTACCGCTGTAACCGGGAGAAATTGGGATTTCACACGCAATAAGATTTCATAGACAAACTTACATTTTTTATTACAAAAAAAACTACAATATGTAAAAATTTTTTTTTTCTGCACATATTTCACCCAAAAATATTAAGAATACACCTAACAAATGACAAACAAGACATTTCATGTTAAAGCCCAGACTCTGCTGAAAAAAACAATATATCATTTTCCTGGGAAATCCCTGGAAATCCCTTCAAAAATCACATTTGAACATGGGGAGCGCAAAATAGTGCAAAATGGTCTGGCAACAGAGTGTGACAAAAACTCCAGGTAGGCTGGCACTTAAAGGGTTAAAGTGAATTTTTGTTGTTAAAAAAAACATTAAAGTTAAAAAAAAAACGGGAATGACATTGGGGTAGGGGTGTGACTTTAAGATTTAAATGGCACACTATACATTTTCTTTTCAGAAAAAAAAAAAAACAATACATACAGTTCAGGAATAATGTCTACCACATTTGTAGTTTGAAAAAAAAAAAAAAGGCATGAGAAATGGGATTTGAGGCTCTGCCATTGAAATGTATGGGAGAGTGGCAGGTAGCGAGAGGTAATTTGTGGCGCTCTGCAAGGCTGAACGCAGGCGCTGTTTGCTGAGGCTGGGATAATGATGAATATATCACTACATGGCGTTATCCCAGTCGCTAAATAGGATCGGCTTCATAAATGTGTAATTGCGTGCTGGAGCCAGCGTTCTATTGCCGATACCTCTCGCTACCTGACACTAAAGAGTCACTACCTGACGCTCTGACCGAGAAATATTCATGTGATGCACCCCCTACTGCCAATCAATTATGGAGCCTGTTCCCATGTGACAGGCAGAAAGAGCGCTCAACTAGGCTGGAGGAGAAGCATGAAAAATCTCCAGTCTCTTTCTTCAAATACATCTGTAGACCAATAAGACTCTGGTTATCTACTTACAGTTACCATTACTGTTTCAAGTAGACCAAAACTCATGCTATGGTCTCCTTCCCTTAGTGGCATCCCAAATTAGGATGTTGCATGTGTGAAATGTCCCGCTTTCCCTGTATACTTACCCTTTATCCAAAATCTCACACCCCATGTGTGGATCTCTGGCTCTGTGTGTGCCTCGTGCACTTGAATGTCTGCCAGCGGGTTGGCACTGGCCAGAGGTAATGAGGATGCATTTGGATGGATTAGGAGATTGAGGACTAATGTGAATTTTTGGGGGAAACCAGGGGAGGATTGTTTCACAATTAGCAACTCACAATAAGAGGAACTAAACTTGTGTTGCCCAAAAGAAGGAAGTTCAGGCAGTTATTGCATAGAGGATATTTCTGTGAGCGGGTGACTTTCCAGACATGTTGAATTTTAAGTAATGGACAGCAAGGCCGGCTGCAACAGTCATTTAGTCAGTTAAATAAATTGCAGGTTTCCCGAATATGTTAGACTACACTTTCAATTAATATTATATTTTTTTTATTATATTTACCACTGGTAGTGCAACTCTAGTCTGTGCAAGTGCAAGTCTTCTATGTATGTGATCAAAGGGGCATTGAGCTCATAAATCCATGGCATGAACCCATATCATTATTTGGACAAAAAGGACCATTCTATGTTTAGATAGTAGCCCCAGGTTATATAATTATATATAGTTATATAGGTTATATAGTTATATAATTCTTGAAATTGGTCATTTACAAAATTCCATTTTCCTTGTTTCTTTGGACCTCTATAATGAAGACTGAGAGCAGAAGAACAGGTCAAAACAGTTTGCAGTGTGTGAACGCTAAATAAAACAGTGTTTATAATTATAATGACAATCTATCATCAATTCTTAATATAATTGTAAATGACTGGTCTGATTACATTTAGCCAGCAATAATAAGACTTAAGCACGTTCAAGAAAGTATAAAAAATAGTGCCAAGAGAGAAATGACTGTGTAGCAGCTGCCTGTCTAATGACTAATTATGGTCATCATTTGTTTTATTAAAAATATTTAAATAATGTTGTCAATGATTTTAGTCCAACCTTTATTTTCAGCATTCCCTGTTGTCAGCAAAATTTCAGCCTCAAACCATTTCCAGCATACAAGGTCATGAGACAATTTTCATGACTTTGACCACTCCTTAGGACTTAAGGGTAATTTCATTTTAAGAAGCTGAACCCTTTATACCCTTTATGTAATATATTAACTGATTACTGATTAAAATGGCCTGTACAGGAACCGATCAAATAAAAGGAAACTCATACTTTGTCCCCCGCAGCTCTGCTGTTGGGCTATGATTGCCGAGATCGTGCACCTCCCTGTCTGGCGCCTGATTCGGCACACGCCATCAGGAAGGTGATAGGCGAGCTAGTTTGCACATGGACTCAATCTGCGTGCGCGAATGCCGACACTTCTGCGCATGTGTGGCTGGCAGTTCCTGGTGCTAAACAGCCTTAAAAAAATGGCCTGCAGTGCTGGGAAGTTTCCTGCAGATCCCCCTGAAGTGATGCTTACCTCCTGTTCCCATGTGACATTCCGGCTCGACTTTGGCTCTGACTTTTGGCTTGGGATACCAACCTCGCTATGGCTCTCTACTCCCGGCTTGGATGACTACCTGTTTTGGCTCCCTGAAACTTTGGATATGGTTTACAGCTCTTCCTGGCTCTGGATTTTCTGGCTTGTTTCATCAGCTTCCCCTAAAACCCGTACTGGACTTTTTCCTTGTTGAAAACTGGCAACAGTAGCGGGACCTCTGGCTTGTCTATATCACAGTCTAACCCTCTTTGTGGAACTCTTTGTCGAAAAGCAGACCTATTGGCAGACTTCCCAGGTTGGAAGCAGTGCGTAATGTAGCACCAGTCCTAACTTGCTTTGCAGATCCTAACTTGTCTTTCAGATTCTCTTCAGCTCCTGCCCAGTGTTTCTGATCCATCATCATCATCACACTTGACACTCCGCCTCCTCCATCCCCCCTCTGCTGAGTTTCCCTAGTATCCACTCTCTGGGGAGGCCCCGGGTGATATTGCTGGCAGCTGTCTGTATTGACATTGGCCTGGTCTGAAGAAAGGTACATAACTGTATCTGTAGGCCAGACAAAATAGACCAGACACAGGCAGCTTTCAAGGCCATTATGCAATGCCTGGGTGAATTAACCCAAGTTGTATGGCAACTTCGTCAAGACCACTCTGAACACCGGGGTGAAATAGAGACTCACCAGCATCCCCCAGCTATTCCCCAATGTTTCCACCTCTGCTGAAGTTGCACCACTTCCCTCCAGCACAAGAAATTAATCTCTGCCCGAGCCCAGGGCCACACCTACATGAACGTTTTTTGGGTGTCTGGAAAATATTTAGTTCTTTTAAAAAGAGTTTTTCACTCTGCAACCCTGCACCTATGCTTCAGACTTTACCAGGGTATAGTTTGTCATCTTGCTGCTTCAAGGAGACCCACAGTCCTGGGCTCACAGCCTCCTGGAACAGGATGATCCCTCCTTGATTGCCCTGGGCAGTTTCTTCAAGCCGCTGGATGATTTGTACAATGATCTAGGTTGCATGGCTTTGATGACTTTGCCCTGAAAAAACATAATCAAGGAAATATGTTGAGAAATATGGCGCAGAATTTGGATGTTGGGCTAGTGTTGTGGGTTGGAATGGCAATACTTTAAAATGTCAATACCCAGCATAAAGGAATATCCAGCCAGGCCTGTATTTTTTTCTATTTTAATGGAAGGAAGATATAATCAAAATTTCAGCTCTGCAGACAAAAAGCGCACTTTACAAATTTTCAACCAAAACAGCTCTTTGGAATACCCCCGCAAACCATATATTATCCATTAAGTATATCCATTAAGCATTCTAGGCCTCTGTTGACAGGTAATTTTTTTTATCATTTTGCGTTATGTTTAACTGCATGAATTTCCAGGAAAATTATACATTTTATATGCAGCAGAGATTAAGCTTTAACATGAATGGCCTGGTTTGTAATTTTTACAGTTTTTTTAGTAAAAATACTGAAAACAATCTAAAGAATTATTTTTAAATATTTTTTTAAATAAAAAAAATATTTTATTAAAGAAAACCATATTGTATGTGAAAGCCCCATTTCTCCCAATTACAACATTACCAGATATGTATCAGTAGTCTCCTGTTCCACTAAAATACAACTACTACCCATACTATAAAGAGTTAAAAAAATGAGGTGGGGTTAACCTTCCCAGGGGAGAGGGACACATTTTCTGGGGTACCCAGCAAAACCAGCCAATGGGGTGCAGGGCCCAGCCTTGGTATAGCCTAAATGGCCCCGAGCTCTTCTTCCCCCCGGGCTTTGGGGAGGCAGGTCCCCTAAGCCTATAGAACTGGTATAGGGGTCCCTCTCATATCCCTTACCAGTTCACAAAGGATTAAATGTAAATACTTACCTCCCATCCATCCCCAAGCACTATTTCCTATGTCGAGTCCCATTCCGATCTCTCTGGCTTCTGCTCTCCTGCTGCTGCTGGGTGGCAGGGTATAAAGGGTTAATTTTTAAAAAATGCCATAGGGACCCCCTCCTGGGGGGAATTTTCTGGGGAATTTTAAGGGTTAAAAAGCCTTAGAAATCCTCCCAAAAATGATGCCACCCTGAGGACCAGCTAAGGGGGCTCTTCTGGGCTCTTCTGCCTCCTGGGCTTTGGGGAGGCAGGTAATGTGGGGCTGTAGGTTAATGGCAAATCACCTGCTAATCAGGTGGCTTGATGGCCCCCTAAGCTTTGTAAACTGGTATAGGGGTCCCATGGATCCCATACCAGTTCACAAAGGGTTAAATGTAAACACACACACACACACACACACACACACACACACACACACACACACAAAAAATGTTTTTTTTAATTCACCTGATCCCCGACAAACCTGTCCCATGGAGCTTCAATGACAGATGCCGGGTGATCGCTGGAGGGGGGCTAGGGAGGTAGGGGATCCCAGCCCTCTAGCTTTCCAAACTAAGCATCTTTGGGTGGGTGCGGGATGATGTCATGTATAATGACATCTACCCCACCCACAAAAGGCGGGGCTAGCAGCAACAACGGAGGAAGTGGTAGAGAGGGCCTATTTTGGGCCCTCTCCTCACCATGGAAGAGTCTGGGGGGGGGGCTCAGAGGCCCTCCAATGAAGCGAAGACCCAGCAGGAAGAATCGCGGCCGCAGGTGTGTCATTTTTTTTAACAGGTGTCAGGGGCGGCAGCAGAAGTGGGAGGGCTCTTTCAGGTCCTCTCCTGAAGCCGGAATAGCCCTGTGGGGGTTTGATGTCCTTTGGGTGAACAGAAGACCCGGTGGATCGTTTGAGACGTCAGGTGAATTTTTATCTTTCATAGCTATGTGAATCACACGTAGCTGGCACTTAACGTTTGGAGAGGCAGCTTTGTGAAACTCATGTATCTTGCATTAAGAGGGTAAACAAGGAAAAGTGACAAAAAAAATTTGACAAATATGATTTCATTAGATGAAAATCGTATTCAACGTAAAATTACCAAAAAAATAAACCCACAGGCAGTTTCATTGTTAAAATAGGATGCCTTTAAAAGCAGCATTTAGTAAAACGCTTAAAACTATTATTTGTTAGATAAAATTGTATCTTACGAAAAATGGCAACAAAAATTACCAAAAATATAAATATATAAACCCACAGGCAGTTGAATTTAAAAAGGACAAATCCCATGTTTCGTACTCTCTGCTGCTTAAACTGCAATGGATCCCATTAAGGTCTCTACAATCCTAGAATAGCCTGTTCCCAACTCCCACAAAGAAGTTGAGCACTGTGTGGGATTTGTCAATTTCTACTGAATATTTATCTGTGGGTTTTCAAAGGTCATCAAGCCTATCACAGATCTAACCAAGAAACAATCTAAATTCAAATGGTCCGAGGCAGCGCAGGAAGCTTTCTTTTTACTTTTTACTTTTTACTTCCGTTCCCCTCTTTAAACACCCTGATTCCCAGCTCCCCTTTATCATTGAAGATGCTTCTGAATCAGCTGTGGGAAAGATTTTGCCTCAAAGAATGGGTGAAAAGAACTTTCTACACCCTGTAGCCTTCTTCTCCAAAAAAACGTTCCCCTTCAGTGAAGAATTACTATAGCACTCACACACCTGGTGTTTGATGAGGACGACAGGGTGCAGGTTCTTCTGGGCCCAGGGTGCTCCAAGTGTGTCTGTGTGGGTGGGTTGCTGGGGCTCTACCACAGGGGATGTCTGTACTCGCTATGCAGTTTCATAAAGACGATCGACAACCAAATATATATAAAACCAGGGTTCCTCATTATTGACTCTGGCCTCTCTTGCTTATATCACATCTAGCAACCTCCTAGAACCTTCCATCACATGCTCATCCACCTGTCAGATATATGATAGGCTGTTCCCTCAGACCTTCCAACCAATCACTATCTACCTGGTTGTTACTAAGAGGCCGATTCATCAATAGCGGCAGGTAGCGACAGATGAGCGACTGAAGTATGGCGCTATGAGCGCCGCTAGCGTCAGCCGCGGGCGGTAGCGATTCGCTATAGCAGGCCTCCTCAGTCGCTACCTGGCGTTGTTGGGAACAACGCCTACATTGCTGAATATGATGTTGGACCTCAGCTTTGTAGGCGCTGTCAGTCAGTTTGACCACGCTATTCAACACAGCGCCTGCGCTTTGCTTTGCTGTGGGCTGGGAATCAAGTACCTTCAGAATTAAACACATTGCAACATGTTTCTTTACTTTTTTTAGTTTTTATTTTGTGTTGAAAAGGAAATTAAATTAAAACAGATATTAGAATGTAAATGCAAAATAAAACATAGTTAAACACATAGCCACATGTATTTTTTTTTTTTTTTTTTTTTTTTAAAGAAAAAGGAAATACAATTAAACCACCAATGAGACAGAAAAGGAAAATAAAAACAGAAATGAGAAAGAAAAGGAAAATAAAAACAGAAATGAGAAAAAAAAGGAAAATAAAAACAGAACTGAGAAAGAAAAGGAAAATAAAAACAGAAATGAGAAAGAAAAGGAAAATAAAAACAGAAATGAGAAAAAAAAGGAAAATAAAAACAGAAATGAGAAAGAAAAGGAAAATAAAAACAGAAATGAGAAAGAAAAGGAAAATAAAAACAGAAATGAGAAAGAAAAGGAAAATAAAAACAGAAATGAGAAAGAAAAGGAAAATAAAAACAGAAATGAGAAAGAAAAGGAAAATAAAAACAGAAATGAGAAAGAAAAGGAAAATAAAAACAGAAATGAGAAAGAAAAGGAAAATAAAAACAGAAATGAGAAAGAAAAGGAAAATAAAAACAGAAATGAGAAAAAAAAGGAAAATAAAAACAGAAATGAGAAAGAAAAGGAAAATAAAAACAGAAATGAGAAAGAAAAGGAAAATTAAAATAGGAATTAGAATGAAAAGGAAACTTACAACAGAATTAAACACATAGCCACATGTATATATATATATTTTTTTTTATTTTTACACTAAAAATTAAATAAAATTAAAACAGAAATGAAATTGAAAATGAAAAGTCCAACAGAAATTATAAATCAAAGGAAAGTGCAGTAAAGTTTGTGAAAAGGAAAGTATGGATCAGGGTGCATCTCGGGGTGCCTGAAAAATTAAGAAAAGTGCAGTTAGTATATATCTTTAAAGTTGTTTTGTCGTTGAAAAAAAAAAAATGCATTACTTGATAACCAACATTGGCGTCTTACACCCCCCTTAGAGTGGTTTGGGTCATCTTACACCCCCCTTAGAGTGGTTTGGGTCATCTTACACCCCCCTTAGAGTGGTTTGGGTCATCTTACACCCCCCTTAGAGTGGTTTGGGTCATCTTACACCCCCCTTAGAGTGGTTTGGGTCATCTTACACCCCCCTTAGAGTGGTTTGGGTCATCTTACACCCCCCTTAGAGTGGTTTGGGTCATCTTACACCCCCCTTAGAGTGGTTTGGGTCATCTTACACCCCCCTTAGAGTGGTTTGGGTCATCTTACACCCCCCTTAGAATGGTTTGGGTCATCTTACACCCCCCCTTAGAGTGGTTTGGGTCATCTTACACCCCCCCTTAGAGTGGTTTGGGTCATCTTACACCCCCCTTAGAGTGGTTTGGGTCATCTTACACCCCCCTTACAATGGTTTGGGTCATCTTACACCCCCCCTTAGAGTGGTTTGGGTCATCTTACACCCCCCTTACAATGGTTTGGGTCATCTTACACCCCCCCTTAGAGTGGTTTGGGTCATCTTACACCCCCCTTAGAGTGGTTTGGGTCATCTTACACCCCCCTTACAATGGTTTGGGTCATCTTACACCCCCCCTTAGAGTGGTTTGGGTCATCTTACACCCCCCTTAGAGTGGTTTGGGTCATCTTACACCCCCCTTAGAGTGGTTTGGGTCATCTTACACCCCCCTTAGAGTGGTTTGGGTCATCTTACACCCCCCTTACAATGGTTTGGGTCATCTTACACCCCCCTTAGAATGGTTTGGGTCATCTTACACCCCCCTTAGAATGGTTTGGGTCATCTTACACCCCCCTTAGAGTGGTTTAGGTCATCTTACACCCCCCTTACAATGGTTTGGGTCATCTTACACCCCCCCTTAGAGTGGTTTGGGTCATCTTACACCCCCCTTAGAGTGGTTTGGGTCATCTTACACCCCCATTAGAGTGGTTTGGGTCATCTTACACCCCTCTTAGAGTGGTTTGGGTCATCTTACACCCCCCTTACAATGGTTTGGGTCATCTTACACCCCCCTTAGAATGGTTTGGGTCATCTTACACCCCCCTTAGAATGGTTTGGGTCATCTTACACCCCCCTTAGAGTGGTTTGGGTCATCTTACACCCCCCTTAGAATGGTTTGGGTCATCTTACACCCCCCTTAGAATGGTTTGGGTCATCTTACACCCCCCTTAGAGTGGTTTGGGTCATCTTACACCCCCCTTAGAGTGGTTTGGGTCATCTTACACCCCCCCTTAGAATGGTTTGGGTCATCTTACACCCCCCTTAGAGTGGTTTGGGTCATCTTACACCCCCCTTAGAGTGGTTTGGGTCATCTTACACCCCCCTTACAATGGTTTGGGTCATCTTACACCCCCCTTAGAATGGTTTGGGTCATCTTACACCCCCCTTAGAATGGTTTGGGTCATCTTACACCCCCCTTAGAGTGGTTTGGGTCATCTTACACCCCCCTTAGAATGGTTTGGGTCATCTTACACCCCCCTTAGAATGGTTTGGGTCATCTTACACCCCCCTTAGAGTGGTTTGGGTCATCTTACACCCCCCTTAGAGTGGTTTGGGTCATCTTACACCCCCCCTTAGAATGGTTTGGGTCATCTTACACCCCCCTTAGAGTGGTTTGGGTCATCTTACACCCCCCTTAGAATGGTTTGGGTCATCTTACACCCCCCTTAGAGTGTTTTTTTTCTCATTTTGATGGGAGGTCAAATACATTTACCCAGTAGTGCAGTACTTGCATTAGAGTGAAGGGTAGTTAGCTTACCGCAAAAAAATAAGTGATCATCCTTTCCCTTAGCTCATCGCCAGTCTGGGTGTCCTCACTTCTTTCTGCGGGCAGGTTGGGGATTTCTGGCACCAGTGCTGTCTCCTCGGGGGCTTGAATTCGGTGACAAATGCAAATGTTGTGTAGCACACAGCAGGCAAGGATGATCTTGGAGACCTTCTGTGGGCTGTAGAGCATCTCTCCTCCTGGCCGTGCCAAACAGAGAAAGCGTGCTTTCAGCAGGCCGATGGTTCTTTCCACAATGCTTCTGGTCTTGCGATGTGCTGCATTGTAGCGTTCATGGGCAGAGGTCCGTGGGCTCCTGACCGGAGTCATGACCCACGTTCTCTGCCCATATCCCTTATCCGCTGTAGAAAAAACACAAGGAGAGAGACAGCAATTAGTACTAGTACATGTTTTTTTTTTGTTTTTTTTTAAGAATTTGGCTTACTAGGCCACATATTATTTTCAAAATACATTGACATGGTTAATTTTTTACCCAGTAGCCAGCCAGCTGGCATTTCGTTGTTATCAAACTTCCGGCACAGGACTGTCCGCTGCAAGACGTAAGAATCGTGGCATGAGCCGGGGAACCCCGATCTCACCGCCCGCAGCCTCATGTCTGGGTCACAGACAACCATGATATTCATAGAATGGAAATGCTTTCGGTTTCTGTAATACAGCTCCTGTGCACGGGGAGGGTGGAAAGGGATATGTGTACCATCAACGCACCCTAGCACATTCGGGATCCCTCCCATCAGATAGAAAGCATGTTTTATTTTGGCAACCTCTTCCTCATCCTCAGGAAACTTGATGTAAATTGGGATTAAATCACAAATGGCCAGAACTACCTGGATTAATATGCGGCTCATAGTAGCCTGGCTTATCCCGCTGAGGAGGGCGGAGGTTGCCTGGAAGGTCCCTCGTGCCAAAATATTAAGAGTGGCACACAGGCGTACTATGCCTGGAATGGATTGAGTGCGTTTGGTGGATGGCTCGATTTTGTGCTTAATCTGATCATATAGGGACTGTAGTGCAGCACGATTCAGACGGAAGCGGCTCCTGATCTGCTCGTCACTTAAGTCCCATACTGAAAGGCGGATTGCAAAGGAGCGGGGTGCCCTAAGCCTCACAACACCCCGCTCCCTTTCCTCCTGCTCTTTCAGCATACACATACATACATCCACCCAGACACCATACATCACCCTCTTATCCATCACACACACTCAAGATATATACAAAATAAAAAAAAACAAAACAAAAACCACAAACACACCACACACACACACAAACAATCACACTCCACACACACCCGCTACAATGCAGCTCACCACAAAACCAGAACTATAGTGGTCCAAACCACCAGCCTGCTGAAAAACAGCTTTCTAAGTTAGGCACAACCAAGAGGGGAGTTGCTGCACAGCCCACAAAAGGCCCCAAAATCAAGCCTCACTTGCTGTATGCTACACAATATTTGCATATGCCACCAAAAACAAGCTCCTAAAGAAACAGCACTGATGTCAGAAATCACCCAACAAGCCACAGAGAGTGAGGACAGAACCCAGACAGAGGCTCAAATGAGCTAAGGGAAGCAAGCGAGCACCGCACCACACCACAGCCTTTGCCACAGTGTAAGAATACCAGAAGCTTGCAAATTCCTTCCATTTATACTTCTCTTCCAAAAAGGACAGGTCCGCTTTGCCGCCTTTTGCGTTGCTCTGCTATTTCCGGGCGCCAATTAGCTGACCCGGGTGTGCGTAAAACGGAGTGCGCACGCGCACGCTAGTAGCGCTACTAGCGTACGTGAGCCGAAACTTGCGTGAATTAACGGACATGGGCGAAAATTCAGTGGTGGGCCAATGAAAGGTAAGCTGCTGTTTATTTAAATAGCCGTTAGGCTAGCCACATGTCACAAGGGGTTCAGATACATCAGTCCATTGTTGTATTTGGGTGTGTGTTGTTTGGTTAATGAGGTCTGTAATGAGTTAATTGGCTAACACACATGCTTCAGTCAGTGCAGTGGAGGTGTGGCTAGAAGGAACTGGGCTGTATGTGTGAATCAATTAAGTGGGCTGGTTTGTGATTGGCTGTTAGAGCACATAAAACCTGCCCAACCCAAACAGATTGCGATGCCATTCTGTAGTCTGCATGCGTGCTTGTTGGGTGTGTATTTGTGTGTGTGTGCAGCTACAGGATGGAGCCAAATTCAGGACATCTGCCGGCCACAGCAGGCCCAAGTAGGAGTTTGGTGGGTGCTGTGCGCAGACCTCCCTTACGGAAAAGGGCCCAGCCTGAAGGTGGGGCAGCACCCCAGGCTAAGCGCCCAGGTGCCAAGAGGGAGCCTGAATTTAATTTGGCTGAGAATAATCATCTTGTGCGCCTTACCCTTGCTAAATGGGAGCTACTCTTTGGCTCCCAAAGCAAGTCCATAGGCAAACAAGAAAGAAGCAAACTGTGGGATGCCATTGGTGTGGAGCTTAGTAGCACTGCTCAACACCCACGTAGTGGGCCATCCTGCAGGAAACGCTTCTACACTTTGAGAGGGGCCCTTATGAAAAAGATGAATCACGATCTTGATGTGGACAGTGGGACCATCCAGGCTCCAAAGAGTACCTACAGGCCGTATGAGGAGATGCTGAAGGCCAAAATTCCACTGGCTCGGCTGCAGGGTGTGGATCCTGGGGATGACACCACAGGTTGGACTGAAGGTACATATTTTCTGCCTTTTTAGAAAAGCTACTGTTAATGTATGTGATTAGCATTTTGTCTTTCTGACCAACTAACAGTAGGACCTGTGAAGTAGTACATTAGAGCTCATACATTTTTTACTTTCCTGTCTGTTGCTTAGGTGCATAGGTGCACATGCTGCTGTCCGGGATGTGCCTCAGGACACCCAAACTCCTGCCCTTCCAGCAACCTCAAGGCTAACCCAGTCTGCCATTGAAGGTATTTACCACTAATTTTGGTGCTGGTTGTTTGGGGAACAAATGGGTGTGGGAGCAGCTCCAACAATCGAGTGTTGCACTGTGGAGTATTAATAATATGGGCCTGCGGCCTAATTTCACGCCCACTGTAACACTCACAGCAACTAACTAACAAGGCCCTAACATGTGTAGATATGTTTGAAGCCAGAGATGTGTGGCCATATATCTGCATATAAATGTGGAAGCCACACTGGCCTTGATTAGTGAATATTAGTGAATGAGCTGCTCACACACACCTTAATGCATGTTGTATTTTTCCACGCACATTAACAATGGCTCAATGTTTGCTTGATTTTTGCCTAGCTCCCACGCCATTGGCCCCAGCATCTCCTCCGGATCCAAGCTACTCTTTGGATGTCGGTAAGTGCATGTGTCCACCTTGCTTTATCCACTTTAACCCAAGTGCATGTGTCTCATTCCTCTTTTTTCTTGGTAGGCCAAGTGACTGGTTCATCTTTGGACCCCACTTCCGATGTTGCAGGTCAACAGGACCCTGTTGGTGTGTATAGCAATACATAATGTATCCTTTATGCTGTTTCTGTTACACTGGTTCAATTTGGTTAGTCTAATAATCTACATGTTTGCTTTGTCAACTTGAAGATGCCTCTTGGGAGTGCTTCTTCCCTCCCCAGGGTCAGTCTAATAGTTCTTGGAGTGATAGCAATGTATTTTGGAGGACATATTTTTGGACAAACATTCCCCGTAGTAGTTTGAGGAATATTTAGAGCCATTACTTGTGTTTTTTAGTTGACCCGAATATCGGAAGTGGCTGTCCAGAAAGGGCCCCTCAAGTTCAGGCTGCCAGAGATGAGGGTAAGTTGTTTTGCCTTGCTCTAGTCTGTATTTTGGCTCTACTTTTGTTGCACTTGCTTCTGGCAACTTGTGTGTCCACATGTATTTTAAAGGTCCAAGCTCGAGTGAGGGCCCCACTCCAGACATCTGGGAGATTGCGGGTATGTGTAATTTAAGCAATGTGTCTGATCTTATTTGCCAAAATTATTGCCTCTTAGTCCTCTAACATACATGTTAACAATCTGAATTTAACAGATACCTTTGGTCTAGTGTGTAATTTTGCACTTTGTTGAGGTATGGCCTCGATAGCCTAGCCAGGTTACATTTGAGTTTGGTCCACTGACCTACTAACCTGACTTTCCTGTTTAGCATATGCCAACTTGCCGGACATCTCGGATGTGGAATTGCCACTCTCTGGCAGCGATACCTCGAGCCTACCTGTGCCGGAGGACACGCAGGTAACATGGCTGATGTAGACGACCTATAACCACATTGGCATGTTCGTGGGTAGTGGATGAAGCAACATGTCACATTTCCTTTCTTTGTTGTTTTTGCAGGAGGCGGAACCAGAACCCCAAGCTGGGACCTCTTCCCAAGTCCCATGTGGCCAAGCTTCCGAGGCTCAGACAAGGGTAAGTTGTATAGTGACTGTTTGGGCTAATTATTTTGAGGGGCATACCTGCATTGGTTCGGTTTGACTAAAATGTTGTTTTCTATTTTGTTAGGCTCAAACCACAGCAAGAGGAGGTGTGGCACCAACCAGTGCTGATTTTTATGAGCTAGGGGTCCGGATGCTGGAGGACCACAGTCGCCAACAGCCACGTGATGGAACTAATGAGCGCATTGCGGCGTTGGAACAGCAGGTGCTGATGTGTCAGCAACAACATGAGGCCCAGCAGCGCCAGATCGACCTATTGATGCAGAACCTGCATCAAAACCAGCAACTTGGTCGGCTGGCCAATGCAATTGACGATTCCATACACCAGCAGCAACAAGCGATCCAGCGGCAGGACCAAACGTTGTTGTTGATACAACAGCTCATACAACAGCAGTCTATATTTTTTACTGCACTGTTGTCCCCCAACACCGCCCCTAGCAATGACTCCCAACCTCCCCGGCCACCCAGCCAAGAATATTAATTTTGTTTGTTTTGGTTTGTGTAAATATATTTGCTTAACCCACCTCTAAATTGTGTTTTTCCTAAGACCTAGCTAATAACACAGTCAGGGATGAGTATCTTGATCTAGATATGTCAATGTATTTGTAAATTTAGGCCACACATTTGAGACCATAGCTTACTATGGTTAACACATGAAATGGCTCCAAAGGTATGGCTAAATTGACACACAAATGGGTTTTGAGACAGTTAAACTATGCTTTGCAAGGCACCACACTGTAATGATGTTCATCAAAAAATGTAATTAAAAAACAGGGCCAACAGGGCCAACATTGCCCAACAAAGGGCGTCAACAGGCCAGCCTTCCCCCCACCCTAACGACGCCGCCGGCGCCTCTTCTTGGCCAGCAGCATCAGCTTCAGGAGCCTGATCTCCCGCCACAGTCTGCGATGCTGGTTTTCACAAGCTGTAGAGATGTAGAAACAACAATTTATTAATAAATTGAATGTGACCTCAACAGACACAGATGTAGCAATGTAATGTCAGTGTGTCCAATTAGGTGACACTCACATTAACATTGTTGACCACTGTGCGCTTATTGGTTAACATGATATGAGTACTATTGACTGGCAGGAATGTGAACAACACATCCCAAGCATACATTTACTCTTAAAGTGTACCAACACCCACCGGTGATCGGCCCTGGAATCTATCAGATTCCCGGCCCGATCACCTCCCTCCCCGCGGGACATCCGAGATCGGGATGTCCCTCGGGGTGAAACCCCCCCAACACCCCAAAATCCCTACCTCAGTTTCGTTGGGGCACGGCCGCCGGGCCCTCCCTGGCGCCCCTCTAGACGTGTGCGTGCCTGCGCCGGCCGTCTGTGAATGGCCGGCGCAGGCACGCGCGCGTAAAAAGGGACGCGCGGGAGGCGGAGGATGAGCCACTTTGCCGCGGCTTGTACGTTTGCTGGCGTAAAAGTGAGTTCAGGGGGTTGTCACACAGCGGTGACGATCAGGGGTGCCCCACCGTAGTGGACCAAGACCCAGGAAAGTCAAATTCCTGGTTGTTGTTCCACTTTAACTCTTGGGAAGCAAAGAAGGTATAAGTCCCAGTGTGTCCATTTTTGTGTTTAGTCACAGCCAAACATCAGGGCCTAAGTCCTAACGAGTACACGAGTTTGCCCTATAATGTTAGAGGTCCAGACCTAATACGGCCCATTTGGTTGTGTCTAATAGAGATGAGCGAACTTTTGAAAAATTCGATTCGACTGATTCGCAGAATTTTCCGACAAAAATCGTTTCGACCCGAATAAATTCGCGACGAATCGCTATTAAAAACGTCTATTTCTGAGCCTCCTAGAGCCTCAATAGGGTTGTAAACCATTCAGCCTTGCTGTAACACGCACAGGATGCGTGCTGGGTTAGTTAAATAATACTTTGAAGAAATATCACATGCAGATCAGAGGCATCGCTAATAGAATCGCAGAGCGGCACAATTGCAGAGAGTTGAAGTGGCATCACTATGAGGGGCAGAAGGAGCCCAAATATACACTGGAGTTGGCCTCAGGAGCCCAAAAATTGGATGAATCACACCCTGGAGTTGGCAGAAGTTGGCAGCAGCAGCAGCAGCAGGAGCCCAAATATACACTGGAGTTGGCTTCAGGAGCCCAAAAATTGGATGAATCACACCCTGGAGTTGGCAGGAGTTGACAGCAGCAGCAGCAGGAGCCCAAATATACACTGGAGTTGGCTTCAGGAGCCCAAAAATTGGATGAATCACACCCTGGAGTTGGCAGGAGTTGACAGTAGCAGCAGCAGGAGCCCAAATATACACTGGAGTTGGCCTCAGGAGCCCAAAAATTGGATGAATCACACCCTGGAGTTGGCAGGAGTTGACAGTAGCAGCAGCAGGAGCCCAAATATACACTGGAGTTGGCTTCAGGAGCCCAAAAATTGGATGAATCACACCCTGGAGTTGGCAGGAGTTGACAGTAGCAGCAGCAGGAGCCCAAATATACACTGGAGTTGGCCTCAGGAGCCCAAAAATTGGATGAATCACACCCTGGAGTTGGCAGGAGTTGACAGTAGCAGCAGCAGGAGCCCAAATATACACTGGAGTTGGCCTCAGGAGCCCAAAAATTGGATGAATCACACCCTGGAGTTGGCAGGAGTTGACAGTAGCAGCAGCAGGAGCCCAAATATACACTGGAGTTGGCCTCAGGAGCCCAAAAATTGGATGAATCACACCCTGGAGTTGGCAGGAGTTGACAGTAGCAGCAGCAGGAGCCCAAATATACACTGGAGTTGGCCTCAGGAGCCCAAAAATTGGATGAATCACACCCTGGAGTTGGCAGGAGTTGACAGTAGCAGCAGCAGGAGCCCAAATATACACTGGAGTTGGCTTCAGGAGCCCAAAAATTGGATGAATCACACCCTGGAGTTGGCAGGAGTTGACAGTAGCAGCAGCAGGAGCCCAAATATACACTGGAGTTGGCCTCAGGAGCCCAAAAATTGGATGAATCACACCCTGGAGTTGGCAGGAGTTGACAGTAGCAGCAGCAGGAGCCCAAATATACACTGGAGTTGGCTTCAGGAGCCCAAAAATTGGATGAATCACACCCTGGAGTTGGCAGAAGTTGACAGTAGCAGCAGCAGGAGCCCAAATATACACTGGAGTTGGCCTCAGGAGCCCAAAAATTGGATGAATCACACCCTGGAGTTGGCAGAAGTTGGCAGCAGCAGCAGCAGGAGCCCAAATATACACTGGAGTTGGCTTCAGGAGCCCAAAAATTGGATGAATCACACCCTGGAGTTGGCAGAAGTTGGCAGCAGCAGCAGCAGGAGCCCAAATATACACTGGAGTTGGCTTCAGGAGCCCAAAAATTGGATGAATCACACCCTGGAGTTGGCAGGAGTTGACAGTAGCAGCAGCAGGAGCCCAAATATACACTGGAGTTGGCTTCAGGAGCCCAAAAATTGGATGAATCACACCCTGGAGTTGGCAGAAGTTGACAGTAGCAGCAGCAGGAGCCCAAATATACACTGGAGTTGGCTTCAGGAGCCCAAAAATTGGATGAATCACACCCTGGAGTTGGCAGAAGTTGGCAGCAGCAGCAGCAGGAGCCCAAATATACACTGGAGTTGGCTTCAGGAGCCCAAAAATTGGATGAATCACACCCTGGAGTTGGCAGAAGTTGGCAGCAGCAGCAGCAGGAGCCCAAATATACACTGGAGTTGGCTTCAGGAGCCCAAAAATTGGATGAATCACACCCTGGAGTTGGCAGGAGTTGACAGTAGCAGCAGCAGGAGCCCAAATATACACTGGAGTTGGCTTCAGGAGCCCAAAAATTGGATGAATCACACCCTGGAGTTGGCAGGAGTTGACAGTAGCAGCAGCAGGAGCCCAAATATACACTGGAGTTGGCCTCAGGAGCCCAAAAATTGGATGAATCACACCCTGGAGTTGGCAGGAGTTGACAGTAGCAGCAGCAGGAGCCCAAATATACACTGGAGTTGGCTTCAGGAGCCCAAAAATTGGATGAATCACACCCTGGAGTTGGCAGAAGTTGGCAGCAGCAGCAGCAGGAGCCCAAACATTACTTTAAACAGACCCTGGGGTTGGCCTCAGGAGCCCAAAAATTGGATGAATCACACCCTGTGGAGAGTCATGTGGAGAAAAAGTAGCTTAGTTAGTAATATCTACATAAAATTATGAATAAACAAATGCAAAAGTTTGCCAAAGTGAAGTTTTGTTTGAGGGTGTGTTTCCACCTTTTAATTAAATCAGAAACAAGAAGGTGTCATTGCCTCTGACTAATTAGCCCTCAAAAATTCTTGGAATTTTTAATCTGGAATCATGTCTGATCCGTCTTATCCGAAGAATATTAATAAAAAGTAAGAGTAACGTAAAGGATTTTTTATCAATACTTACTTGTGGTCCGATGCGGAGGAATGTCTGTAACTTGAGAGCAGCGCCTTAAATCTGTTTTGCACGATCCATCTTTCTTGGTCTGGCCCCGTCATCAATCTACTGGAATACATCAGGCATTGTTGGGAGGAAAGCTTGGCTGATCCATGCGCCATTCATTTCCACGCAGGGCAGTCTCTGGAAAAAAAAAGTCTGTATAAACCAGGGTCTTTTTCATATAAAAACAAATGGTTATTCTTGCTTTTCAACCATATGTTCCACAGCTTTACCAGTCATTGTGTCAGCCAATGAAGCAACTTTGTCTGGAAGTGCTGCAAAAGCAGTCCACTGCATCACAAGTGGCATCTGACACCCCCAGTCAACTGTCTGCCTGTTATGCTTTGGGTTCAGCTCCACTATCCATTGATCTGATATCCAAGATCTGATAATCATAAAATTCAGCAGCTACTGCCCAGCCAAGAAGTGGAGGAGACACTCGCCTCTTCTTCCACTATCCGGCAACTAGTGATGAGGAGAGTGTCGTGGGAGGAGGTGTTGCAAGCCGAGGTAGTGGAAGAGGGTCCCTGGAGTCTGCGGCGGTGGCGGCGGCAGCAGCAGCGAATTATTGCGGACTGTTGGTAGGAAAAATCAGCTACTCAGCGATGTGGCAGTGTTCCATGCAGCATCCTGTGGAGAAAAAGTAGGTTAGTTAGTGTATATACATAAAATTATGAATAGACAAATGCAATAGTATTGCGAAAGTGAAGTTTTGTTTGAGGGTGTGTTTCCACCTTGCAATTAAATCAGAAACAACTAGCTATCATTTGCCTCTGAATAATTAGCCCTCAAAAATTCTTGGAATTTTTAATCTTGATGTCTGAGGGATTTCTCCTCTCAGACAGCGTCACCATAAGTCCAGCCTGCTGCATTACCCAGTGGTGGACCTTTCAGAGAACTGATGGCTTGTGCCGAGCCGAGGTGGAGAGTCACATGGCATGGTTGTTGAACAGAAGGTGGGCCAGTCCTTTAGCCTGTCAGTGTGTACCAAAGTGCACAGTGTTGTCTACGCCTGGAGCTGTAACTATAGACTCATGGTGGACAATATATATCCTTTTAGGCCCCCTTGGTGATTGTTGTTTCACGCTGTTCTTCACATGGTTTTCCTTGACCATCAGAGTCACACATGGGAGGAACTACTAAAAATGAGAACTCAATCCATGAAAGCATTGCTTAATCCACGAAAACTGCAAATTTGGACCCATGGTGACTGACACTTGGAAGAACATCTTGTTTGCGCTGCGACAAGGAAGCCAGAGTCATGCGTCCTGACATGGCACACGTGTTCAGTCTAGTTTTGAAGTCTTGCCCCCATCTGAAAGACATCCGAACAACAGGAAAGAAAGTTAGCATGCACTTCTGGCACTCCTACACCACCAAGCACAACCTTATTGAGCCTCAGCGTCACAAAGGTGTACCCCACCATAGTCTGATTTGCGATGTTTCCACCCGTTGGAATTCCACCCTCCATATGCAGGATCCACTATAGCAGTGGTCCCCAACCCTGTCCTCAAGGCCCACCAACAGGCCAGGCTTTGCAGATCTCCACAAAGATGCTCAGGTGGAGTAATTAGTGCAGCTGCAGAGCAATAGAGCTGGCTATTTGGAGATCCAAAAAACATGACATGTTGGTGGGCCTTGAGGACAGGGTTGAGGACCACTGCACTATAGGAACAGAGAAAAGCCATCACGGATTTCTGGATGATCCAAACGGATAGGGGGACACCCCTGTGTAAATTCAATGTAAACCATTGGCAGCTCATACGTGACACCGACCGTTTGTTTAGGCCCTTTGAGGAAGCTACATTATTAGTCAGTTGCCAGGACTATGAGATGAACGATGAGATTCCACTGCTTCATGTACTACAACACATGTTGGAAAGCATGGCTGGTCAGGGCACTGGAGACATGGCACATACATTTCACAGCCACATGAAGCCTGTGGGGGCTGAAGTGGAGGAGGAGGAGGGGGTGGGGCACAGCAAACCACAGTTTAGGTTTCACAAAATGACCATTTTATCTAGTCATCTGACAGGAGAGGAGGTGCAGCCACAGGAGCTAGAGGGTTGTGAGTAAGGCGAGACAGAGGACCCAGACACACCATGGCAGTTTACAGTGGAGATGGAGACAGGTAGTCCCTCCGAGTCACTTGCACAAATGGCACGATGCATGCTCACATGCATGCGTACTAGTGAGCGCAGAATTGTCTCCATTTGTCAGCGGGAAGACTTCTGGCTCTCCAACTTATTGGACCCTCGCTTCCGGCACAAAATGGGGGCATTTTTTACGCCCACTGAGAGGGAGGAAAAACTGACCTACTACAGAGACATCCCACGTAGTCAGTTGGGCGATGTCTATTTGCGCCATGGCCCATACTCCCGCAGGTCTGACTCTAGGGGAACTTTGCGATCACCTTCCACTGCCATGGCTGCTGGGGGGGTGGAAGGAGCAGCAGCAGCTCCATCAGCAGCAACCTCAGTCTTCAGTCGCTAGTGAGTAGCTTTCTACACCCGCATAGTGAGTCTACTCATGAGAAGCAGGAAGACCTGGAGCTGGACCTCAAACAGCAGGTCATGTCATACCTTGACATGACCATGCCAACACACCTTCAAGATCCACTGGATTTGCTGGGAAGCCAAACTTGACTTGTGCCCGCAACTAGCAGAGTTTGCCCTGGAAAAGCTGTACTGGCCGGACAGTAGTTGATTTAGATGGCAACTGGGCTGCTCTATATAACGAAGCAAAATGGCAAATTTACCTCACTATATAAGCTATTGCCCCTCAGATTTACACAGGGGCTGCTCTATATTATGCTGCAAAATGGCAAATTAACCTCACAATATAAGCTATTGCAGCTCTATATAAATAAAAATAAATAAATAAAAAAAGGGCCTGTAGAAGCTTATTTAGTATAACAGATAGGGTGACATGTGCTGGTTTGGGATGCCCATATGGGCTAGTGTTTTGGCAGCAGTACAAAAACCAATGCAAAATGCAATAGCTTAATAAAGCTGATGCTGATCAACGCTTATTTAGTATAACAGATGGGGTGCAACATGCAGGTTTGGGATGCCCTGCGGCCTGGTGTATTTAAAGCAGACCAAAACCAATTCAAAATGCAATAACTTAATAAAGCTGAGGCTGTAGATGCTTATTTAGTATAAACAGGTAGGGTGCAAGGTGCAGCTTTGGGGTGCCCTGCGGCCTGGTTAAATGAAAGCAGTCAAAAAGGAAGTGCAAACTGAAGTAGCTTAATGAAGCTGATGCTGATCAACGCTTATGTTGTATACCAGATAGGGTGCAAGGTGCAGCATTGGGGTGCCCTGCGGCCTGGTTTATTAAAATCAGTCAAAAACAAGTGCAAACTGAAGTAGCCTGATCAACGCTTATGTTGTATAACAGATAGGTTTAAAATAGCATGTGCCTTGGGATGCCCGTGTGGCCTGTTATATTTCAAGCTGAACAAAAAGTAACAATAATCCAAGTATGAGACATCATTTTGACCTTCTTCACAGCGCCATACTTTGAAAAAAAAAAATTAATTTCATGCCGATCAATCCAAAGGTCAATGCCCCTAACAAAAATAGTGTTCGGCATAAGTTTTCCTTCTGGAAGGACGTAACCTTTAGTTTACATGGTTGGGGTAGGTTATCTTACAAATTGGGATACCCCAGGCAGCAGTGTCATTGAAAGAGACAGATTGTAATGCAGGCCATACGCAAGCAGAGAAACTCAGGCTGCAACAGGCCTATTTAGTTTACATGGTTGGGGTAGGTTATCTTACAAATTGGGATACCCCACTGTATATGAAACCGAATATAAATGCACACCCAAAAGTGGACACTCAGCCTCCAAGAGGCCTGCTTAGTTTAAATAAGAGAGCTGCTTAGTATGGTAGGTAGGTTATGTTATGTTACAGAATGGGATGCCCCAAAGCTGACTTGAGATCAGTATATATGCACACAGCAGCAGTGTGTTAGCAGGCTCATACAGGCCAAATTTCTTTAAATAACTGTGCAGCTTACAGTAAATGCAGAGGCTAATGGTATGTTACAGAATGGGATGCCCCAAGCAGACTTGAGATCAGTATATATGCACACAGCAGCAGTGTGTTAGCAGGCTCATACAGGCCAAATTTCTTTAAATAACTGTGCAGCTTACAGTAAATGCAGAGGCTAATGGTATGTTACAGAATGGGATGCCCCAAGCAGACTTGAGATCAGTATATATGCACACAGCAGCAGTGTGTTAGCAGGCTCATACAGGCCAAATTTCTTTAAATAACTGTGCAGCTTACAGTAAATGCAGAGGCTAATGGTATGTTACAGAATGGGATGCCCCAAGCAGACTTGAGATCAGTATATATGCACACAGCAGCAGTGTGTTAGCAGGCTCATACAGGCCAAATTTCTTTAAATAAATGTGCAGCTTACAGTAAATGCAGAGGCTAATGGTATGTTACAGAATGGGATGCCCCAAAGCTGACTTGAGATCAGTATATATGCACACAGCAGCAGTGTGTTAGCAGGCTCATACAGGCCAAATTTCTTTAAATAACTGTGCAGCTTACAGTTAATGCAGAGGCTAATGGTATGTTACAGAATGGGATGCCCCAAGCAGACTTGAGATCAGTATATATGCACACAGCAGCAGTGTGTTAGCAGGCTCATACAGGCCAAATTTCTTTAAATAAATGTGCAGCTTACAGTAAATGCAGAGGCTAATGGTATGTTACAGAATGGGATGCCCCAAAGCTGACTTGAGATCAGTATATATGCACACAGCAGCAGTGTGTTAGCAGGCTCATACAGGCCAAATTTCTTTAAATAACTGTGCAGCTTACAGTTAATGCAGAGGCTAATGGTATGTTACAGAATGGGATGCCCCAAGCAGACTTGAGATCAGTATATATGCACACAGCAGCAGTGTGTTAGCAGGCTCATACAGGCCAAATTTCTTTAAATAACTGTGCAGCTTACAGTAAATGCAGAGGCTAATGGTATGTTACAGAATGGGATGCCCCAAGCAGACTTGAGATCAGTATATATGCACACAGCAGCAGTGTGTTAGCAGGCTCATACAGGCCAAATTTCTTTAAATAAATGTGCAGCTTACAGTAAATGCAGAGGCTAATGGTATGTTACAGAATGGGATGCCCCAAAGCTGACTTGAGATCAGTATATATGCACACAGCAGCAGTGTGTTAGCAGGCTCATACAGGCCAAATTTCTTTAAATAACTGTGCAGCTTACAGTTAATGCAGAGGCTAATGGTATGTTACAGAATGGGATGCCCCAAGCAGACTTGAGATCAGTATATATGCACACAGCAGCAGTGTGTTAGCAGGCTCATACAGGCCAAATTTCTTTAAATAACTGTGCAGCTTACAGTAAATGCAGAGGCTAATGGTATGTTACAGAATGGGATGCCCCAAGCAGACTTGAGATCAGTATATATGCACACAGCAGCAGTGTGTTAGCAGGCTCATACAGGCCAAATTTCTTTAAATAAATGTGCAGCTTACAGTAAATGCAGAGGCTAATGGTATGTTACAGAATGGGATGTCCCAAAAACCAGAGAGCACCTGGCAGGCAGCAGTAAGACTATGCACAGCAAAAGTGTCTTTATCATGCCTAATTTCAATTAGAATAGGTGCAAATGGTTAGGTTCTTAAATAAAGGCTGGTGTAGTCACAGAATGGGATGCCCTAAAAACCAGCAGTAAGTACACCTGGCAGGGACAAGTAGTGCTATGCCCAGCAAAAGTGTCTTTATCAGGCTAATTTCAAATATAATAAGAGCAAATGGTTATATGGTCTTAAACAGAGGCTGCTTTAGTCACAGAATGGGATGCCCCCAAAAAAGATCCAGTAGTACTATGCCCAGCAAAAGTGTCTTTATCAGGCTAATTTCAAATATGATAAGAGCAAATGCTTATATGGTCTTAAACAGAGGCTGCTTTAGTCACAGAATGGGATGCCCTGGCAGGGACAAGTAGTGCTATGCCCAGCAAAAGTGTCTTTATCAGGCTAATTTCAAATATGATAAGAGCAAATGCTTATATGGTCTTAAACAGAGGCTGCTTTAGTCACAGAATGGGATGCCGGGGCCACAAAAACCAGAGAGCATGCACAGCAAAAGTGTCTTTATCAGGCCTGATTTCTATGAGAATAAGTGCAAATGTTTATTATGCTATTAAATAGAGGCTGCTTTAGTCACAGAATGGGATGCCAGTGGCACAAAAACCAGAGAGCATGCACAGCAAAAGTGTCTTTATCAGGCCTGATTTCTATGAGAATAAGTGCAAATGTTTATTATGCTATTAAATAGAGGCTGCTTTAGTCACAGAATGGGATGCCAGTGGCACAAAAACCAGAGAGCATGCACAGCAAAAGTGTCTTTATCAGGCCTGATTTCTATGAGAATAAGTGCAAATGTTTATTATGCTATTAAATAGAGGCTGCTTTAGTCACAGAATGGGATGCCAGTGGCACAAAAACCAGAGAGCATGCACAGCAAAAGTGTCTTTATCAGGCCTGATTTCTATGAGAATAAGTGCAAATGTTTATTATGCTATTAAATAGAGGCTGCTTTAGTCACAGAATGGGATGCCGGGGCCACAAAAACCAGAGAGCATGCACAGCAAAAGTGTCTTTATCAGGCCTGATTTCTATGAGAATAAGTGCAAATGTTTATTATGCTATTAAATAGAGGCTGCTTTAGTCACAGAATGGGATGCCAGTGGCACAAAAACCAGAGAGCATGCACAGCAAAAGTGTCTTTATCAGGCCTGATTTCTATGAGAATAAGTGCAAATGTTTATTATGCTATTAAATAGAGGCTGCTTTAGTCACAGAATGGGATGCCGGGGCCACAAAAACCAGAGAGCATGCACAGCAAAAGTGTCTTTATCAGGCCTGATTTCTATGAGAATAAGTGCAAATGTTTATTATGCTATTAAATAGAGGCTGCTTTAGTCACAGAATGGGATGCCGGGGCCACAAAAACCAGAGAGCATGCACAGCAAAAGTGTCTTTATCAGGCCTGATTTCTATGAGAATAAGTGCAAATGTTTATTATGCTATTAAATAGAGGCTGCTTTAGTCACAGAATGGGATGCCAGTGGCACAAAAACCAGAGAGCATGCACAGCAAAAGTGTCTTTATCAGGCCTGATTTCTATGAGAATAAGTGCAAATGTTTATTATGCTATTAAATAGAGGCTGCTTTAGTCACAGAATGGGATGCCAGTGGCACAAAAACCAGAGAGCATGCACAGCAAAAGTGTCTTTATCAGGCCTGATTTCTATGAGAATAAGTGCAAATGTTTATTATGCTATTAAATAGAGGCTGCTTTAGTCACAGAATGGGATGCCAGTGGCACAAAAACCAGAGAGCATGCACAGCAAAAGTGTCTTTATCAGGCCTGATTTCTATGAGAATAAGTGCAAATGTTTATTATGCTATTAAATAGAGGCTGCTTTAGTCACAGAATGGGATGCCAGTGGCACAAAAACCAGAGAGCATGCACAGCAAAAGTGTCTTTATCAGGCCTGATTTCTATGAGAATAAGTGCAAATGTTTATTATGCTATTAAATAGAGGCTGCTTTAGTCACAGAATGGGATGCCAGTGGCACAAAAACCAGAGAGCATGCACAGCAAAAGTGTCTTTATCAGGCCTGATTTCTATGAGAATAAGTGCAAATGTTTATTATGCTATTAAATAGAGGCTGCTTTAGTCACAGAATGGGATGCCGGGGCCACAAAAACCAGAGAGCATGCACAGCAAAAGTGTCTTTATCAGGCCTGATTTCTATGAGAATAAGTGCAAATGTTTATTATGCTATTAAATAGAGGCTGCTTTAGTCACAGAATGGGATGCCAGTGGCACAAAAACCAGAGAGCATGCACAGCAAAAGTGTCTTTATCAGGCCTGATTTCTATGAGAATAAGTGCAAATGTTTATTATGCTATTAAATAGAGGCTGCTTTAGTCACAGAATGGGATGCCAGTGGCACAAAAACCAGAGAGCATGCACAGCAAAAGTGTCTTTATCAGGCCTGATTTCTATGAGAATAAGTGCAAATGTTTATTATGCTATTAAATAGAGGCTGCTTTAGTCACAGAATGGGATGCCAGTGGCACAAAAACCAGAGAGCATGCACAGCAAAAGTGTCTTTATCAGGCCTGATTTCTATGAGAATAAGTGCAAATGTTTATTATGCTATTAAATAGAGGCTGCTTTAGTCACAGAATGGGATGCCAGTGGCACAAAAACCAGAGAGCATGCACAGCAAAAGTGTCTTTATCAGGCCTGATTTCTATGAGAATAAGTGCAAATGTTTATTATGCTATTAAATAGAGGCTGCTTTAGTCACAGAATGGGATGCCGGGGCCACAAAAACCAGAGAGCATGCACAGCAAAAGTGTCTTTATCAGGCCTGATTTCTATGAGAATAAGTGCAAATGTTTATTATGCTATTAAATAGAGGCTGCTTTAGTCACAGAATGGGATGCCAGTGCCACAAAAACCAGAGAGCATGCACAGCAAAAGTGTCTTTATCAGGCCTGATATCTATGAGAATAAGTGCAAATGTTTATTATGCTATTAAATAGAGGCTGCTTTAGTCACAGAATGGGATGCCAGTGGCACAAAAACCAGAGAGCATGCACAGCAAAAGTGTCTTTATCAGGCCTGATTTCTATGAGAATAAGTGCAAATGTTTATTATGCTATTAAATAGAGGCTGCTTTAGTCACAGAATGGGATGCCGGGGCCACAAAAACCAGAGAGCATGCACAGCAAAAGTGTCTTTATCAGGCCTGATTTCTATGAGAATAAGTGCAAATGTTTATTATGCTATTAAATAGAGGCTGCTTTAGTCACAGAATGGGATGCCAGTGGCACAAAAACCAGAGAGCATGCACAGCAAAAGTGTCTTTATCAGGCCTGATTTCTATGAGAATAAGTGCAAATGTTTATTATGCTATTAAATAGAGGCTGCTTTAGTCACAGAATGGGATGCCGGGGCCACAAAAACCAGAGAGCATGCACAGCAAAAGTGTCTTTATCAGGCCTGATTTCTATGAGAATAAGTGCAAATGTTTATTATGCTATTAAATAGAGGCTGCTTTAGTCACAGAATGGGATGCCAGTGGCACAAAAACCAGAGAGCATGCACAGCAAAAGTGTCTTTATCAGGCCTGATTTCTATGAGAATAAGTGCAAATGTTTATTATGCTATTAAATAGAGGCTGCTTTAGTCACAGAATGGGATGCCAGTGGCACAAAAACCAGAGAGCATGCACAGCAAAAGTGTCTTTATCAGGCCTGATTTCTATGAGAATAAGTGCAAATGTTTATTATGCTATTAAATAGAGGCTGCTTTAGTCACAGAATGGGATGCCAGTGGCACAAAAACCAGAGAGCATGCACAGCAAAAGTGTCTTTATCAGGCCTGATTTCTATGAGAATAAGTGCAAATGTTTATTATGCTATTAAATAGAGGCTGCTTTAGTCACAGAATGGGATGCCGGGGCCACAAAAACCAGAGAGCATGCACAGCAAAAGTGTCTTTATCAGGCCTGATTTCTATGAGAATAAGTGCAAATGTTTATTATGCTATTAAATAGAGGCTGCTTTAGTCACAGAATGGGATGCCAGTGGCACAAAAACCAGAGAGCATGCACAGCAAAAGTGTCTTTATCAGGCCTGATTTCTATGAGAATAAGTGCAAATGTTTATTATGCTATTAAATAGAGGCTGCTTTAGTCACAGAATGGGATGCCAGTGGCACAAAAACCAGAGAGCATGCACAGCAAAAGTGTCTTTATCAGGCCTGATTTCTATGAGAATAAGTGCAAATGTTTATTATGCTATTAAATAGAGGCTGCTTTAGTCACAGAATGGGATGCCAGTGGCACAAAAACCAGAGAGCATGCACAGCAAAAGTGTCTTTATCAGGCCTGATTTCTATGAGAATAAGTGCAAATGTTTATTATGCTATTAAATAGAGGCTGCTTTAGTCACAGAATGGGATGCCAGTGGCACAAAAACCAGAGAGCATGCACAGCAAAAGTGTCTATATCAGGCCTGATTTCTATGAGAATAAGTGCAAATGTTTATTATGCTATTAAATAGAGGCTGCTTTAGTCACAGAATGGGATGCCAGTGGCACAAAAACCAGAGAGCATGCACAGCAAAAGTGTCTTTATCAGGCCTGATTTCTATGAGAATAAGTGCAAATGTTTATTATGCTATTAAATAGAGGCTGCTTTAGTCACAGAATGGGATGCCGGGGCCACAAAAACCAGAGAGCATGCACAGCAAAAGTGTCTTTATCAGGCCTGATTTCTATGAGAATAAGTGCAAATGTTTATTATGCTATTAAATAGAGGCTGCTTTAGTCACAGAATGGGATGCCAGTGGCACAAAAACCAGAGAGCATGCACAGCAAAAGTGTCTTTATCAGGCCTGATTTCTATGAGAATAAGTGCAAATGTTTATTATGCTATTAAATAGAGGCTGCTTTAGTCACAGAATGGGATGCCAGTGGCACAAAAACCAGAGAGCATGCACAGCAAAAGTGTCTTTATCAGGCCTGATTTCTATGAGAATAAGTGCAAATGTTTATTATGCTATTAAATAGAGGCTGCTTTAGTCACAGAATGGGATGCCGGGGCCACAAAAACCAGAGAGCATGCACAGCAAAAGTGTCTTTATCAGGCCTGATTTCTATGAGAATAAGTGCAAATGTTTATTATGCTATTAAATAGAGGCTGCTTTAGTCACAGAATGGGATGCCAGTGGCACAAAAACCAGAGAGCATGCACAGCAAAAGTGTCTTTATCAGGCCTGATTTCTATGAGAATAAGTGCAAATGTTTATTATGCTATTAAATAGAGGCTGCTTTAGTCACAGAATGGGATGCCGGGGCCACAAAAACCAGAGAGCATGCACAGCAAAAGTGTCTTTATCAGGCCTGATTTCTATGAGAATAAGTGCAAATGTTTATTATGCTATTAAATAGAGGCTGCTTTAGTCACAGAATGGGATGCCAGTGGCACAAAAACCAGAGAGCATGCACAGCAAAAGTGTCTTTATCAGGCCTGATTTCTATGAGAATAAGTGCAAATGTTTATTATGCTATTAAATAGAGGCTGCTTTAGTCACAGAATGGGATGCCAGTGGCACAAAAACCAGAGAGCATGCACAGCAAAAGTGTCTTTATCAGGCCTGATTTCTATGAGAATAAGTGCAAATGTTTATTATGCTATTAAATAGAGGCTGCTTTAGTCACAGAATGGGATGCCGGGGCCACAAAAACCAGAGAGCATGCACAGCAAAAGTGTCTTTATCAGGCCTGATTTCTATGAGAATAAGTGCAAATGTTTATTATGCTATTAAATAGAGGCTGCTTTAGTCACAGAATGGGATGCCAGTGGCACAAAAACCAGAGAGCATGCACAGCAAAAGTGTCTTTATCAGGCCTGATTTCTATGAGAATAAGTGCAAATGTTTATTATGCTATTAAATAGAGGCTGCTTTAGTCACAGAATGGGATGCCGGGGCCACAAAAACCAGAGAGCATGCACAGCAAAAGTGTCTTTATCAGGCCTGATTTCTATGAGAATAAGTGCAAATGTTTATTATGCTATTAAATAGAGGCTGCTTTAGTCACAGAATGGGATGCCAGTGGCACAAAAACCAGAGAGCATGCACAGCAAAAGTGTCTTTATCAGGCCTGATTTCTATGAGAATAAGTGCAAATGTTTATTATGCTATTAAATAGAGGCTGCTTTAGTCACAGAATGGGATGCCGGGGCCACAAAAACCAGAGAGCATGCACAGCAAAAGTGTCTTTATCAGGCCTGATTTCTATGAGAATAAGTGCAAATGTTTATTATGCTATTAAATAGAGGCTGCTTTAGTCACAGAATGGGATGCCAGTGCCACAAAAACCAGAGAGCATGCACAGCAAAAGTGTCTTTATCACTCAGGCCTGATTTCTATGAGAATAAGTGCAAATGTTTATTATGCTATTAAATAGAGGCTGCTTTAGTCACAGAATGGGATGCCAGTGGCACAAAAACCAGAGAGCATGCACAGCAAAAGTGTCTTTATCAGGCCTGATTTCTATGAGAATAAGTGCAAATGTTTATTATGCTATTAAATAGAGGCTGCTTTAGTCACAGAATGGGATGCCAGTGGCACAAAAAGCAGAGAGCATGCACAGCAAAAGTGTCTTTATCAGGCCTGATTTCTATGAGAATAAGTGCAAATGTTTATTATGCTATTAAATAGAGGCTGCTTTAGTCACAGAATGGGATGCCTCACAGCAGACTTAAGATCAGTTCAGTATATATGCACAGTTAGTTACTATAAGCAGCCTGAAAACGCTAACAAAGGCTGGATGAAAAAAAAAAAATCTCCCTGTCAGCCAGCTCCGTTTTTCCTACCTTTCCCTGGCTTTCTGTCTGTCTCCTGTCTGTCTCCTGCCTGTCTCCTGCCTGTCTCCAGCCTGTCCCTGTCTGTCCCTGTCTGTCCCAGCCTGTCTAACTGCCTCAGCTACACAGCGTTCTGTCTGTCTGTCACGAATGCAATAGAGAAATGAGGAAAAGCAAGATGGCCGCCGTTAAATACCGCTGTGTGACGTCACCGGGCTTGCTGGCTGCTGATAGGCTGCATGTGACTGCCCCAGCTTGCACTGGCGCGGGATACATGTCCAGACATGTCCCGTCCGCCATCTTAGAATGCCTGTAATGTAAATGAATGGATGTTAAAGGAAAACTTCGAGTGATCGAATCGCGGGGAAATTCGGATTCGATCCGAATCGAATTTTTCCTGAAATTCGGATCGAATCCGGGTTCGTCCGGATCGATTCGCTCATCCCTAGTGTCTAAGGCAAAAATAGTCTCTATGTGGCCAAATGAAGAATGTGAGGCAACAATCAAGCATGCAGACAGGCATGTTGGATTATTGTACAAACACATGGAATCTAGATGTGTGTGAAATTAACACATAGGTACATTTTAAATGTCTGCAGATGTGACTAGAAGACATAGGTTTCACAAGTCTTTAGGCATATGAAGTGGGATGTACTCACCATCGCAGCTGTGGCGGGGGCCCATGCTGCTGGCCGTCCCTGGAGCTGGGGTGGGGAGGAGGTTTTCTGGCTCCGTCTGCGTAGCAACATCTGTCAACAGAAAGCAAAAGACAAAAACACAATTAGTGGGCCAATGGCACCTGACTATTTGACATCCATCTGGTTATTGAGTCTGAAAAATCAAAGGCTTGCATGGTTACATACAGGTTGTCCAAAATTAGCATATTTCCTGGTCCATGAGTTAATGTCAATTAGTTATGGTTGCAACATGTATCCCTAAAGATAATGTGCAAATAACATAGACAGTGCTATGTAAAGGACTCATTAGCAGTTGATTGGCTAATGTTACTAGTGTGCCACATGTTTTAGCGGGAACAACTTAACCCAAGAAAAGAAATGAGAACAACCATCATGGTGTGGGCAGAAACATAGGGGTGGTTGCCAGTTGGCTAGCACTGTAGTGGGGTTTGTGAGGTTAAGGTACATTATCAAACCAGCTGTGACAATGGACCAGGAAACATGTGTCTGTTAAAAGTGGGCCAATACACAGGATTGCAGCAATTCTGGGTTTTGGTCCGCTTTGGCAGAGCACCATAATTTGAGTGAGACAACGTACTCCGCCGCCGCTGCCTTCCACACATCACTCCTCCAGTGTGTGCGCACGCGCAGCCCATTAGGAAACAGAGCGCAGGCGCACACACATCTAGAGTGGCACACAGGAGGCTGGGACGGTGGCTTTTGCAACCCCCAAAGAGGTAAGGAGTTTGTGGGGTTTTTTTTTGGGGGGGTGCCCTGGGTGAGGGATGTGATTTTTCAGGGAACCTTCGAGAATCCAAGCACTATCAATGTTTGTGGGTCCACTTTAATGAATGTCATAACATAGGGAATGTGATGGATAACAACAAACACTTACCACGACTATGCCCGTGGAGAATGCTTCTCCAAAAGGCCATGGAGGTGCCGCCTATATGATGCCCTGCAAATTAGAGAGGAATGGCAAGGGCTAAGTACAAATTGCAAGATGAAACCTGTCACAGGCTAACAATGAAAAAAAGGACACTCACCAGGGGATGAACCGCCACTTGAAGCCCAGGGAGGGCTCTGAGGAGGAGGCGGGGAGCCTCGGCTCCTCACACTCTGGTCGGAAGATCCACCAGGCAAAGGGCCACCCTCCTCCCTCTCACTCCCTGCTCCTTCAGGGAGTGTGGGCGAGTCCATTTCTACCACCCCACTTGGACTCCCCACTTGAGAGTGGCCCCTTGCCTGGTGAGACTCCTCAGACTCAGAGTGTGAGGAGCTGAGGCTTGATCCTGCCAGCCCCCCAGCAGCACACTCCTCTGGGGCGTCATCCCCTTCCTCCCCTGGGTCCTCTAAATAGGACCCGCGGGAGGGACCCTCCCCCGATGACTCCCCCGAGTCCGCCTGCCTGGTTCGGGGGAGGAATCCCTTCCCACGTTTCCCCAGGGGAGGACGCTTATCTGTGTTGAGGGGGTGAAAGAAAATAATTAATATAAAGAGCACAAATGGACACAGCTTAGCAGATGATTCTGCAAAAAGTATAAACAGAGCATAAGCTTTAACTTACCTGATGCGTAGGCATCATATAGGCGGTACACGCCTTCAGGGTCCCGGCGCTTAAAGTCCGACCACTTTTGCTGAATCGCTCTGACCGAGAGCTCGGTGTGGAAGCGCCGGGACACTGTGGCCTTCACCTCCATGGCAATTCGTTTTTTTCCTCCACGGGCATAGTCGTACTGGGCCACGCAGAAGTCCTATGAAAAATGAAAAAAAATCACAAATCAATACATGACATCAGAACAATGGCATAAACAGTTATACAGAGACCAGAGCAAAGTGGACCCACACCCAGGATTATCACTATTCTGGGTTTGTGTGCACTTTGGTGGGCCACACCAATTGTGGGTGGTCCGCTGTCTGAAACCCCCTTGGAAGGCCACAAATACACCACTGAGGACGCTCCCACGTGACTGCGCCAGCCGAGCACAGCGCTCTGCGCCGCTGTGGTATGTGCATACAAGGCCGTTTGGACGTGCATACCAGCTCAGCTGGGTCTGCACGGCAAAGTACGCATGTGGCGTTTGACTCTAACAGGGAGTGCGCCTGCACACAAAATTTAAAAATGTCTTGCGCAGGGGTACACCCTGCTAGAGGTAAGCGCAAGAGGCATCCGCAGCTCACGCATGCACAGATGGGACGGGGCTGAGGTAATTTTTAGGGCCCTCCAGGGGGGGGCATCCCCGCAGGACATCCAGAATGGGGATGCCCCACGGGGAGTGATCCAATTTGGCCAGAAAAATAAGAAATTTCAGGGCCAATCCCCCCTGTGTGTTCTGCAACTTTAAGGCAAAAAATACACAAACCAAATACTCACTTTGACCACCTGGCCATTAACGCGGCTATCCACCCGGTTGCGCCTTTTCTTGGCCTGCCCAGGAGGGGAAGGGGTGGGAGGGGTGCTAGGTGGGGGAGGTGAGGTAGGTGGGGGAGGTGGGGGAGGGGTGGTGGGGTCGGAGTCGGAGGAGGAGCTGGGGAGGCGCATCACTCGCCGTCTGGGCAGCATTGTGGAAACGCTAAGGAGGAAACAGGAACCGGAAATGACCAAAGCGACATGGGAAAAATTAAAAAAAAAAAAAAACGCTCCGCGCACCAGGAACAAGCTATTATCAGCTATGTGCAAGCTAAGTGGCGGAAAAACTAAAATGACGCTTGAAAACAAGCTATTGGCATAAGCGCTAGACATTTTTAGCTTTAGGTGGCGTTGAAACGCAAAGGAGGATACCGGAACGGGATATGACGCAAGCAACTGTGATTAAAAATTCAAAAACAAACATGCGCGCAACAGGGACAAGCTAATATCAGCTATGTGCAAGCTAAGTGGCGGAAAAAAATTAAAATGACGCTTGAAAACAAGCTATTGGCATAAGCGCGAGACATTTTTAGCTTTAGGTGGCTTTGAAACGCAAAGGAGGATACCGGAACCGGATATGACGCAAGCAACTGTGATTAAAAATTCAAAAACAAAGATGCGCGCAACAGGGACAAGCTAATATCAGCTATGTACAAGCTAAGTGGCGGAAAAAAATAAAATGAAGCTTGAAAACAAGCTAGGGCCCAAGGCGCCACGAATTATTAGCTTGATTTAGCAGGGGGTTCTACATACTGTAATGCATAGGTCCTTATAAAGCATACCCCGTTGTGCTTAAATATACAAATCTTATTCCTTCCTAAAGTCATCACAAAATCAAACTAGACAACTACATGATAATGTGGCACACATGAGAATGCATAACGGGTTGTTATGAGCTGGTACGACTGAATGTTAATCCTGCAATATGTGGCCAGGCACGCTCACAACTACAGTGTATTCATTAACAACGACTGGGGTCGCGGGAAGTGAATTCCTTGCAAATGGCAGAAGGGCACATGTATGAACAGCACAGCGCCGCACAACGCAGCGCAGCGAGGCACAGCGACGCTCGCGCCGCCACATAGCGAATTAAAACAGCGACTGCACAAACTCTGACCAACACAGATTCATCAAGGACAGGGCTGCCGAATAGCTTGGGCGCTGACAATTTCGAAGAGCGAACGTGACCGCCCAACCTGACAGGCTACAAAATAGCTTTACAAGCCCCGTTTGTGGTGAAAACAAGCGATTTTGATGCCAATGAGTTTGGGTGGAGGAGATGCAATTCCCATGTCACTCACAACATTACATTGTCAAAAATAATAAAAACTTCAAAAACATAGAAATAACCAGCCAGATTAATAAAACATATCAATATAAACATGTGTTGAATTTTGTGCCAAAGAAAAGAACACAAAAACCACTAAAAACAATCATTGCAGCGTCTGCCATTGAAATGTATGGGAGAGCGGCAGGTAGCGCCAGGTCATACCTGTCGCTGTGATGGGATTAGCAGCGGCGCTGTTCGTTGCAGTCGGCTTCATGATGAATGCCGCGCTAGCCGTCGCTCTCGCCGGCGCTAGCCTCATTTTGCTTGATAAATGCGTCATTGTGACCGCCGCCGGGCGTACTGGAGTCGGTAGTCGCCGTTAGCTGCCGCTACCTGGCGCTCGTCGGACACTACCTGGCGCTATCGCTTGATGAATAAGGGCCTTAGTCTATATCAAGCATCCTGCACTGGTTATTAAATTTTTCTACCTTCCTTTCTAGAATTGTCCCCAATGATTGTCTATAGCTGCCATCTTGAGTCTACAATGTCTATACACTTTAATGGTTAGAAACCAAAAAAGGGTTTAATATCTTATTAACTCTATATACAAGGTTTTTTTATTAACTAACTGGCATGTTCCTATTTACACCTAGGCCCCTACATTACGATGTGTGGGACAGAGAGCTACTAGCAATGAACTTAAATGAGTGGTGGTATCTGCCTGAAGGCACTCAGCATCCGGTCTTGATTTTCACTGATCATAAAAATTTGAGGTACCTGTGCTCTGCAAAAAGACTAAAACCCAGACAAGCTCGGTGGGCACTTTTTTCCCAGATTTTCATTTCACATAACATATCTCCCAGGCTCTGAGAATGGTAAGGCAGATACATCGTCCTGCATCCATTTGGGCTCCAAGGATGAATGAACCTGCCCTCATTCCTCAAAATAAATCACTTTTTGACAATGCAGCCCCACATTGTTTCAGGAATTAAGGAATGTTCAAACCACATTGACCATGCCCCTGTCACCAGATGTACTTTTAAGGATGAACTTCTTCTATTTAAAGGTAGAATCTTTGTTCTGAAACCATTACAACCCAAGGTCTTAGCTCTTTCACATGATCAGCCATCATGTTAACAACTGTGACACCTGTGCCAGATGTAAAACTCAGCACTCCCATCTAGCAGGCCTAATACAACCACTTCCTGTCCCAAATCTCCCATGGGCCAATCTTTATCATCTTCAGACTGACGGTCAAATAGAAAGGACTAACCAGACACTTGATCAGTAATTCCGCTATTACACCACTTTTGTCTTCAGGATAATTGAAATTCCCTTCTGCCGCTTGCAGAGTTTGCTTTTAACAACTCCATTCATGACTCAACACATTTTTCTCCATTTTCTGCCAAGTATGAGTACCATCCCATGGTGATTCCCAATTCCCCTGTGGATATCTGACTATTGATTCAGTATTTGGTTCAGTATTTTACCAATCAATTATCTCAGCAACGTAGAATATTGAGAAATCCCAGGATTTTCACCTTCTTTATTATTTTATTTTAAAGGTTTGCTCCCCCCTCCCCCAGACTACCAGCCCGCACCAGACATAGGTACTGGAAACTCAGAGGCCGAATGGCTGGCCACGGCCCCCCAGTTGAGTTTAACACAGACCTGAATCCAAAGTTCATTGCAGCTCAGGCAATGAGAAAAGAAGCTCAGAGTTTTGTATGAAGAGACAGCTAATCTTTAACAGTAGTATGTGTGCATACATTTTGTTTCCAGAGACACCCAGAACCTCTGTGCCTGTCCCTGTTAATGAAGGAAGTTAAGTGAATTTTCAGAGGTTTAAGTTTACTGTTAGGGGATTAATGTGATTACCCTATTTCAGCATGGTGTTAGAGCTCCTTATGTAGTCGACCGGCAACAAAAAAAATTAACATATTTTTATATGACAGTCCTCTAAATTCCTTCCACTGACCATAGAATTTTCCCATCTGCAAAACACATTGACTTCCCTCTTCCCGATATCTTGCGTTCTGTTATTTACTGCTGGGAAGATGTTGGCATGCCCATGGGAATGTTATCTCAGATACACTTAACTAAAATATCTGTGCTGTGCTCTCCTTGTTTCCTTTATACAGCAGCATCATTAGCTATTAAGTAGAAGCAATGTATGGGAAAGTGCGGAATTGGGCATGTGCTGTTGAGTAATCTGTTCCCCTATGTGCCTCGTGTTCCCTACATTTACAATGGAAATGGGAGCTGTGTAAATATGCCAGACGTACTGCTAACCTACAAGAATGCAATAAAGTTATGCGCTACCAGAAAATGTATTAAATACTTTGACTAGTGCTAACTGGTTATAGATTCGAAACTTTCTTTTGGAAAAGCCACTTATGTAAAATATTATTCTTTCTGAAACAAAGAGACTAATCTTAGAGGCTGATTAACTACTAGCGCCAGGTATTGTCAGATGAGTGTCTGTATAACTGTGCTTAGAGCGACCGCTAGTAGACGCTGTAAGCAGGTATCGGGCGCTGTAACCTAGCATTGCGGTAGTAACCTGGCCAGCATTGATGAATGTGATGTGTGTTGGGTGCTCTAACAATAGTATAATGCTGCAGGGAAAGGTAGCGCCAGCTCAGTGCGCCCGGTACTCAGCGCTCAACACCATATTTAACAAAAGACTACACACACAGCATTGCCGCTCTAAAGCTGGTCACTGTAGCATAGAGCGCCAGATGCTGTGTGATCAAAGTCTGTTTTAGAACACATATACACCAGTAACAAAGCGAAAACACATGGAATGACATTGTTTTAACACCGTGACACTAATACTTCAATGCCAGACTTGTAATGACAATTCTGCATAAAAAAATAAAAAGTCAAAAAAATGTATAAAAGTGTTTGTTTGCAGCCAGTAGAGGTCACACAATGTTTTGAGCAAAATTAACAAAATGTAATTGCCAAACACGCTATTTAAACACAAACAAATGAAAGCCCATTAAAATGTATGGGAGAGCGACACCTAGTGCTCTTGAACCTAGCTGCCTCTGGTAATACATGTGACGCTACATGACTCTGTTAGAGTCGCTCACCAGATTCGCTTTCTTAAATGTGGTTTTGCATACAGCGCCCAGTGTTCACCTGGAGCTATCTGTCGCTACAAGGCAATACCTGGCGCTATCCCTTCTTAAATAACCCCCAAAGAGACCAATCTTAACCAGTTGCTCTACTCCTCTTAAAGTAATACCACTGCCAGAAAGTGTTTGTTTATCTCAATATACACAGATTATTTTTTAGAATGAAGAATTTAGAATTTTTCAAGAAGTCTTCACAGTAAAATGCAACAACGATGAACTGTCTGGTTTTGTTGGAAAATTGGAATTGTTTTTCATAAACAGACTTTCTCCATAATCATCCAACATTAATCATGTCTGTAGAATTTAATCCAATGTCAAACTTATCCTAGGGGTGGTCCAACACCAAGAAAAAAACATCTATGATCCTGGCCAATTCTGAGTTGTTATTTTGGAACCAAAAAATTCAGACATGGTCCTCAGAGATCCAAATCAGTCTTGTTATTCTATCACCCTGATATCGCCCTGTAAGGTTATTAATATGTCTGTGTTGACAGCTGAATTCAATGCTGGCATCATTTGTCGAAAAAGTTCTCACGCCTTTAATACTAACCAGGTATTCATTATCCACACACAATGGTTAGTTTGATTATGATCTAGACTGCATTTCTTCTGCTTGGTCTAAGATACAAATGTATCAGAAACAAAGCCATATTTACAACTAATGGTCATTACCATGCTCGATATTTAAAGCAAAGTGTAACTAGCTGCCAAGCTCAAAAGAAGGTTCGAGTTATTAAACTTATTTTTTTCCATTGAGATCATAGCAGAAAATATAAATCCCACCATGAGTTTGTGAAATACATTTTAGCTATAGAAATGAGTATGCACGTTCACACGCCTACTCTTTCTTATAACAGGATTATATTTGCATATTAGCCTGTGCCTGAGGTACAGCAGCTCAACCACCAAAGTTTTACCCAAGCGGTACTAGGAGAGTGACAAAAGAAGCACACATTTTTGGGAGATTATTTCTATTCTTACTAGGGGTTAATCATGGTGGGTCTTGAACATTTTGTCTTATTAGGTAGGGAGAGGTTATACCTAGATTTTGTTAGGAGGTAAGTGGAAGTTTGTAAAGCACAAATCTATCAGATATGCAGGATGCACATGTAATGAGGCCATGTGAGGCAGATGCTTCCGCTGGCACTGCAGGGAGTGGCTCAGCAGCCTAGACAGTGCTGCTCCAATCTTAGGAGCCAGGTGGAGCAGTACACTGTTCGAGTGATAGGTGGAGCATCATTTCCTTGAAGCAGGTGTCTTTTTATAGTTCACCTCTGCTGATATTATGGCAATTGGCAAATGTAAAAGCTGGTGGGAAAATAACTACTTCTACTTTAAAGCAGACCAACAGTCAAAAATGACTTAAACCAGACCAACACAACAGTGCTCCTATGATCCTCTCCGGGGCAATATAGATTGCTTCATATAAAATTTAATTTATCTTTTTCTAACTCCTGCTGTAGTAAATTTTGGAAACAAAATGGCGACTCATGCACCTGCAGGCCACCTGCAAACAGGAAGTGCTGCTGGGCTTCCTGTTACTGTGTATTGTCAGTTATGTCAGTTGAATCCAGGCTGCAGCATGGCTGAGGTGCTGGGGGAGGAAGCTCCAAAATGGCCGCTACCTTCTTTTTTTCTGTGGCAGGCTGTTGATCCGGTTTAACTGACACTCTGAAATAATGTTGAAAAGTGGAGGAAAAAAGCAACTGATTAAAAATGTGTTGTATTAGGTTCTATGTTTACATTTCCTTTTATAATAGTTTCCTGAAGGTGGAATCCCGTTTTCATAATACAGTCACACACATTTTTGCAATGCTTTATTGTGGTTTTACGCATAAATAGGAAGGAAATAGCATGTTTCAAAATATTACATTGTATCTCGCCTTGTTGGGCCAGGAGCTTTGCACTGCGTCCTATTGCATGCTTTCTGTGTTACATTAGGAAGGACACAGAACCCTGTAAATCACACTTTGTATGTACTGCCATAAACTTCTTATGCCCAGGAAACAATTCAATTTCAGACAAAATGGCTTTGGCAAAATGAACCACAGGTGGCTCGGTGTAAACATATGGCTAGGCCTGCTTGTGTTTTTAACCCTGCCTCTAGTCATGGCTGCTGTTAGGGGTTTGACAAACTGCTTGGGGCCCTTTGCAAAAATTGCCTAGTCCTAGTATGTTGTCTCCTGGTAGGGGTATCTACTGGATGAAGGTAAGGGGTGCATCCCACTGGTAAATTGTGCCCATGGCCGAATCTAGTACAAGATCAGTACAAGTCTATACATTTCAGCAACCAATTCTAAATCATCAAGGTTTGGACCCCTGGGCCTAAATGCAGACATAAGGGTCGATTCAGAGCCCCTTTCTCATCATTTTTATGGAGGTCTTGCTACCAAACGAAAAATCATGCAAAAATGAAAACATTTCACACTAAAGTTTTCGCAGAAAAAAGCCTTTGCTGAATCAGACGAGGGGAAAAAATGAACAAGAATGGAAATATTCACGCAACAAAAAGGTGAGAAGGGGGCTCTGAATCAACCCTATAGTTGTAGTCATAGCTGTTATCATTGACATTCTGTTTATTTATACACACCTTACCGCTCTCTGCCAAACTCCCTAACTAACCATTCTGTGGTATCTTAGAGGCTGATTCATCATTAGCGGCAGGTAGCGACAGATGAGCGTCTGTAGCAGGCATTTTCAGAGCGCCCGCTAGTAGTCGCAGTGCTCAGCCGTGGGTTGCTACTTTATAGCGACTCAGTCACTGTTCAGTAATGTTGAATACATTGTGAGGAGTCGCTATTTGACCAGTACAGCGCTGTATGGGAGCGCATGTTAGCGACTGCTCATAGCGACCGACTCACACCATATTCAGCAAAAAAACAGCCTTACAAATCTCTGGCGCTGAAAAATACTTGTTTGAAGCCCAGAGCGCAGGAGGCGGTGTGTTTAAAGTCTGTTTTCAAGCATCTATCCACTAGTAACAAAGCAAAAACATATAGAATTGTAGAATTGTAGCAACATTTTAACATGAACACTTTAATGCCAGACCTGTAATGTCATTTCTGAAGAAATATTTAAAAAATGTAAAAAATTGGAAAAAACAGCTATTTCAGTGCCAGAAGAGGTCACAGAATTATTTGTGATTTTTGGGGAAAAAAAAAAAAAAAACCTGTTTAAAGTGAAGAAAAGGTTCGTCCATTGAAATGTATGGGGGAATGACAGGTAGCGAGAGGTCATACCTGGCACTGTGCAAGGCTGAACGCTGGCGCTGTGCGCAGATGCTTTGAAAATGATGAATCAGACGCTACATGCCACTGTCCCAGTCGCTAAACGGATTCTGCTTGATAAATGTGGAATTGCGTGCCGTGTCCGGCGTTCACCAGTCGCTATCTGTCGCTACCTGTCATTAACCAGCCACTACCTAACGCTATCCCTTCTTAAATAACCCCCCATATCTACATTCCTTTCTAGTTCCTGTGTTCCATGGTTATCTGCTTCTTGATTTTAATAGCCATATAGTTGATTAGAATTATTTTAGATTCTTGTCATCTGTGTTTTATGTTGAGGGTCACAAAATAGGGGGTTAATTATATTGATTATATTGCCTCGCATCCGAAGGGTCTAATGAAAAGCAAGAGGTGCTGGGGCTTTGTGACCTTCAATATGCCAGGGGCAGTCCTTTACAATTAAAATCACTGCCCCTATTCACTTTTATTGGCATATGCAGATGTGCTAGAGTAGGTAATGCTGCACCTGAGCCAGAGCAACCTTTTTCCTAGCGTATGTCCGGCGTATTATCCCCAATGTAAATATTGGATGGCCGCATCTCTGGCATATTTGGGCTGTGAGCATGGTCCAGTTCACAGCTATTCAGGGGGAGGGAACGCTCCCACTGCTGGGGATGCTCTCGATTGCCACAAACAGTTAGATTTTTGCCTAACATCACATATGCATATGCTCTGATTGAACGAGAGCTCACGCATGTGCCGTAGGGGAGCGTGACACACGTCAAGAGGCCCATTGACAAACTGTCGCCCAAGGGACCACCAAAACCTGGAGCCGGACCTGCCTGTCACGATCCCACTCGGGATCCCTTCAGGGAAACCAACTTATGTACCACACAGCACAGAGCAAGTGAAATATAAATACTTTATTACAACAGTAAGTACTGCAAGAACACTATATACAAACAACGCAGCACCTCACACCACAACTCCAATACCATATACACAATAAATACAGGCTCCACAGACAAAGGTTGCCAAGTACCAGAACTACCGGAGAGAGTATGGGCAGGGGAACCAGAGAGCAGGGAGGAGAGTAGGCTGAAAGTAGGATGTTATTTCTCTCACTTCTAGTTCGTAATTTTATAAATATTCTTTGTTTTGCTGTTTTTCCATTATCGTGATCTCCAGCAGAGTCTCTCCTGTTAATGACTGGTTTCCTAACTCAAAGTTGGGTGTTTAATCTTTATGCATACTTCTTATTGCAGAGCTGCTGATGTTGCATCCTGAGTTAGAAAACTGGACAGAAGGAATGGATATGCCCTAATTGGCAAAACAGGGTTATTTGTGAAGATGTAAATGAGAGGTCAATTAGGACTCCCTGTTTTAGACAGTAGTCCATGTAGGCAACCAATCTCCAGCATGCAGATCTGAAATCAGGTTTATCATTGAATAAAGCCTTTTTAGTAAAGTGTTCCCCCTTTAAGCAGGTAAAATACTGTGTAAGTCAGTTGTGCATATGGCATACATTCACTTGGATTCACTGCCGCTTCCTAGTTAAGCCTGGCATTTAGACAGTTACCAACATATTCCCACAAAAACACTATTAACATACATGTGACCTTTCTATTATTTTGGTCTAGAAATATGATCTCACTTAATCTTCGGTATTTATTTCCCAGAAGCCTAATTTTTCCCTAGTCCAAACCATTATGTTTGGCTCAGAATCATCTGATTTTCCCAATTTTTTCTAGCTAGTGTTGAAACAAAAAAGACTTGCTAATGCATATATCTGTCAATACGCCCGGTGTCCACAGCCTGACAAAGCACTTCCAGGGCATTGTGTCTCTGCATCTGGTCATCCAGGCTGCAGACAAGGCAGTGGCGGGAAATAAGTTCATTTACTGTAATCGGACATCCGACTATTTCATCATTCATCAGATCTTTTTCCCTGATGTGCAAATAACCCCGACATTTTGAGGACACCATATTTCTTTCTATTATATTGTTACACACTGTAGCTATTGCAGATTTATTTTTATCATTTGATAGAGTGGGGAATACCAAAATATCTTGAAAAGAGTTCAGTTTTAAGTATATCAGTATTTTTTCCAAATATGTCGGGCATATGACACAGCAGATAAGACTGTATTTTAATTTCAAAGCCCAACTCCAGGCATCTGTTTTTTAATTTTGAGTAGGGTAAGTTACATTAAGAGCAGTGAACTATTCTTTCTGCTATATGTGTGCAGAAAGTGTAATATCCCTATTGGGGTTATTAAGCCTAGCTCCTAGTCTAGTCATTAGGAAAAAGCAGTTGAATCAGACCAAAAACCTAGCTAACTAGCCCTAGAACCTAAGGGACTCCAAGTTAAGGTGAAAGCTCCCCCCAGGGGCATCTCGATTTGTGATTACCTGTTATCTTACCCCTTTCCAGTGATTTGAGATGCCCCAGTAAAGCAATATTGATACTTATAGATTTCCTGTTGTCCTGAAAGCAGATCAAAACACAGGAAAGTAGAAATCCTAGGTTTTGGTACACTTTTATTCAACAGAACATCTATGATATGATCTATCATATATAGGCTAGTAAAACCCCTTGCACACAGTGTGTAGCATTTTGGGTGTCTGGAAATCTTGACCAGTAGTGCCCCCATGTTGCTGGCACCAGGCTGGAGTACAGAAAATCAGACCAGAAGGAAAAGCGGGGATAGTGGAGCAACTTGCCTGTAAATGGACCTGCAAGGCTCAAAATAAACCACCAAATACAAGTGGGAGTTGTGGATGCAGCACTGAATTAACCACCATTTATGGGTCGCACTCTAGGTACCGCACCTTTGCATGCAAGATTGGCAGGAGTTCAAGTGGAAGCAATTCCAGTGAGTCAGATACCAAGGAAACCTGGTGAGGCAGAGCTTAGAGGATCTCCATAGCCAAATCAGAGTTGTCAGCTAGGCCACGGTCAAGCACAAATGATCAGCCAAGTCAGGGTCAAGCACAGGATTAGAAAAATCAGTTAAAGATGGTGGGGATAATTTTTAAGCTGGTGAATGGTGTTATATGCAATGAAGAATGCGACATTCAACATGAGCACAACTCATCTGTAGGATGTGGATGTAAACAGATGTACAGGGTATTTCAATGCATATACATATGCACACCAACTACAGTTGTACATGTCATCTTGCAGGATCATGACACTGTGACACCTATTGCTTTTCTGTTTTAATATATCCCCCTGGAATCATAGTGACATCATTTTAATGTGCATCTTTTGGATTTAGAGGACATTCTGAGCAACCTTAATAAATAATGGAAGCATAGATAGATTGGACAGATGTAGCGGAGAATTGTGGCAGTGGTAAACTATTAATCAAAGTTTTAGATGTTCTGATGTAACCAACTGTTGACAACGAATTGTACATGACACTCTTCCAGCACGCAGGAACAACAGCTGTTTATTCAGTAATAATCAGGAATATAAATGTGAACAGGATACATCAGCACGATATCTCAACATGGAGCAAATGACACGCAGCTCCTTTCTTTTACCAGGTTAAACACACTATATGTACAGTCACATGGTCTACCTAAGATTTCCTTTTTCTTTTAAACTAACTTCAAAATCAACATCCTAACAAACAGACAGTCATATACAGGATGTATTAAAGCTACTCCAACACCAACACATACAGAAAAACTGACTTGAAAATTGGACATTGTCCTTTAACCCTTTAAATGGCAAGCACGTAGTTCCTACGTGGTTGCTACTCCTACCCTTAAGTGCCAAGCACGTAGAAACTATGTGCCTGGCATTTCCCACTAATAGGTAAAAAATAGAAAAAAAAAGACTTACCTCTGATGTTGCTGTGAAGCTGCGGGTCCCCTCTTCCTGGGGGGGGCATCCGATTCCCCCCCCCGTCGTCCTCAGTCTTCAGGAGGGGGCCGGGCCCCCCGTCCCCCCCACCCCCGTTTTCCCCGCTGACATTTTTATGCAAAAAAAATAAAAAAACAAACAATGTCTTTAACTCACTTCCTCACCCGATCCGTCCGCAGCATCTTCTCTTCACCGGGGGGGGGGGGGGGGGGGGGTCCAATCCCCGCCCCTGGGCTGCGCAGGCTTCAGGTGAGGACCCTCTTCCAGGTCCTCACCTCTTCTAATGGCCGCCGCCCCCTTGCCCCGCCTTTTGTGGGAGGAACGGGATGACGTCATCCTGCCCCTCCTTTACCCCCTCCGAGCTCCGGCATCTGTCAGATGCCGGTGGTGATCAGAGCAGGGCGGGTGACAGGGCGGAGCCTCCTCGCCTCTCACCCACCCTGCGCCGATCACCACCGGCATCTGTCAGTGACAGCGACGAGGGAGCCAGGATCGGAGGTGAGTACAGTAAAAAAAAAAAAAGATCATATTTTTCGGTGTCAGTGTGTTATTTTTTACTTTTAACCCCTTGTGAACTGGTAAGGGGTCCATGACACAAAAGCTGGCCCTTGTGCCCTGTTTCTATAAGCCCTGCATAGCTGGTCCCGGGCTCGTTGCTTTGGGTAAGGGGGACCCAATGTCAATTTTTTGGGGGAACTTTAAGGGTTTTTAACCCTTAAAAATCCCCCAAAAAATGTGGTCCCAGGAGGCTGGCAATTAAAAGGGGTTTTTCTGGTTTGCATATTTATATTTTAGGAAAAGGTGTTTTATTCAGCTTTTTTATACATTTTTTAGGGAAGCCCTGCGCAACCAAAGAATTCTTTGAGGGATTAATTCCAGAAAGATGAGCCCATTACAACAAGCTGGGTACGCTTAGAAAGCTTAACATGTGTACTTTCAGGGAATATATGGTTTATGGGGGATATGCCAAATGTAAAGGGTTGTTTTGCTTGAAAAATCGCAAGGTGCGCACTGTGTCTGCAGAGCTGAAATTTTCAAGTAAAATTACCCTTACGCACATGCTTTACTTTGGGGTGTTTGGCATGTTGGGTATCGTTCTGTTCGGGGGATGTTGCTTTTTCAGATTAAACTTGTTTTTTCTTGTTTGTATATAGTTTTTTTAGGAAAATGTGGCTTTGATTCTGCTTTTTTATCCTTTTTTTAGGGAAACTCTTTGCAACCAAAGAATACATTGAGGGATTACTTCCAGAAAACTGTGGCCACATCAACAAGCCTGGTACACCTAGAAAGCTTGAGGTGTGTACTTCCAGAGAATATATAGTTTGTTGGGGGTATTTCAAATGTGAAGGGTTGTTTTGGTTGAAAAATCGCAAGGTGCGCACTTTGTCTGCAGAGCTGAAATTTTCAAGTAAAATTACCCTTACGCACATGCTTTACTTTGGGGTGTTTGGCAACTCTTCCCTTGACAGTAGCAATGTATGTTGGGTATCGTTCTGTTCGGGGGATGTTGCTTTTTCAGATTAAACTTGTTTTTTCTTGTTTGTATATAGTTTTTTTAGGAAAATGTGGCTTTGATTCTGCTTTTTTATCCTTTTTTTAGGGAAACTCTTTGCAACCAAAGAATACAAGGGATTACTTCCAAAAAACTATAGCCACATCAACAAGCCTGGTACACCTAGAAAGCTTGAGGTGTGTACTTCCAGAGAATATATAGTTTGTTGGGCGTATTTCAAATGTAAAGGGTTGTTTTTCTGGAAAAACTGCAAGGTGCGCATATTGTATAGCATAGTTGTATTTTATCTGAAAATCTCCTAAAGCGCTGTTTCAGTTTGGGGGAGTCTCCTGGGCAGGTAAGGGTGTCTACCAATACATATGTGGTACCGCTGTAACCGGGAGAAATTGGGATTTCACAGGCAATAAGATTTTATTGACAAACTTACATTTTTTATTACAAAAAAGATTTTTTTTATTTTGTTGCACATATTTCACCCAAAAATATTGAAAATTACAAACAAGATATTTCATGTTAAAGCCCAGACTCTGCTGAAAAAAAAACAATATATAATTTTCCTGGGAAATCCCTGGAATTTCCTTCAAAAATCACATTTAAACAAGGGGAACGGTCTGGCAACAAAGGGTGGCTAAAACTCCAGGTAGGCTGGAGGTTAAAGGGTTAAGATAATGCAGAATACATAGACTCATAAAGAAGAAATCTGGGTTGTTTAAAGTCAAATGCCTTTTTTTCCATGTTTGAAGTGTGTGTTTGCTATCTCCTCCCTGAAAGGATTCAACTTTTATAAATTGTCTCCTATATTTTATGAAGAAAAAAATTGAAGGTTGTTGAGTCTATGTACATGCCACTAAGCTAAGAAGTGTGCAATGAAGAGCATGGCCATGTAGTGCCATGTGCTAGTCAGGGCAATAGTACATGCCTAGGGCAATGTATGCATGTTCCTTAAAGCAGACCAAAACCCACAATTGTAACGAGTATCGCCTGAATTGCACCCCCCCCCTTCCCCATGGAGAGAACATATTGACAATTTTTACTGCCCCTACTTCACTCTAATCCCAGATAATGGCGCCTGTTTTAGCTGTAAAGCCCCGCCTCCTCCATTCATTGCCACTGTTGTGTGTGGCAATGTATATATAGCACGTAGCACTTTTTGCTTGGAGCACTAGGATCCATTCGGTTTTCATAGGGACAGATACTTGATATCTGACCTAGTTAATTGTGCATTACCACCACCGCCCTCTAGTGGAATGTTCATACAATCAGTTTTTTAATGTATTTTAACCTGTGTAGTGTCTAGATGAATTAATAAATGTGATCATTGTTATCATTTAAATGGAGTGGTGCAGATTGTGTCTTGGGGTTGGGGGCTGTGTGGAAACCTCCTTGTTGTATATATGTGGGATTCAGGTACCCAAGCCTGCACACTTCTTTGATTAATTGGTGCGGCCATTTACTCTGTATTCTATATATGACAACCATCAGAGAGTGTCCCCTATATGGATGATTCACCTTTGGGGATACACCAAACAGTAGTCACGTTGGAAACCAGCCATACATATGTTTGTTCTGTCTCTAGAGGTGGAAAATGGAGCAGACCTGCTGTGCTGTCAGCTAAACCCTGAATCACCCCGAGCACAAGCAGCAGCTTTATGACTCAGCCAGCTTCCCCTGTAGAAGGGCTGCTGTGTGTCAGCGTAGCTTATGAATGGAAGGCTGATATACTGAAACATGAACTAACTACATAGACTTCTACTTACTAAACTCCAGAATGGACGTGATTGCCATATATTTATGATAACAGGTGATGAGTGAGATCTGTCATTTTTCCGGTGTCACCCTTCCCTAGTTAATGATTGATTGAAGAGGAGAAACTGGTTTTCCTACATTTCCATCCATTACTCTTTTAAATTCTTTGCTACAGTACTTCCCATCTCCTATATATTTATTCTAACCTGGGGCCTATGTACATAGGCAGGTAATGCATTGAAATGTAGCCTTCTTTTCCATCCAGTCGCCAGTGGGATTTGTGAGCAGCCTGTGGGGGTGAATGAAGAATCTAAGTGTGGATATAAAGCTGTCAGCACTAAAGCAAATCGGTGACATGTAGCAGAAATAAACCAATTTACAAATGCCAAAGCAATCTGTGATCTGGAAACAATCCTAAACAACGTTTTCTGGATAAGAGTTTAGCTAAGGCATTATGTGGACTTGTTCTAACAGGGAGGTTTGCACTGCTAAGATTGAGCAAATGAACCAGACCTGTTATTTGTATCAATTACATTGTTAGCATTGTACTCTGGACTGGCTAGGGCAGGGGCTACTTGACCAGCTTTAAAGGGCCAGTCCAGCCAGACTAGCATGGGGAACGCGCTCTACAGTGGCATGAGCGGCTGGAGGAAAGATGTTGGCGCCCAGCGCAGGCGTCATCTGATCATCAGCGCTGGATTGTGGCTGAGATGTTTTTGTTTTAAATAATAAATCTTTATTGATGCTGACCATGTTGGCATTGGGGAGTCCCTAGTGTTTCTGCTGCTATTACCATCTCAGTCCCAACAAATTTCCTCCTGCCCAATCACTTTTCCCCTCCTCTGTACACACAAATCTGTGTCGTCTCCTCTCCGACAGCAACCTTTTTCTTTTTTATTCTTAAAAAATAGGAACTACAGATGGGTGGGTAGACCAGAGGGGTAGGGACTAACGTGGAGCCATCCCGTCCCACCCAGGGCATAGACCGGCCAGCTCAGGGGAACCAAGTTGCCAAAGGCCGACCCCTACCCGCCAGCCTGTGCGCCCCCCCTGCCCCGCCCATCACCCAAGCCTCCAGGGGGAGGTGGAGCCATGCCGCAGGCCCCCCCCCCGGAGGGAGGGGTAAGAGGAGCTTGGGCCCCCCTGCCCCATACCGGGTGGCAGGAAGGGAAGGGGCTTTTTTTTTTAATGTAACACCCCCCCTCGCCCTGCCTCAGCACTAGGGAAGGGTGGCAGGGGGCGGTAGGGGGCTTTCAGAATGTCTGGTTGAATTGGCCCTTTAATATGTATTGCTATACAAAATGTGTTAACTGTGGGTCCATGTTTTTCAAGACCAGTTAATGTAGCAAGTTCGGCATCTAGATTGTAAGTAAAAGGCTATAATGGGTTTCCCCTTTTTTCATACATGCTAAAGCTTGTTGGTAACACATCAAAACGTAGCTAATGAATTGAAGCAGATAAAAAAAACAAGATACAGTATAACTGTGGAAAAACACTGAGAGCCACCCACTTGTCTGAAGTGTTGGCACTACTGTTTTCTCTTCCAGAACGTTAAAAAGTCGCAAAACAGCCATTTTTTCAGTGTATGCAGGCAGGATTAGAGGCGGTATTGTGCACTACAGAAAAACACAGATTACCAGTACAGCTCTACAAACAGGCCCAAAGATGTGCTGCCACTGTAAGTAGTCTTGAAGTGACCAGGCCAGCTAGAAGGGGTGCCACCATCTGCTGCCTGTCAGAGGGCCACATAAAAAGGCTTGGAGGGCTGCATCCAGCCCCAGGACCTTGAGTTTGACACCTGATTTAGAGGGAATTAGATAGATTGAATATTAAGGAGCACATTATTTGATAGGTTGCTACGTTCAAGTTATTTAATGATAATCACTGGGTGTCTGATAAACAGAAGAACTGTTAATTATTGTAAAGCTGTTGAACATGTTGCCACTCTAATAGGTATTTATTATTTTTATTGTAAAGTGGCCAACGATTGTTTAAACCTATTGCACTTGTATATTTCATAGCCCAAATACTTTTATTTTCTGATTATGAGAATGTACAAGGTTTTTGCTAACGTGCCCAAATTATTATTAAAAGGTGGAAAGCGGTTAGAACCATTTCAGCTCTATGTGACCCCAGTTTGGTAACTGAGCTTAAATTCCTATACAGGTGCATCTCAATCATTTAGAATATCAAATAGTTGACTTATTTCAGTAATTCATTTCCAAAAGTGAAACTCCTATATTTTACAGATTTGTTAGAGTGATCAATTTCATGCATTTATTTATTTGAATGTTGATGATTATGGCTTACAGCTAATGAAAACCCGATACTAAGAATCTCAGAAAAATAAGAATATTGGGGAAAAGTGTCGGCGCCTCTAAATACCCCTATTAACAAAAATCAAGCTGTGCCAATGTGGCCACCAGCCTGTGTCTAATTTTTCACTTGCCTCCCAATAGTCGCATGGGCAGGCAGTCTTGTTTATGCTGTGCTGGTTTATAGTGGCGCTGTAGGTTAAGATCCCATAGAGCACAATGGACAGAACTGTATTGAACTGTTATATGCTAATAAATAATATTACATATTTTTTTTGCTGGCGCTGTTTGGTTTTTTCTTGTTAAATCACACACTGAGTGTCGATGAGGCACTGAATGGTATTAACAGGGCGGACGCTTGATAAATCAGACTCTCCACTTGTTCTCCTAAAATTAACTTTTTTATATGGAGCTGAATCACCCCCATTGTGGCAGGCTCTAATGGGCTAAAAACACTTGCAAATGTTAGCCATTAAAGGTTCCCTCAGTCTGGTTCTGGCTAGGAAGGTAATTGCTAAAGAAGCTGGCTGTTCACAGAGTGCTGTATCCAAGCATGTAAATGGCTAATTAAGTGGACACGTGTGGTAGAAAGCCAGGTTAACTAGCCTTGATCAGACTGTTAAAATGGGTCAAAACCCACGTGACGTGAATCTAAAAAATTCAAGGGCTGGCCACTAGCCTGCCATTGGGACATCCTATAGGAGGATGCCCCACTGTGTGAAACCCTCACCTTTACTGGGCAGCTCCCGCAACGCTGCGATCGCCAGCAAGGAAATGGATGAATGGCTGGGCACCAGAGCAGACTCGTCCAGCATGAAAGCCAGGGATGCAGGCAGTCAGTGTTAGAGCATCATCCTGACAGCCAATGGGCAATCTCAAAGGACTCCTGAACTGGCCGCATTGCCTGGATGCTCGGGTGGGGATCTTGGGGACCTGGCAGAATCAGCGGAGCACCCAAAATGTGTTTCACTCCGCTTTAACAAAAAGCCAAACAAGAATTTAAGATTGCATCTGAGTCAGTGCTTCAAGATTCATCAAAGACATGTCCAGGGCTTACAACTGTCGGATACCCTGTGTCAAGCCACTCTTGACCCAGAGACAACATCAGAAGTGTCTTCCTGGGCTAAGAAGGATAAGAACTGGACTACTGCTCAGTGGTCCAAAGTCCTGTTTTCAGCTGAAGGTACATTTTACATTTCATTCTGAATTTAAGATCCCAGAGTCCAACGTGATGTTTCCATGGTCAGTGATGTTTTGGGGAACAATGTTTTGGGGGTCCATGAACTGGTGTTGGTCCATTGCATACCAGGAACATTTTGAGTACTTTATGCTTTCCTCCACTGACAAGCTTTGAGGAGATACCACTTTCAGTTTCCAGCAGGACTTGCCACTTGCCTACACTGCCAAGAGCACCTAGACATGATTTTATTATCACTAAATCACTCTGATTGACCAGCAAACTCGCTTGACCCAAAGCCCATAAATAAACCATGGAGTATTGTCTAAAGGAAGATGAGCTGAGATGAGTTCCATGCCACACAGCATTGAAGTGTAATTTAGAATTGGGGAATATATTTTGGGGTTTTTATTAGCTATAAGCCATACGCATCTAGAGCCAAAGATACACGTGAAATGCTCGCCCTGTGATGAATCTATAGATTTTTTAATGATATAAGATGCACCTGTATGTAATGACAAATTTAGAAATGTAATAAAACTAACAAAAGAAAAGGGAGGAGGAATAGACACAGGAATGCAAAATTTTGTACTAGCGAGTCAACCTACTGTGGCCCTCAGAGCCATCTAATGTGGCCCCTGACCTGCTGTGGGGAAAATGGGAGGGGTAACTAGAACTGACCTGTACAGTATACAGTAGGATGGGTTACATGGACACCGATACAGAAGGAACACATTGGCAAATAGAGGTGAGAATGGTGGCTTAGAGGAACATGGTGCCATTGAATGTACAACATCACCCTGGGTGACATCGCTGGCATATCTTACTATAATTTCTGCTTAGCATTGGTGTGAGTATTGGGAACATGGTTAAGATGTTATAGAGGTTATAAATCAAGGACCTATATATTCAGGAAAGTAAGCCAATCACCTGTATTGCCAGAATGTGGGGATTGTTACATATGAATGTGGGAGAGTGGTCGACGGACATACGAGTAGAGTTAGTGGAGACAGTGGATATCCTTGTTGTTGTTGATTGTTGTAGCGATCTTTCAATATGCTATACAAAATAAAAAAAATCTAAACCTATTCAATGTGGCCCAAGACCAGGTTCCGAATCCTTTAAGTGTCCTCAAAAGGTTGACTATCCCTGATTTAAAGTATACTTTGAGAGGCACAACTATTGGTCTGTAGTCTATAAGGTTCCAGGCTTGGTGGTATCCCTGTCCACAGGGCATCCCAAAATCGGGAAGAGGTAAGAAAACCTAGGGAGTGGATCCCGAATAGAGATGCCCCAAGGACACGCACTAAAACCTAGGAAAGTTAAAAGAGTATAAGTTACTTGGGGCATTAGTCTACCTCTTTATGGGGCATTCAGAATTGATATGCCCTGTTTTCTAAGACCACTGGGGTTGCCCGATCAACTCACCTCTCCTGCGAACCCTTGCAGAATCTTGTTACCAGCATACCTCTAGCTAGGTGAGCACTCAGGCCTCTCTAGATGGCTGGGGAAGCACCTAGAGGCAAGCACGGATGCGACCAGTGGCACTTATTCTTGCTGCTCTGAGAACGCAAAGGAAATATGAACTGAATGAATGGCTGAGCGGCCAATGCTTGCGCGTTGTCAAAGTCAATTTCCTTTTTAAGTGATGCTGTTGTCACTGTAGCCAGGCTCAGATCTTCAGTACTTGCACAGAGTCAACAGACTTTCACACATACTCTTCTAGTTTGGCCACGGTTTAATTCACTGTAAGCAGAAAGGGGGTGCCTAGAACTATCCCCATTCCCTCTGACTGAGGCTGAGTGGGATGCAAGTGGAGCCCAGGAACCACATATGCTGAATGGGTAAGAACTGAAGATGAGAATTAGCTACAATGTGCTGCTTTGGGGAATGAGTTTATTTTTTTTACTGTAGTAGACTTTTTGGTAACATAATTCACTGTATTAGTAACTGACTCATTTCAACCAAATTATATCAATAAACCTGTGACCCAGCATATATTTCCTTCTCAGAAGGAGCTGCAGATGTGTCATGAGCCGTCATATTAAATATCAGTGAAAGCAGTCCACAATGGAAACATCTGTCAGACACTGTGACCATAATTACCTTGCTCACTTTTTCAACTGTGTTCTTGTCTGAGTAACATTGAGCTGAGGTCATATCAGTGGAAGAAGTAGAATACTTGAACCCGTTCCCGCTGCCTTATTTGAAGCTGAGTTTAATAACTTAGTGGCAATCTGCATAATGTGTCAAACAGCCGCATGATGTCATACAGAGTGGTAGGTTTATTGTAGCACTGTCATGCCAAAGCTAGTTCAATATTTACACCTTATAATAAATATAACATGCATCATAAAGTCATGTAATATTGTAATATATTTGTATACCATATGATGTAATATATTATTAGAATAATATATAATAATATATAGCACATATTATAATAAGTGTTGCAATATGCTATATGTATATTTAAATATAAATATATATATATATATATATATATATATATATATATATATATATATCAGTTCAAATACAGTATGAGGTTAACAGAGACCTAGATCAATGAGGCCATGGACTATACATCAGAATAATATATAATAATTAGAGATGAGCGAATCGATTCTGACGAACCCCAATTTGTTACGAATTTCAGGAAATATTAGATTCGTTACGATTCCGAATATCGCCGCAATTTGTTTGCTCGAATCGGTCTCTTAAAACTCCATTTATTGCTATCAAGCCCATCTAAAATGGTGGATCTACATGTCAGGACATGTCCCATGGGGCGAGGGACAGATAGACAGACAGACAGAAGACAGACAGACAGACAGACAGACAGACAGATAGATAGATAGATAGATAGATAGATAGATAGATAGATAGATACAGTAGATAGATAGATAGACAGACACAGCGAGGGAGAGATAGATAGATAGATAGATAGATAGATAGATAGATAGATAGATAGATAGATCAGAAGAAGCAAGGGACAGATAGAGAAGGAGTGAGCCTGTGACAATGACAGAGAAAGACAGGGACAGTGTAAAGTGTTTGCTTAAGCTTCTAAGCCTATTTAGTGTTAATAACACACCTGCCTATTTAGCTTTTCCATTTCCTGGTGTCATTTTTTAAAAAGTGTGCTAGCATTAATATTTCAAGACTACCTGTCTATTAACTGGTTGCATTTTGTAATCAACGTCACTTTACCACTACAAAAGGAGCCAACCTCTGTATGGGAGGAGGGGGCATTCCAAACACTATCATAAATATTTCAAGACTACCTGTCTATTAACTGGTTGCATTTTGTAATCAACGTCACTTTACCACTATAAAAGGAGGCCACCTCTGTATGTGAGGAGGGGGCATCCCAAACACTAGCATAAATATTTCAAGACTACCTGTCTATTAACCGGTTGCATTTTGTAATCAATGTCACTTTTCCACAATCAAAGGAGCCAACCTCTGTATGTGAGGAGGGGGCATCTCAAACACTAGCATAAATATTTCAAGACTACCTGTCTACTAACTGGTTGCATTTTGTAATCAACGTCACTTTTCCACAATCAAAGGAGCCAACCTCTGTATGTGAGGAGGGGGCATCCCAAACACTAGCATAAATATTTCAATACTACCTGTCTATTAACCGGTTGCATTTTGTAATCAACGTCACTTTTCCACAATCAAAGGAGCCAACCGCTGTATGTGAGGAGGGGGAATCCCAAACACTAGCATAAATATTTCAAGACTACCTGTCTACTAACTGGTTCGATTTTGTAATCAAAGTCACTTTTTAAGAAAACTTTGCCTTTCGCTGGGGGGGGGGGGGGGGCATCCCAAATACTAGCAAGTGCCTTGCTAGTGACTTAAGAGTGCTGGCTTACGAGTACCTGCCTACTACCTGCCTTTTTTATAAAAAAGTCTGGTTTACAAGTTTAAAGCACCCATTGCCTTTCACTGGGGGCCATTGTCAGTGCTAGCACTTCTCTTTTAAGAGTACCTGCCTACTAACCTTTTGCCTTTTGTATAAAAAAGTCTGGTTTACAAGTTTAAAGCACCCATTGCCTTTCACCGGGGGGCCATTGTCAGTGCTACCACTTATCTTTTAAGAGTACCTGACTACTATCCTTTTGCCTATTGTATAAAAAAAGTCTGGTTTACAAGTTTAAAGCACCCATTGCCTTTCACCGGGGGCCATTGTCAGTGCTACCATTAAACTTTTAAAAGTACCTGCCTACTAACATTTTGCCATTTGTATAACAAAGTCTGGTTTACAAGTTTAAAGCACCCATTGCCTTTCACTGGGGGCCATTGTCAGTGCTACCACTTATCTTTTAAGAGTACCTGCATACTAACCTTTTACCTTTTGTATAAAAAAGTCTGGTTTACAAGTTTAAAGCATCCATTGCCTTTCACCGGGGGCCATTGTCAGTGCTACCACTTATCTTTTAAGAGTACCTGCCTACTAACCTTTAGCCTTTTGTATAAAAAAAGTCACGTTTTAAAACTGACTGTGGTGCATTTAACTTTGACCAGGGGCATCCTGTCTAAGACCATCTGACAGTGTCTTTTTTCATTAGCTTTTAGCTACAGCGTCTGCCTATTTTGATCTAACTTTTCTACACACCTGCTGTTACAAAAAAACTGGTCTAGGTGTAGTGTAGTGTATTGTTTTCCCCTCCTAAACGCAGTAAAAATGTCAGGCAGAGATGTGCCAGGATGTGCACCGAGGAGAGGCCTAGATTCCTCAGGCAGAGGTCGCAGCAGACTAGGGGCGAATGGCAGCAGGAGTCGCGGTGAGAGGCCTGATCTCCCGGTATCTGCAAACGGTCGTGTCTCGACCAGCAACGCATCTGCCGTCATCGATTGGTTAACGCGGTCATCGACCTCATCACAAGTGACATCTGACACCCCCAGTCAACAGTCCGTAGGTTCCTCGGACACAACCCTGAGTTGGCATGGCCCGGGAGCAGCCCCTGATCTTCCATTGCCTCTGTCCTATGCCCCCCTCCAGCCGACGTATCTTATGCTTTGGGTTCAGCTCCACTATTCAGTGAGGACGATGTGTTAGAGGACAGTCAGAAGCTACTGCCCAGCCAAGAAATGGAGGAGACATCTGCCGCTTCTTCCACTAGGCAGACAAACACTGAGGAGGAGAGTGGCGTGGGAGGTGGTCTGGTGAGCGTTCCTTCTCCTGCAGCACACGATCTTGTGGAAACCGAGGAGGACATTAGTGACGTGTAGACACAACTCGATGATGATGATGATGATGATGAAGCCGATCGCACTTGGGAGCCCAGTGCAGAAGGGGCTTCATCATCAACACAAGAAGAAGGTCCCAGGTTGCCCCAGAGTCAGCAGCTGAGGCAGCAAGGTGGCAGCAAGGTGGCAGTAGGGTTGGAAGTCAGCATGGTAGCAGAATTGGGATGTCTGGAGCCACATGTGGCTGGGGGTGGGGTAGACCACCTGCTGCACGGCAGGCTGCCTTCCCGGGAGGTAGTGGAGCAGGGGTTCCTGGAGTTGGCAGCAGTAGCAGTGAATTAGTGCCTGCCTACTAACCTTTTGCCTTTTGTATAAAAAAGTCTGGTTTACAAGTTTAAAGCACCCATTGACTTTCACCGGGGGGCCATTGTCAGTGCTACCACTTATCTTTTAAGAGTACCTGACTACTATCCTTTTGCCTATTGTATAAAAAAAGTCTGGTTTACAAGTTTAAAGCACCCATTGCCTTTCACCGGGGGCCATTGTCAGTGCTACCATTAAACTTTTAAAAGTACCTGCCTACTAACATTTTGCCATTTGTATAACAAAGTCTGGTTTACAAGTTTAAAGCACCCATTGCCTTTCACTGGGGGCCATTGTCAGTGCTAGCACTTATCTTTTAAGAGTACCTGCATACTAACCTTTTACCTTTTGTATAAAAAAGTCTGGTTTACAAGTTTAAAGCATCCATTGCCTTTCACCGGGGGCCATTGTCAGTGCTACCACTTATCTTTTAAGAGTACCTGCCTACTAACCTTTAGCCTTTTGTATAAAAAAGTCACGTTTTAAAACTGACTGTGGTGCATTTAACTTTGACCAGGGGCATCCTGTCTAAGACCATCTGACAGTGTCTTTTTTCATTAGCTTTTAGCTACAGCGTCTGCCTATTTTGATCTAACTTTTCTACACACCTGCTGTTACAAAAAAACTGGTCTAGGTGTAGTGTAGTGTATTGTTTTCCCCTCCTAAACGCAGTATAAATGTCAGGCAGAGATGTGCCAGGATGTGCACCAAGGAGAGGCCTAGATTCCTCAGGCAGAGGTCGCAGCAGACTAGGGGCGAATGGCAGCAGGAGTCGCGGTGAGAGGCCTGATCTCCCGGTATCTGCAAACGGTCGTGTCTCGACCAGCAACGCATCTGCCGTCATTGATTGGTTAACGCGGTCATCGACCTCATCACAAGTGACATCTGACACCCCCAGTCAACAGTCCGTAGGTTCCTCGGACACAACCCTGAGTTGGCATGGCCCGGGAGCAGCCCCTGATCTTCCATTGCCTCTGTCCTATGCCCCCCCCCCCTCCAGCCGACGTATCTTATGCTTTGGGTTCAGCTCCACTATTCAGTGAGGACGATGTGTTAGAGGACAGTCAGCAGCTACTGCCCAGCCAAGAAATGGAGGAGACATCTGCCGCTTCTTCCACTAGGCAGACAAACACTGAGGAGGAGAGTGGCGTGGGAGGTGGTCTGGTGAGCGTTCCTTCTCCTGCAGCACATGATCTTGTGGAAACCGAGGAGGACATTAGTGACGTGTAGACACAACTCGATGATGATGATGATGATGATGATGACGAAGCCGATCGCACTTGGGAGCCCAGTGCAGAAGACAACACAAGAAGAAGGTCCCAGGTTGCCCCAGAGTCAGCAGCTGAGGCAGCAAGGTGGCAGCAAGGTGGCAGTAGGGTTGGAAGTCAGCATGGTAGCAGAATTGGGATGTCTGGAGCCACATGTGGCTGGGGGTGGGGTAGACCACCTGCTGCACGGCAGGCTGCCTTCCCGGGAGGTAGTGGAGCGGGGGTTCCTGGAGTTGGCAGCAGTAGCAGTGAATTAGTGTGGACTGTAAGAGGGAAAATTAGCTACTCGGCAGTGTGACACTTTTTCATCAAGCATCCGCAGGAGGGTAACCTGGCCACATGCAAGATGTGTAGACAGAAGGTCAAGCATGGCCAGGGCCCCAATGTTGGTACCGCGGCAACACATGCAGCGTCACCATAAAGCGGCCTGGGAGAACCGAGGCTCCAAAGTGGGGGTCCAGCCTGCTGTGTCAGCCAGTGCCACGCCGCTTCCAATTTCACCCAGCCAAGGCTCCAGCACCTCAGCCTAAGGTAGCTGTGCATCATACCCATCCTCTGCCACTCCAGATGCTCCTGCTCCTCCTACTAAAAGTCACTCATCCCACCAGCAATCCATCAGCTAAGCCATGTCCAAGAGACAACAGTATGCGCCCACTCATCCTATGGCGCAGAAGCTAAATGTGCTCCTGTCTAAGTTGCTGGTGCTGCAGTCCCTCCCTTTTACGGTGGTGGACTCTGCACATTTCAGAGAGCTGATGGCTTGTGCCGACCCGAAGTGTAGAGTCCCAAGCCGTCATTTCTTTGCAAAGAAGGCAGTACCAGCCCTGCACAAATTTGTTGAGCAGAATGTGGTCCAGTCCTTGAGCCTGTCGGTGTACACCAAAGTGCACGGCACTGCCGACATCTGGAGATGTAACTACGGTCAGGAACAATACATGTCCTTTACGGCCCACTGGGTGAATGTGGTTCCTGCACAGCAACTTGGACAGGTCACACTGCTTCGGCCTCCACGCTCCTAGGCCGTTTTGCCTGTCACAGTGTGCAACTCCGCCTCCTCATCCTCTGCCGTCTCCTCAGCCTCCACTGTACGGTCAATTCTCAATGCCCCTTCAGCCTACCATGTGTGCAGGGTACGGCGGTGTCACGCAGTGCTTCACATGGTTTGCCATGGCGAGTGAAATCACACAGGGGAGGAGCTCCTGAAATTCATTCATCAAGAAATCAAAACATGACTTACTCCGCGAAAATTGGAAATGGGAACCATGGTGACTGACAATGGGAAGAATATCTTGTCTGCGCTGCGACAAGGAAGCCTGAGCCATGCGCCCTGTATGGCACACGTGTTCAACCTAGTTGTCAAGCGTTTTCTGAAGTCTTCCCCCCATCTGCAAGACATTCTAACAATGGGAAGGAAACTTTGTATGCACTTCAGCCACTCCTACACCGCCAAGCACACCCTTCTTGAGCTACAGCGTCAGAACGGTATTCTCCAACATAGTCTGATTTGCGATGTTCCCACCCGTTGGAATTCCACCCTACATATGTTAGATCGACTATACGAACAGAGAAAATCCATCACTAATTTCTTGATGATCCAAGCAGATAGGGGGACTCCCCTGTGTAACTTTAATGTGAACCAGTGGCAGCTCATACGTGACACCTGCCGTTTGCTCAGGCCCCATGAGGAAGCCACTTTATTTGTCAGTCGCCAGGATTACGGCATTAACAACGTGATTCCGCTGCTTCATGTAATACAACACATGTTGGAAACCGTGGCTGGTCAGGGCATTGGAGACATGGCGCATACATTTCACGGCCACATAAACCCTGTGGGAGCGGAGGAGGAGGAGCAGCACAGTGAAGCACAGTTTAATTTTGGTGAAATGGGCGGTTTATCTAGTCATTTGACAGGAGAGGGGGAGCAGGAGCAGCCAGTGGAGCTAGAGGGTTGTGAGGAAGGCGAGACAGAGGACCCGGATACACCGTGCCAGTATGCAGTGGAGATGGAGACAGGTAGTCCCTCCGAGTCACTTGCACAAATGGCACGATGCATGCTCACATGCTTGTGTAGTGACCACAGAATTGTCTCCATTTTTCTGCAGGATGACTTTTGGCCTTCTCCTACACCTTATTCGACCCTCGCTACCGGCACAAAATCGGGGAATTTTTACATCTGCTGAGGGAGGACAAACTGACCTACTACAAAAACATTCTACGTAGTCAGTTGGCCGATGTCTATCTGTGTCATGGTCCATACTCTCGCAGGTCTGACTCGGGGGGACCTCTGAGCTCACCTTCCACTGCCATGGCTGCCAGGGGGGGGTGTAAGGAGCAGCAGCAGCAGCTCCATCAGCAGCAGCCTCAGTCTTCAGTCGCTAATGAGTAGCTTTCTGCACCCGCATAGTGAGGCTACTCGTGAGCAGCAGGAAGACCTGGAGCAGGGCCTGAATCAGCAGGTCGTGTCAAAACCTTGAAATGACCATGCCAACGCACCTTGAGGATCCGCTGGACTTCGGGTTCAGCCCAACTTGACTTGTGGCCGCAACTGGCAGAGTTTGCCCTGGGAAAGCTGTCCTGCCCGGCCAGTAGTGTGCCATCTGAGCGGGTCTTTAGTGCTGCGGGGGCCATAGTAATGCCAAGGAGAACTCGTCTGTCCACAAAAAATGTGGAGAGACTCACCTTTGCGAAGATAAATCAGCCATGGATCAGCCAGGATTTCCACCCACCAATAGCTGATTCATGCGAGTAGCTGATGCATGGTAGCTCCTCATGCTGCTGCCAACTCCTGGGTGTGTCTTTCAGGCAACATATGAGCACCCTATGCTGCTGCCAACTCCTGGGTGTGTTTTTCAGGCAGTATATGGGCACCTATGCTGCTGCCAACTGCTGGGTGTGTCTTTCAGGCAATATATGGACTCCTAATGCTGCTGCCAACTCCTGGGTGTGTCTTTCAGGCAACATATGAGCTCCTAATGATGCTGCTACCACCTCTTGGGTGTGTCTTTCAGGCAATATATGGGCTCCTAATGCTGCTGCCAACTCCAGAGTGTGTCTTTCAGGCAGAATATGGGCTCCTAATGCTGCTGCCAACTCCAATGTGTTTTTCAGGTAATATATGGGCTCCCTATGCTGCTGCCAACTCCTGGGTGTGCCTTTCAGACAATATATGAGCTCCTAATGCTTGCTGCCAACTCCTGGGTGTGTCTTTCAGGCAATATATGAGCTCCTTTTGCTGCTGCCAACTCCAATGTGTTTTTCAGGCAAAATATGGGCTCCAAATACTGCTGCCAGGTCCAGAGTGTGTCTTTCAGGCAATACATGAGCTCCTAATGCTGCTGCTGCTGCCAACTCCTGGGTGTGTCTTTCAGGCAATATGTGGGCTCCTAATGCTGCTGCCAAATCCAGAGTGTGTCTTTCAGGCAATATATGGGCTCCTAATGCTGCTGCCATCTCCAATGTGTTTTTTCAGGCAATATATGGGCTCCCTATGCTGCTGCCAACTCCTGGGTGTGTCTTTCAGGCAATATATGAGCTACTAATGCTGCTGCTGCTGCTGCTGCTGCCAACTCCTAGGTGTGTCTTTCAGGCAATATATGAGCTCCTTCTGCTGCTTCCAACTCCTGCATGTGTCTTTCAGGTAATATATGAGCTCCCTATGCTGCTGCCAATTCCAATGTGTTTTTAAGGCAATATATGGGCTCCTAATACTGCTGCCAAATCCAGAGTGTGTCTTTCAGGCAATATATGATCTCCTAATGCTGCTGCTGCTGCCAACTCCTGGGTGTGTCTTTCAGGCATTATATGGGCTCCCAATGCTGCTGCCAACTCCAGAGTGTGTCTTTCATGCAATATATGGGCTCCTAATGCTTCTGCCAACTCCAGTGTGTTTTTAAGGCAATATATGGGCTCCCTATGCTGCTGCCAATTCCTGGGTGTGTCTTTCAGGCAATATATGAGCTTCTAATGCTGCTGCTGCCAACTTTTGAGTGTGTCTTTCAGGCAATATATGAGCTCCTTCTGCTGCTGCCAACTCCTGGGTGTGTCTTTCAGGCAATATATGAGCTCCCTATGCTGCTGCCAACTCCTGGGTGTGTCTTTCAGGCAATATATGAGCTTCTAAAGCTGCTGCTGCCAACTTTTGGGTGTGTCTTTCAGGCAATATATGAGCTCCTTCTGCTGCTGCCAACTCCTGGGTGTGTCTTTCAGGCAATATATGAGCTCCCTATGCAGCTGCCAACTCCTGGGTGTGTCTTTCAGGCAATATATGGGCTCCCTATGCTGCTGCCAACTCCAGAGTGTCTTTCAGGCAATATATGGACTCCTAATGCTGCTACTGCTGCCAACTCCTGGGTGTGTCTTTCAGGCAATATATGAACTGCTTCTGCTGCTGCCAACTCCTGGGTGTGTCTTTCAGGCAATATGTGAGCTCCTAATACAGCCTTCGGCTGCCAACTCCTGGGTGTGTCTTTCAGGCAATATATGAGCTCCCTATGCTGCTGCCAACTCCTGGGTGTGTCTTTCAGGCAATATATGAGCTTCTAAAGCTGCTGCTGCCAACTTTTGGGTGTGTCTTTCAGGCAATATATGAGCTCCTTCTGCTGCTGCCAACTCCTGGGTGTGTCTTTCAGGCAATATATGAGCTCCCTATGCAGCTGCCAACTCCTGGGTGTGTCTTTCAGGCAATATATGGGCTCCCTATGCTGCTGCCAACTCCAGAGTGTCTTTCAGGCAATATATGGACTCCTAATGCTGCTACTGCTGCCAACTCCTGGGTGTGTCTTTCAGGCAATATATGAACTGCTTCTGCTGCTGCCAACTCCTGGGTGTGTCTTTCAGGCAATATGTGAGCTCCTAATACAGCCTTCGGCTGCCAACTCCTGGGTGTGTCTTTCAGGCAATATATGGGCTCCTAATGCTGCTGCCAACTCCAGAGTGTGTCTTCCAGGCAATATATGGGCTCCTAATGCTGCTGCCAACTCCTGGGTGTGTCTTTCAGGCAATATATGGGCTCCTAATGCTGCTGCCAACTCCAGAGCGTGTCTTTCAGGCAATATGTGAGCTCCTAATGCTGCTGCCAACTCCAATGTGTTTTTCAGGCAATATATGGGCTTCCTATGCTGCTACCAACTCCTGGGTGTCTCTTTCAGGCAATATATGAGCTACTAATGCTGCTGCTGCTGCTGCTGTTGCTGCTGACTCCTGGGTGTGTCTTTCCGGCAATATATGAGCTCCTAATGCTGCTGCCAACTCCTGTGTGTGTCTTTAAGGCAATATATGAGCTCCCTATGCTGCTGCTAATTCCAATGTGTTTTTCAGGCATTACATGGGCTCCTAATACTGCTGCCAGGTCCAGAGTGTGTCTTTCAGGCAATATATGATCTCCTAATGCTGCTGCTGCTGCTGCTGCTGCCAGCTCCTGGGTGTGTCTTTCAGGCAATATCTGGGCTCCTAATGCTGCTGCCAACTCCAGAGTGTGTCTTTCAGGCAATATATGGGCTCCTACTGCTGCTGCCAACTCCAATGTGTTTTTCAGGCAATATATGGGCTCCCTATACTGCTGCCAACTCCTGGGTGTGTCTTTCATGCAATATATGAGCTCCCTATGCTGCTGCCAACTCCAATGTGTTTTTCAGGCAATATATGGGCTCCAAATACAGCTGCCAAGTCCAAAGTGTGTCTTTCAGGCAATATATGGGCTCCTAATGCTGCTGCCAACTCCAATGTGTTTTTCAGGAAATATATGGGCTCCCTATGCTGTTGCCAACTCCTGGGTGTGTCTTTCAGGCAATATATGAGCTCCTAATGCTGCTGCCAACTCCTGGGTGTGTCTTTCAAGCAATATATGAGCTCCTTCTGCTGCTGCCAACTCCTGGGTGTGTCTTTCAGGCAATATATGAGCTCCCTATGCTACTGCCAGCTCCAATGTGTCTTTCAGGCAATATATGGGCTCCCTATGCTGCTGCCAAGTTCAGAGTGTGTCTTTCAGACAACATATGGGCTCCTTCTGCTGCTGCCAACTCCTGTGTGTGTCTTTTAGGCAACATATGAGCTCCTTCTGCTGCTGCCAACTCCTGTGTGTGTCTTTTAGGCAATATATGAGCTCCTTCTGCTGCTGCCAACTTCTGGGTGTGTCTTTCAGGCAATATGGGAGCTCCCTATGCTGCTGCCAACTCCAATGTGTTTTTCAAGGAATATATGGGCTCCCTATGCTGCTGCCAAGTCCAGAGTGTGTCTTTCAGGCAATATATGGGCTCCTAATGCTGGTGCTCCTGCCAACTCCTGGGTGTGTCTTTCAGGCAATATATGAGCTCCTTCTGCTGCTGCCAACTCCTGTGTGTGTCTTTTAGGCAATATATGAGCTCATTCTGCTGCTGCCAACTCCACAGTGTGTCTTTCAGGCTATATATGAGCTCCCTATGCTGCTGCCAACTCCAATGTGTTTTTCTGGCAATATATGGGCTCCCTATGCTGCTGCCAACTCATGGGTGTGTCTTTCAGGCAATATATGGGCACCTAATGCTGCTGCTGCTGCCAACTCCTGGGTGTGTCTTTCAGTCAATATATGAGCTCCTTCCGCTGCTGCCAACTCCTGGGTGTGTCTTTCAGGCAATATATGAGCTTTCTATGCTGCTGTCAACTCCAATGTGTTTTTCAGGCAATATATGGGCTCCCTATGCTGCTGCCAACTCCTGGGTGTGTTTTTCAGGCAATATATGGACTCCTAATGCTGCTTCTGCTGCTGCTGCCAACTTCTGGGTGTGTCTGTCAGGCAATATATGGGCTCCTAATGCTGCTGCCAACTCCTGGGTGTGTCTTTCAGGCAATATATGAGCTCCTAATGATGCTACTGCTGCCAACTCCTGTGTGTGTCTTTCAGGCAATATATGGGCTCCCAATGCTGCTGCCAACTCCAGAGTGTGTCTTTCAGGCAATATATGGGCTCCTAATGCTGCTGCCAACTCCAATGTGTTTTTCAGGCAATATATGGGCTCCATATGCTGCTGCCAACTCCTGGGTGTCTCTTTCAGGCAATATATGAGCTACTAATGCTGCGGCTGCTGCTGCTGCAGCCAACTCCTGGGTGTGTCTTTCAGGCAATATGTGAGCTCCTTCTGCTGCTGCCAACTCCTGTGTATGTGTTTTAGGCAATATATGAGCTCCCTATGCTGCTGCCAATTCCAATGTGTTTTTCAGGCATTATATGGGCTCCTAATACTGCTGCCAGTTCCAGAGTGTGTCTTTCAGGCAATATATGAGCTCCCAATGCTTCTGCTGCTGCTGCCAACTCCTGGGTGTGTCTTTCAGGCAATAGCTGGGCTCCTAATACTCCTGCCAACTCCAGAGTGTGTCTTTCAGGCAATGTATGGGCGCTTAATGCTGCTGCCAAATCCAATGTGTTTTTCAGGAAATATATGGGCTCCCTATGCTGCTGCCAACTCCTGGGTGTGTCTTTCAGGCAATATTTGAGCTCCTAATGCTGCTGCTGCAGCCAACTCCTGGGTGTGTCTTTCAGGCAATATGTGAGCTCCTTCTGCTGCTGCCAACTCCTGTGTATGTGTTTTAGGCAATATATGAGCTCCCTATGCTGCTGCCAATTCCAATGTGTTTTTCAGGCATTATATGGGCTCCTAATACTGCTGCCAGTTCCAGAGTGTGTCTTTCAGGCAATATATGAGCTCCTAATGCTGCTGCTGCCAACTCCTGGGTGTGTCTTTCAGGCAATAGCTGGGCTCCTAATACTCCTGCCAACTCCAGAGTGTGTCTTTCAGGCAATGTATGGGCGCTTAATGCTGCTGCCAAATCCAATGTGTTTTTCAGGAAATATATGGGCTCCCTATGCTGCTGCCAACTCCTGGGTGTGTCTTTCAGGCAATATTTGAGCTCCTAATGCTGTTGCTGCTGCCAACTCCTGGGTGTGTCTTTCAGGCAATATATGAGCTCCTTCTGCTGCTGCCAACTCCTGGGTGTGTCTTTCAGGCAATATATGAGCTCCCTATGCTGCTGCCAACTCCAATGTGTTTTTCAGGCAATATATGGGCTCCCTATGCTGCTGCCAACTCCTGGGTGTGTCTTTCAGGCAATATATGAGCTCCTTCTGCCACTACCAACTTCTGTGTGTGTCTTTCAGGCAATATATGAGCTCCCTATTCTGCTGCCAATTCCAATGTTTTTTTCAGGCAATATATGGGCTCCTAATACTGCTGCCAAGTCCAGAGTGTGTCTTTCAGGCAATATATGAGCTCCTAATGCTGCTGCTGCTGCTGCCAACTCCTGGGTGTGTCTTTCAGGCAATATATGGGCTCCTAATGCTGCTGCCAACTCCAGAGTGTGTCTTTCAGGCAATATATGGGCTCCTAATGCTGCTGCCAACTCCAATGTGTTTTTCAGGCAATATATGGGCTCCCTATGCTGCTGCCAACTCCTGGGTGTGTCTTTCAGGCAATATATGAGCTCCTAATGCTGCTGCTGCTGCCAACTCCTGGGTGTGTCTTTCAGGCAATATATGATCTCCCTATGCTGCTGTCAAGTCCAATGTGTTTTTCAGGCAATATATGGGCTCCTAATACGGCTGCCAAGTCCAGAGTGTGTCTTTCAGGCAATATATGGGCTCCAAATGCTTCTGCCAACTCCAATGTGTTTTTCAGGAAATATATGGGCTCCCTATGCTTCTGCCAACTCTTCGGTGTGTCTTTCAGGCAATATATGAGCTCCCTATGCTGCTGCCAACTTCAATGTGTTTTTCAGGCAATGTATGGGCTCCCTATGCTGCTGTCAAGTTCAGAGTGTGTCTTTCAGACAATATATGGGCTCCTTCTGCTGCTGCCAACTCCTGTGTGTGTCTTTTAGGCAATATATGAGCTCCTAATGCTGCTGCTGCTGCCAGCTTCTGGGTGTGTCTTTCAGGCAATATATGAGCTCTCCTGCTGCTGCCAACTCCTGGGTGTGTCTTTCAGGCAATATATGATCTCCCTATGCTGCTGTCAACTCCAATGTGTTTTTCAAGCAATATATGGGCTCCTAATACGGCTGCCAAGTCCAGAGTGTGTCTTTCAGGCAATATATGGGCTCCAAATGCTGCTGCCAACTCCAATGTGTTTTTCAGGAAATATATGGGCTCCCTATGCTTCTGCCAACTCTTCGGTGTGTCTTTCAGGCAATATATGAGCTCCCTATGCTGCTGCCAACTCCAATGTGTTTTTCAGGCAATGTATGGGCTCCCTATGCTGCTGCCAAGTTCAGAGTGTGTCTTTCAGACAATATATGGGCTCCTTCTGCTGCTGCCAACTCCTGTGTGTGTCTTTTAGGCAATATATGAGCTCCTAATGATGCTGCCAAATCCTGTGTGTGTCTTTTAGGCAATATATGAGCTCCTTCTGCTGCTGCCAACTCCTAAGTGTGTCTTTCAGGCAATATAGGAGCTCCCTATGCTGCTGCCAACTCCAATGTGTTTTTCAGGCAATAAATGGGCTCCCTATTCTGCTGCCAAGTCCAGAGTTTGTCTTTTCAGGCAATATATGGACTCCTAATGCTGCTGTTGCTGCCAGCTGCTGGGTGTGTCTTTCAGGCAATATATGAGCTCCTTCTGCTGCTGCCAACTCCTGGGTGTGTCTTTCAGGCAATATAGGAGCTCCCTATACTGCTGCTAACTCCAATGTGTTTTTCAGGCAATATATGGGCTCCCTATGCTGCTTCTGCTGCCAACTCCTGGGTGTGTCTTTTAGGCAATATATGGGCTCCTAATGCTGCTGCTGCTGCCAACTCCTGGGTGTGTCTTTCAGGCAATATATGAGCTCCTTCTGCTGCTGCCAACTCCTGGGTGTGTCTTTCAGGCAATATATGAGCTTTCTATGCTGCTGTCAACTCCAATGTGTTTTTCAGGCAATATATGGGCTCCCTATGCTGCTGCCAACTCCTGGGTGTGTCTTTCAGGCAATATATGAGCTCCTAATGCTGCTGCCAACTCCTGGATGTGTCTTTCAGGCAATATATGAGCTTTCTATGCTGCTGCCAGCTCCAATGTGTTTTTCAGGCAATATATGGGCTCCCTATGCTGCTTCCAACTCCTGGGTATGTCTTTCAGGCAATATATTGAATCCTAATGCTGCTTCTGCTGCTGCTACCAACTTCTGGGTGTGTCTTTCAGGCAATATATGGGCTTCTAATGCTGCTGCCAACTCCTGGGTGTGTCTTTCAGGCAATATATGGGCTTCTAATGCTGCTGCCAACTCCTGGGTGTGTCTTTCAGGCAATATATGGGCTCCCTATGCTGCTGCCAACTCCAGGGTGTGTTTTTCAGGCAATATATTGTCTCCTAATGCTGCTGCCAACTCCAGTGTCTCTTTCAGGCAATATATGGGCTCCCTATGCTGCTGCCAACTCCAATGTGTTTTTCAGGCAATATATGGGCTCCCTATGCTGCCGTCAACTCCTGAGTGTGTCTTTCAGGCAATATATGGGCTCCCTAGGCTGCTGCCAAGTCCAGAGTGTGTCTTTCAGGCAATATATGGGCTCATCATGCTAATGCCACCTCAAGGCTCTGTAATTGTGCCGCTCTGCGAGTGCGAATCTAATAGCGACGCCTCTGACCTGCATGTCATACTTCTTTACAATATTATTTCACTAACCCTGCATGCATCCTATGCATGTTACAGCCAAGCAAAACATCCTGCAACCCTGTGGAGGCTCTCGGACGCCCAGAAGTAGCTGTTTTTAATAGCTATTCCTCGCAAATAAATTCGGAACGAAACGATTTTTCCCGGAAAATTCTGCAAATCGGCCGAATCGAATTTTTCAAAAGTTCGCTTATCTCTAATAATAAAATATTAAAGCCCATAATATAAAAAGTGTTGTGTATATATATATATTTATACAAGTTCAAGTACAGTAGTAGGTTAACACAAGCTAAAATGAATGAGGCTATGGATGCGGCCCTGCTACAAACTAATAACTGGTTATAAACAAGGGGTAACAAAGCCATGACATGGTCAGCTTCCAGTATGGCTGATCACTTCCAAAGAGTTCTCTGGGAGAGCAGCATAATTTATGAAGTCTGCCCACACCCTCCAGTTAGCGTTCTGTGTGTGGTAATGGTGCTGGGGGCCCCTTTAGCTGCCAAGGCCCAATGCAGGTGCTCCACTGAACCAGCTATAATCCGGTCTTGCTGCTAGGAGTGGTGAGTATCCCTCTAATGCATGGCTCATTGATGTTTTGAGGGTTTTCCTCTAAATCAGAAGCGCTGTGCCAGAGAAGGCTGAGCTTCATTATAAAGTGCCTTTAAAATGTAATTCCACTTCCAATGCCATTTTTAAAGGTTGTCATTGTTGTGTGCCAAAGTGATGTTATCATAGTGCTGAGTTTATCTGTACTTTTTCTTTTCTATGTGTTTTCAATTCTTCCCTAGCAACAATCTGTTTATCTTAGAGATGTACATCAAAGTGGTGTGTTTAGTGAACAGATTAGAGACCTCCTGACTCTGGCTTGCTAATCATCTGATTGACTAAGGCAGAAGCGACAGGTTTAATCCTATCTGCACTAGATCAAACTCTGCAGACATGGGAATCACAATCTTGTGTTCCAGTAGCTAAAGGGTTACTGGCAGCATTCTCACCCAGGGAGACCATTACTGCTGCAGGATTTTGCCAAAGCTGCTGATGAGCTCACCTATTTACAGTAGAATTTATTACTAATATCTCACAGTGCCACTTAAGCGTCTGCCAAGAGATGCTATTAGCACCTCTGTCGCAACACCAGCCACAGGCAGATGGTGCTGTTAGTATCCGTCATTGAATGCTATGTGGCACTGTTCCCCCAATTGTTATTCTCCAATGGAGCTAGCGATAGGTAGAACCAGTAGGGAGCACCAGAAATAAAGCAAATTTAACATGTAAGAGAACAACGCCAGCGCCATGATGCTTGCATCCGAGCTTTAACTGGGGGGCAGCATAGTGACCAATGCATGGAATGACATCAGGGACACACAAATGACATGATACATGATTGGCATGCATGAAAACAAGAGTTTTGCTGCGTACAATAAATAATGAGAAAAAAATAATGAACAGACTTGACTGAGCGCAAAATAAAAACGCTAACCAGAAGTCACCAAAAATAACAAACCTGGATTGGCTAATTGAAGTCTATGGGAGAGCGACTCTGAGAGCCTGATGTGATGTGGTGCTGTGTAGGGAACACAGCACCCGGCGTTCTTGATACATGGAACTATACATGGCGCTGTTTGTGGCGTTAGCACTTCTTAAATAAGGCCCTGCATGTCCCTTGAATATGCATCTAAAATGCTTTACTGTGTTCACTAAAGCTGAACAAAACCCGATAATTCCAATTTACCATGTTTTGTGCCGTTCCCCTGGGGGCACCGCTGTGTGAAACCCACAGAACACTGCTTTTCACTCACCTCTTCCTGGTTCCAATGGCGCAGGCTAAATCCAATTAGAGCCACCTTCCGTGACAATATCATTAGCAAAAAACTCTCATTGACTAGAATGCAGAGCGGATAATGCCACATCCCCCGCATCTCATGCTGCTCCCGCCCCTAGCCTATCTGGTTGGCTGGAGCGGGAGAATGCACACGCTGCTGGGGATGCAGAGTATGTGGCAGCACACACTCCCTATTCACAATGAGAGCCATTTGCCAGATGCCGTAATCACCGCGCATGGGCCTCATTGGACAAGAGCTAGCGCATGCGCTGTGGAGCAGAGAAAGATGAGTGTTTATGGATGCCCTGGGGGGGCAACAAAGCAGGACAACCCCATTCAGGATGCCCTAGTGGAAGACCAGCAGGCAGCCCTGGAAACTTTTATATTTTAGGGCCAGGCTGGGTGGGTTTTGTTCTGCTTTAAAGCTAATCTAGTGGATTTGCTGTATGTTGTAGACCTTAAATTAAGGAAAATCTAATTAGATAGATCAGATAGATAAGAGTGCTTTGTGAAGTGAATATGATTAATAAAGAAAGTGAAAATATTGTGGGCCTAATTTATCAAGCACTTCTAGAGTAGTGCAAAATATGATTTCTACATTTTCAGCTTTAGTAAATGTGCTTCCTGTAGTGCAGCACCATGCGCCAGTGTGAAAAAAAATATTTTATTATATTTTATATTTTTCACTATTCTAATTTGCACCAATGTGGCACTGTCTGGCAGGAGTGCTTGATAAATCACAGCCTATATCTTGGCTGAATTTTGTGTTATCTGCTAAGTTCTACAGAAGTAGTTGATTTCTAGTTTAGTGAAAAGGTTAGATTGTGATAAACTCCTTGCGTCATTGAAAGAGTGAAGCAAAGGAAAGGCCTGGATTAATGAGTGTTCAGGGGTGATCTGGTAGAATAATAATAGCTGAAACGTGGGAGCAGGGTGGGAGCAGAGCCTAACAGTTAAAAATGTTATATGGTAAAATGATCCACCATGATTATCACCATTATGTATTTATCACTGAATCTATAAATAGCACAGAAAGGGAAACAAGATAGTGTGCCTCTTTTCACCCTCATGGAGTCTCTGGGGTTTAAGAAGCGCTAACGCCACATAGTGACATGTAGCGGCAGGTGTTTTTTGTTAGCGCCACCAGAAAGTGATATTTATGATGTAAAAACTGTTTAACGCATCTCTTCGCACCATTCCATATATTGAGAGTGCCGGCGCTGTGTACCCTACAGCACCATATCACATCAGACGCTATATGCCTGAGTATTGTGGTTTCAGAGCGCCAGCCCTGGCACTGTTCGTTTACATGTTGAATACAAATGATTTCTGCCCCTCCCCACCGGCGTTACCTGACGCTAGCAACAAGACAGTGCCCCGGTAGCCTACATCGCCGCTGTCTGCCTGTGGCCAGAGTTGCGGCTGTGGAACTAATAGCGTCTCTCCACAGAAGCTTAAGTGGCGCTACAAGACGCTACTGATAAATTGCCCCCCACGTTTTAAAGTCAGCTCCACACCCAGTATTTCCAGTTACATTTATAACTTGCCTACAGAGAGGCGATAATATTTGTCATCTCCATGATGTGTGTCCCAGTGATCTATACTATCTATACTTAGGATATAGCCCCTACCTCACCTCGAGCCTCACTCCTGTCGCTGCATTGCTGCAAATACCCCATGTTCTGTCCCTGCAATGTTTTCAGCTTTTCAGCTGACATGATTCTGGAGAAGCCACTCTGATATGTTCCTGCAGTAAGTGTCATGCTAAATATTTGGTGAAACAAGGTGCACTTTGGGTGTGCCTTGCGGTGTAAATTGCAACCTGTATCTTGATGAGCTTTTTCATTTTAATACACAAAAATAGTGCAAAAAAGGGTTTGTTCAAGTTTTTCTTAAAATTCACCTGTATTGGCTCCCTCCCCAACCATTCAGATAGGCTGGAGCCGGAGGGGACACCAGGCTAGGCATATGGGGGTGTGGCAACGCACACTCTGTGCTGATTTCAATCAGAGCCCTTTGCTGAAAGACATAGGGGGTAATTTAAGAAGGGATATCGGCAGGTAGTGCCTGGTAGCAGCAGACAGCGCCTGGTACGCCAGGCTGTACGCAAAACCACATTTATGAAAGCAAATCTGGTGAGCGACTCAAACAGCGCCATATAGCGCCGGATGTATTATTACAGGCAGCATAGCATATAGCGCCGGCGC